>PVJL010000721.1:221069-353951 GCA_004026885.1 Lyroderma lyra | reverse complement strand
AAAAAAAAAAAAATCTAAGGGGAAAAAAAGCTGCAAAATAGAAAAAGGTATTTGCAACACATAAAACTAACAAAGGGGTTTATATTGATAACCTATAAAGAACTACTGCAAGTTGATAAAAAAAGCTGAGGACCAATAGGAAAGTGCTCAAACCCTTGAAAAGTTTCTTCACAAAAAGGAAACCTAAATGTTCAAAAGACATATGAGAAGATGTTAAACTTGATTAGCAATCAGAGAAATGTAAATTAACCGTTGAGATACCATTACGAGTCTACCAGATGGCCAAAACGTTAAAATCTGACAATACCTAATGCTGGTGAGGATGTGGAGTAACAGAAACGATTGAGTTTGGAATTATATTACCAAATTTTATGATACATTCCCTAAGATCCAGCAATTCTACTCCATTTTATATATCTTGGAGAAACTTGTATGCATGTGCACTGAGACGTGACAAGAATGTGCATGGTAGCGTGGCTTGTGATAGTGATGGGAATGATGCAAATGGCCATCGACAGCTGGGTGGATAACCTGGAGTATAGGTATACGATGCAATATTACTCACCAATACAAGGAAATTAACTACAGCTAAGACTAGAAAGAATGTGGAGGAAACTCACAACCATATGAGGAATGAAAGAAGCAAAAATACGTATTTTCTGCTTCCAATGGTATAAAAACCCAAGCAAGCAAAATGAAATTGTTTGTTTGTTTGTTTGTTTGTTTTAGAAATAAGTATGGAGATGGTAAAAGCATAAGGAAGAGCAGTGGACTACTATCACCAAACTTGATATAGGAGTTGCCTCCGGGAGAAGTGAGAAGTTTATGGTTTGGAACACAGTGTGGTTCCAGAATTCTGGTGATGTTCTTTTTCTGGACCCATAATGGCTACATGAGTGTTTGTTTTATAAATCAGAGGTAAACTGTTATTTTTTCATTCCTTTCTGTATGTATTATATTTATAATAAAAACACCTTTATAAAAGAAGAGTCTGAAAATTAATGAGTTAAGCATCCAACTTAAGATGTTAGAACTGCAGACAAAAGCAGAGACTAGAAAGAAATAATAAAATAAGCAATATATTGTACAATGTATTATATATTATTTATACATTTCGCATACATATAAAATATATATTTATATATAAATTTTATGTTATTTATATATAAATATCTGATAAATAAGTTTCTATTACATATATTATATATAAATGTATTATATATAGTTAAATAGAACACAGAGGCACATCAAAGCCAAGAGTTTAGTCATTAACAAAACAAACCTCTTTAAAGCCAATCAAGGCAAAAAAAAAAAAGAGAAGGTATAAATAACATTAGAAATTAAAAACAAGATATAATTACAAATGCTAAAGAGATTGAAAAAAAAAACAGGAAAATTTTTTGAACAACTCTTTAAAAGAAATAGTTTTAACAACATTTTGCCAATGAATTTGAAAATAAAAATATATAGCTTACTGAAACCAACTCAGTAAAAACAGAAAACCGGCAGGATTTTATAGCAATTAAAATAAAACTGAATCAGTTTATTCTCACAAAGAAAACAACTTTTTTAACCCAGACAATTTTAGTAGTGAGTTTTCTCAATAATTCAAGCAGCAAATAATTTCAGCCTTACACAAACTATACTAGAGGTTAAGAAATTAATAAATACACCTCAACTCACTTTATGAGGCTAATTTTACTTTGACATAAAAAACTTAGTAAGGCAAGTACATGTTAGGAAAATTACAAACCAGATTCATTCAAACATAGTAGCAAGTATCTTACATATTATAAAATGTTAGGAAAAGGAATCTAGTAATATACGAAATAATGCCGTGTTCAATTTGGGTTTAATTTAAGAGTGCAAGATAGGTGTATCAGTTACCTATGCTGCATTAAAAGCAAAACCTGAGAACCAAAATGACAACACTCAAAAACTATGGCTTGGAATAGCAATTAATTATTTCTCACAATGCTGTGGGTTAGCTGCGCTGGTCTTGCCTGAGTCACTTAGAGGACTGCCATCAGCTGGAAGCTCAGCTGGGAGCTCAGCTGGGGGTGGATAACCCAAGATGACCTCACTCACATATCTAGGACCTCATCTGGGATATCTGAAATGTCTGGGATTCTGGGCCTCTCTCTGTGTGAAGTCTATCATCCTGGGCTTTCCCATGTTTAGAGAAGCATTCTGAGAAGGAGAAAAAGGAACAAAGAACAAAGCCTCTTGAGGCCAAGGTTTAGAAATCACTGTGTCTTTTCTGCCACATTCTAATAAAACAAAACACAAGGGCAGAGCAGATTCCAGGGGAAGATTCTAGAGCAGATTCTTGAGGGGATGAATGGCAAATTGCATGGCATAGGAGTATAAAGGATGGGAGAAATGGTTGCAGCCATCTTTGCAAACAATCTGCCATATTGGTTTAATATTAGAAAATCCATTATAATACATCGTGTAAAAGTCAAAAAGCAAAGGAAGAAAACACTTTTTTCAATATATGTAGAAAAGGCATATAATAATATCCAATGCCTATTCAAGATTTATAAAAAACAAAATTAGAAAAAAACATTTTCTTAACCTGATAACATGTATCTAAAAAAAAAAAAAAAAAAAAAAAAGAAAAGCCTACTTTAAATGTTATACTTAGTGGTATAACATTGCATTGAAAGTATTCCCTTTAGACCAGTAAGAAAACAAGGGTGTCTTGTACCACCATTTCTAATTTACCTTATTGTTCTGCAGTTCTTAGCCAATACATAATGGAAAATAACAAATAAATAAGAATTAAAAGGTAGAAACAAAATCTTCATTGTCTGCAGATGATAAAACATTAGAATTAATAAGAGAAGTTAGCAAGTTTATAGGAAATCAAATCAATATTAAAATCAATTGCATTTATATTTATCAGCAATGACAATTAGGAAATGTGAAGATACTCTTTAAAGTATCAAAACTAACAGGTTTCTGTATTCAGGTAAGATGGAGTGAGCATAGTCCACCCTCTTGTCTTCCACTGAACACAGCTATCAAACCTGGACAGAATGCATGGAGCCGCTCTTTAATGAAACTAAAAATTATCAGGAAAAGATTTTCAACATCATTAGCCCTCAAAAAAATGCAAATCAAAACCACACTGAAATACTACTTCACACCCACTAGGATGGCTATAATAAAAAAGACAGGTACTAACAAGTGTTGGTGAAGATGTGGAGGAATTGGAATCCTTGTACAGTGCTGGTAGGAATGTAAAAGATACAACCCCATATTGAAAAGAAATCCAAGAGAATTGAAACTTGTGCACACAAAAACTTGTCCACAAATGTTCATAGCAGCATTATTTGTAATAAACAAAGGTGGGAACAACCCAAATGCTCATCAACCAATGACTGGATAAACAAAATGTGGTATATCTATACCACATTTTGGTAGAATATTATTCAGCCAAAAAAGAAATGAAGAATGGATTCACAGGAGAACATGGGTGAACCTTAAAAAAATTATGCTAAATGGAAAAAGCCAGACAAAAAGGCACATATTGTATGATTTCAAGTCTGTTCTCCAGAGAAGGAAGTGCCTCACACAGTTGGGGCTGACAAGTTCAAAATAGGCCAGCAGGCTGGATGGAGATCCAGAAAATAGTTGATGGCACATGCTCAAGTCCTAAAGCAGTCTGGAGGCAGAACTCCCTCTTCCTCCAGGAACCTCGGGCTTTATTTCTCAAAGCCCTCAACTGATCGGATGAGTGACTTCTAATGGGTTCCTTTTTGGAGTGATGAAAATATTCTGGAATTAGATAGTGATGATGGTTACACAACTTCGTGGATATATAAAAATCCACTGAACAGTACACTTTAAAAGGGTGAATTTTAAGTATGTGAATTGTATCTAAATAACAGTGTTATTTTAAAAATCCTAGGAGTTTTTATGAATATAGACAAGCTGATTCTAAAATTTATTGGAATGACAAAGGAACTAAAATGACAGAACAATTTTTAAATTGAAGAATAAAGTTGAAGGAACCACACTAATCTTAAGACTTACTATAAAGCTTACTATAAAGTAATCAAGATAGCTATTATGAGTTAGTTCAGTTCTGAGTCCTAAGATAAAGGGATTTTAAGAAAAGAAAAAGTTTTCTTAAAGCTAAAATTTTGTATTATTTATTTAATTGTTTATATATTTGCCCTTTCCAAAAGAAAAGGATTTGATTCACCTTATTAAAATAAATGTAGTATTGACTGACTGACTGAATGAATGAATGAATAAAAGACAAGTAAGAGTAAAACAAAGTCCAAAAGTCACTTAAAAGTATTACACAAACATACAAACCATGAAATCTTCTCTACCCTCCAGAATTTCAAGCAGATTTAGCTTTCTAGCAGCCAGCCCAAAGAAAGAAGAAAAGTCAGTTGCATGTCGACAGTTTTCACAAGATAAAAGCAGACACTCTAGAAAAAATATCACTTTGTAATTCTGTGAATTGAGAGAAATTTCCTCCATTTATGAAAACACAACTGTGTGGGGACAGTGAGGTGTCAAATGTCAACAGCCTTGGAGTCAGCAGCTTCAGCAGTGGCAAGAAGGAGCATCACTGGCACAAACATCAACAATTTGACACCAGGTAGCGGCAGCCTGGGAACAGATATCTGTGCGAGGTGGCAGCCGGCAGTGGTGTGGCCTTCAGTTGGCCTCTGAAGAGAGAAGAGCGAGAACAGAAACTTCAAGACAGCCAAGAGAATAAATTCACACGACGCTTGTGAGATACCACACAGAGATTCCAAGAACTCTTCAGGAGGAAATGGAGGAGCTCCTAGAATAGGTGGGAGAACAGAGAGAAACACTGCTATGTGACTATTATTTGGGACCTCAGACCACACCTGCTTTTCTTTTAATTTTTTTGTTTTTGTCAAATCAATACATAAATATCTCTTTTAAAAATTAAATAGAACTATTAGCTTACAATGGAATATAGAATTCTGCTCCTTTGATTCTCATCTCCAAATTTCCACTCCTCTTACGTAACTTTAATCATGTTTGGTTGTTTCTTTTGACTTTATCTCTCTTTGTATAAATTGTGTGCTTACACTGTCATTTCTAGTTTGTTTTTTAATTTAGCTATTACCTATTGATTTGCTACTCTGCTAAATAAACAGTCAGCTCTCTTAAATCATCTCCCACAAATATAGTCACTTAACATGTACTTCCTCATTCCCATTTTCCCACATTATTTATACTGGCATTTTTGTCTAAATAAATATTATTTACATCATTACGGTTAGTTTCTATTATTCACAGCTGCAACAGTTTATACTGCAATAACATTTCCTTCTTGAACAACTTTATGTTTTTTCCAGTATTAATAACTGCCTTGTTTTTTTAGTTGCTTGCTTAAGTTTCCAAGTTAAAATTACTAATTCAACTCCAAACTATCCAATAGAACTAAAAATTATTTCTGAATATATTCAAATATATTAGATATGCTATGAGTTTACTTTTCTCCCTGAAATATCTCTTGGAGCCCACTGTCTTCACTCTCTTATCTGTACTGGTCACTAACAAGGCCTGTTGCCCACCTGTCATCCTGAAACTTCCCATCACTAAAATCCTGGGAATTCTTTCCCCCTCACTTATGTGTTGGATCTTCCATTTCTTTGATCCAGTGTCTTTGTCTTTCTTGGCTTCTTCCTTTTTTCACATCATTTAGTGTTTCTGAATAAAAGTGTCATTATTTTACCTTCTTACCTGAGTGATAATTTGCCTAAATATAGAATTTTAGATTGGAAATCATTTTTCCTCAGAATTTTAAGGTGCTACTTTATGTTTTGTACACTCTATTCCACTGCTCCTTTCTATTTTGTTTTGTTTTGTTTTGTTGTTTTTGTTTTGTTTTGTTCTCTGAGTGCTGAATTGCTTCTTCTTCCTTTGAATTCTTGTTATGGCGTGTTTGTGCACTTACTTGTTGGTTCTCCATTTCCCTTGTTTAAGTTTTTTGTAAATCTCTAGTGCTCTTTTGTTGCCTATTCGTATTTTAAGTTAAGGCACTAAACCATTGATTGGAAGATTTAAATATGTGTGCGGGATTTTCAGCTGGTGAACTTCACTGTGGAATGGTTGAGTTCACGTATTCAAATTTCCTTTAGTGCTGTTCACTTTCTCCAGAGAAAAAAAGCCTGAACCTTCTGAGTGGTACAGGTGCATGGCGATAGGGCTATCAGTATGTTGGCTTTCAGCTTCCTTGGCACCAAAAATTTCAAGAGAGAGGGTGGACGGTCTGTCTCCCTTCACTATATGGACTTTGTCTTAATCTCACTCTGTATAGTAGAGCACTTCTGCTTTGCTTACCACTGTGCTCGTCCCTGAATTGGGACCTGCTTTTTTCAATTTATTCATAGATTAAAACTCCAGTCATCTGCTTTGGGCATGGAAGAGACATTAGTATGTTCCTCCAAAGAAAATAGAGTCAGATACTTTTACATAGAAAATGATATTGGGAAAAGGATATCTGACTGTTAAACATGGCAGATTGAACATATGGTACTTATTTCTGTTGCCTCTAGAAACTCTGCTAAAATGAGAATTAAATTTTTGAAATGATTAAACACAGTAAAGGGAGAACACGAATGGCAATGCACCAGTCAGAGTTCTGGCAGGAAACAGGTTGGCACACTCAAAGGAGAACTGAACAGAATTTAATGAGGAAACTATTTTCAGAGGTGTGGGCAGAATTAAGAAAACCAGTAAGGGATGGTGAGGTACACAGGACTGACAACACTGGGAAACTATCACCATCCCTAAGCCTGAAGGGGCAAGTGGAAAGGATGATTACTAGAACCTAGTAAGAGCTCTAGGCCCAGGAGAAAAGCACTCTGTAGAAGCCATGTGATTAGGTAGAAATATTCTACCACTACCTAAACTGTGACCTTCCAGGGAGGAAGTATGTGCGGGGAGGGCAACAACAGGAATAAATATTCTTGTATCCACAATTCTATCTCCTCCCACTCTTCAGTCTGCTAGTACCTCCAAAAGTCAAGGGAGCCCAAGCCCATACAGGTTAGCTTCTCAGGACACAGAGTGGGGCAGAAAAAGATGGAGAGTGTATTTGAGGAGCAAAACAGATAAATGACACAAGTACCAGGCAAGAGATGTCAACAAATTTTTGGAAGATGAGAAGTGAATGAAGGAGTTATTAGAATTGTGTGAGCTTAATACCAGAAGTTATGTTGTGAGAAGAAAGCTGACATCACCAGAGCATCTTGGAAATGCCCAGAATTTGGAGGCTCCAGGGATCACTAAAGGCAGAAATTCACGGTACCACTGAAAAAAGAAGGACTGCCTGAAAATCTTTTAAGTGGCTTGCTTAGCCTCCTAGTACTCCATTCAGCAAAGACAGGTGGACCCTCTTTGCCAGTTTAGCAGGAGAATGGGTGTCTAGAAATTTATGGCATCTAGACCCAGAAATGCCAAACAGCTGAAGGCAAGGTAATTATTTGTACTATATTCAGAGGAGTATCACAATTTTATTGGAGAGTTTAAAGTTGAACACTAGTAATTGCATATAAAATTACAAAAACAAACTACAAGGCAACTATTAATTCTAATGTGGGTAAAAATGTTACTTAATCAGTAGTATACTACTTGGCTCAACAGTGAGCAAAACTTATATAGTAAGACAATGTAAACATATTACAAATATTGATTTTAAATAAAAATATACAAGTATATTATTGGGATGATGAAAGGAGAGATGGGACATTAAGTGTGCTCCTGTTATTTTATAATAGGAAGTCAATAAGTAACACATAAATAACAGTTTAAGAATATTTTTAGAAATACAGAATTAAAAACCAGAAGAAAACAGCCAAAAGAATTAAAAATTTTGCTTCTGGGGTACGGGTTTCAGGTGTGACGATGGTGGTTCAAGTTTCCATTATTGTCATTATAAGTTTGTCATAGTATTAGACTTTTTCACATTATATGTATGTTTGATGAAAATTAAAATAACTTTTAAACAAAGGAAGAAAAGATATATGTGTTGCCATTATAGTAAGGTTTACTCAAGTCCTGAGGAATAAAAACAAGATGAGGAAATGCCCAAGGGGGGAGTCATATAGTGAAGGACACAATCAATTTTATGCATTTTCATCAAACCCCTGAGAATTCAGAATAATTAAGTACTAACAGAAGTTGTCATTACTTGTGAAGACAACAGATATATGTTTTATATACTAGATCATATCCTAAGAGCTATGTACATTTCTAGAAACCACTCTGCAGAGAAGAATTCCAATCAAATGAGAGGCTAATCAATTATAAATGTAAGATAATGGTGGAGAGCACCTACCAAATAAAAATTCCAATGAATAAAAAGTGTAAATTCTGGGGAAAATGTAAAAAAAATAATCTGAAAGCACTGCAAAAAGACCAAACACAGGCAAAAGGAGCAGGGGCTGAGGATTTATATTTGAGAAAAGAGAACTTACACTAAGTAAGTTATAAAAGTACACACCTAATGACAGAACAAAATATGAGAGCTATCCAAAATAAATCCAGACATAAATGCCTCTATTTTTCATATTTTATGGCTGGATATTTTTCGGATAGCCCTTGTATATGAAGCAAAAACTGACAGAGAAAGATCTGAAGAGAAAAATAGGCAATTCTATACTAATAATTGGAGACTTCAATAACCCACTTTCAATAATGACTAGAATAACCAGACAGAAGATAAGAGATAGAGGACTTAGACAACACAACAAAACCAATGAAATCTAAAAGATACATGAGGGCCGTCTGGAAAAAATCCAGCTATAAATGCCTCTGTTTTTCATATTACATGGCTGGATACTTTCTGGACAGCCCTCATACTCTACTTAACAATAATATATAAGTACACATTCTTCTCAAGTACACATGAGAAATTTTCCAAGAAAGAGTATATGTTACTCAGAAATTAAGTCTCAATAAAATTTAAATGATTGATATCATACAAATTATATTCTCTGACCACAATAGGATTATCAGAAGTAAAACTGAAATATTCATAGATTTGTGGAAATTGAAAAACACACTATTAAACAACCAAGGGATCAAATAAGAAACCACAAGGGAAATTAGAAAATATTTAGTAAAGAATGAAAATGAAACCATTTTCATGAATGAAACCACAACTTACCAAAACTTACGGGACACATTGAAAGCAGCACTAAAAGGGGAAAGCAAACAAGAAAAATCATGAGTAAACAATTTAACCTCACACCTTAAGGAACTAGAATAAGAATAAACTAAACCCAAAGCTAGCAAAAGGGAGGAAATAATAAAGATTAGAGCAGAAGTAAATGAAATGAGTACAAAAACAATAGAGAAAATTAATGAAATCACAAGTTGGTTTCTGGAAAAGATCAACATAATTGACAAACCTTGAGCTAGATGGAATACGGAAAAATGAGAGAAGACTTAAACTATTAAAATCAGAAATAAAAATGGAACTATCAGTACTGAGTTTACAGAAATAACAAAGGATTATAAGGGAGTATTATGAACAACTGTAACTGAGAACATTTGGATGGCTTAAATGAGTGGACAGATGCCTAGAAAGTATGAGACTAAATCTCAAGACTAAATTACGAATAAATTAAAAATTTGAATAGACATATAACTAGTAAGGAGACTGAATTAGTAATAAAAAATCTCCTGACAAAGAAACGCCTGGTGAAGTCTGCTAAACATTTAAAAAATTAATATCAATCCTCAAACTTTTTCAAAAAATTGAAGACAAGGGAACACTGCCTAACTCATTCTATGAAGCCAGCATTACCCTGATACCAAAGCCAGACAAAGACACTACAAGAAAAACTACACACCAATATCCCTTATGAACATTGATGCAAAAATCTTGCCCCACCCCCCAAAAAATTACAGCAAAGCAAATTCTGCAGCATATCAAAAGGATTATACACCATGACCCAGTGAGATTTATTCCTGGAATTCAAGGACAATTCAAGATGTGAAAATTAATCAATGTAATACACCAAACAATTCATGGAACGAAGGAGAAAATCTAAATGACCATTTCATTTGATGCAAAAAAAAAGCATTTGAAAAAATTCAACATCCTTTCATGATAAAAACACTCAATAAACTAGGAATAGAAGGAAACTACCTTGACAAAATAAAATCTATATATGAAAAAGCCATAGTGAACATCATAAACAATGGGAAAGAGTGCATGCTTTTTCTCTAATATCAGGAAAAAAACAAGGATGCCTGCTTTTTATTCAACATAGTACTGGAAGTTTTAGCCAGAGTAATTAAGCAAGAAAAAGAAATAAAAGGCATCCATATTGGAAGAAAAGAAGTAAAATTTTTTCTATTTGCTGATGATATGATCTTATATGTAGAAAACCGTAAAGATTACACACACACACACACACACACACACACACACACACACACAAACCTGTTAGAACTAATAAATGAATTCAGCCAAGGAGCAGGATATAAAGTCAGCACACAAAAATCAACTGTATTTATATACACTAATAATGAACAATCTGAAAACAATTCCACTTACAATAGCATTAAATAAAACAACTTAGAAACTTAGATGAAAGACTTGTACAATGAAAACTACAAAACATTGCTGAAAGAAATTAAAGAAGCTATAAGTTAATGGAAACACACCCTATGTTCATGGATTGGGAGACTTAATATCTTTAAGATGTCAACACAACCCAAGGAGACCTACAATGCAATCCCTATTAAAATTTCAATGATATATTTTGCAGAAATAGAAAAATTCATTCTAAAATTCATATGGAATCTCAAAGGACCTCAAATAACCAAAACAATCTTGAAGAAGAGGAAAGAAGCTGAAAGACTCACACTTTCTGATTTCAAAACTTACTACAAAGCTACAGTAATGAAAATGTGTTATTGGCTTAAAGACAGACATACAGACAAATGGAATAGAGAGCCTAGACATAAACCTCATCTATATGGTCACATGATCACAGGGTTCCAAGACCATCTGATAGAGGAAAAGATAGTCTTTCCAACAGATGATGCTGGAAAAATTAAATACAAAAAAAAAAAAATGAAATTGGACCCTTACCTTATACCATGTAGAAAAATTAACTCAAAATGGATCATATACCTAAGTGTAAGACTTAAAAGTATAAAATTCTTACAAGGAAACATAGGACAAAATGTTCATGACATTGGATTTGGCAATGATTTGTTGTATATGACACCAAAGGCGCAGGCAAGAAAATAAAAAATAGACAAATTGGAATTTATGAAAATTAAAAAAATTTTGTGCATCAAAGGTAATATCAATAGAGTTAAAAGGCAACCCACAGAATGGGAGAAAATATTTTCAAATCATGTGGGATTAATATTCAGAATACATACAGAACTCATAACTTCAGACCAATAACAATATAAAACCTGATTCAAAAATGGGCAAAGGTCTTGAGTAGACATTTCTCCAAAGAATACAGACAAATGGCCAATAAGCACATGAAAATATGCTCATCATCACTAATCATTAGGGAAATCAAATCAAAATTATAATGAGATCCCATCTCACATCCTTTAGGATAGCTACTATCAAAAAGAGAGAAAATAACAAGTGTTGGCAGGATGTGAAGAAATGGAAACCCCTGTATGTTGTTGGTGCAGCTGCTGTGGAAAACATTTTGGTGATTCTTCAAAAAGTTAAACATAGAATTACCGTAAAACCCTGCAATTCCATGCTTAGGTATATATGCAAAGAATTGAAAAAGGGAATCAGACACTTGTATGCCAATGTTCATTGCAGCATTATTCACAATAGCCAAAAGGTGACAATAACTCAAATATCCATCAGTAGATGAAAGGATAAATAAATTGTGGTATATACACACCATGGAATATTATTTGGTCACAAAAATGAATAAAGTTCTGATACATGCTACAACATAGAAGAACCCTGAAAACATTATGCTCAGTAAACTAAGCCAGACACAAAATGACAAATGCTGAATGATTCCACTTGCATGAAACCTGTGGAATAAGCAAATTCATGGAGACAGAAAGTAGATTAGACATTATCAGGGGCTGGGCTAATAGGGAGAATAAGGAGTTATTGCTTAATGGGTACAGAGTTTCTGTTTGGGATAATGAAGAAGTTTTGAAAATACATGGTGGTGGTGATTATACAACATTGTGAATAATGCCACTGAACTGTACAATAAAAATGGCTAAGATGGCAAATTTTATGTTATATATATTTACCACAAAATTTATGGAAAATAGAAAAAAAATGGTCCCAATGCTACTATTTATTACCCCAAGCCTACTGCCTTTCTCCAGATTAACAGTAAATATTTACTTAGAAGAGCAGTTTATAAGATATATATAGGATTTGGTTGTAAACATTCTAACAATAGCACATTGCTTGAGAAACCCTGGCATGTAAGGCAGTTTCTTATAGTCTAGAGATCACCTGCATTGAGTTGTCCTTCCAAAGAGAAATTATGTTTAGATATGAGGCAATAGTATTTATACACCATTGTTTAGGTGGTGGAAAAGGCCTGTTCCTGAAGCTCCTGGAACTTTGGGAAGATGGAATGCTTGAGAGACTTGGGTTGAATTAACCCAACTCTGGAGGAACTGAAGGAGTAAATAATACCCCTCTATCTAGACTGAACAGAAGAAGATAGAAAAGAGAAAAGAAAAGTATTTTCTATATAGTTGAGGATTTTGATTCAGGGGTTGAATAAGGGAAGGATGTTTACTGTGTTCTGTTTTCAGAATGAAAGATTGACATGTTATATTATTATATTATATTGTGCTCATTGTGTATTTAACCCTGTCTGATGAGCTTCATTTCACCATCACACAGCATAATTTTAAATGTTATAGACTAGAGGAGTGCCTTCTCAAGTAGTGCACAGCAATGACTTTCAAAACTTAATGTGCATATATATTGTTTCAACCCCAAGAATTCTGATTCAGAAGGTTTAGAGCAGGACCCAGAAATCTTCATTTTAAATTAACACTCTAGGATATTCTTATGAAGGTGACCCACAGAACGCACTTGGAGACACACTTGATAGAATGTCTTAACCTAGCTCTCTGGCTCCTTGGGTAGAACATCAAAGGAACACTTGTAAGAAGGGCTGAATTACCCATTCCACGAGTCCCTAGCGGAGAACCAATGAGGATTGAAGAAATCAGCCGCATGAAGATGCTGACAGGACATTCTGATATTCAGCTAAGTTTCCTGACTTTAATGATAAAACAACAACCCCACCCCACGCAGACACAATTTGCCAGTAAGTAGTGGGTGCACACTCTAACCACGAGGGAGAGCCCAAGGATTTGCACACACAAACTCCATTCTCGAAGAGGAAGAAATCGGATACAAGTCAAAGACATTTGGGGGCTTTATTGCAAAGGATTGAGTAAAGAATGGAAGGAACTAAAACATTAAAAGCAATTGCTTACACATGGAATGTCCTTTCTTTCTGAATCCTATTTAAGTCTTTGCATTGTTAAAAAGTGGTTCTCTGAGGTAGCCTAGGCTAGGTTTGCCAGGGTTGTTAAAGAGAAAATTTTTCTAACCACACTCTATTGTGTATTTCGAAGTTGCTAAGAGAGTAAATCTTAAAAGTTCTCAGTACAAACACACATACACACACACACACACACACACAAAGTACTGCGTGAAGTGACTGATGTGTTGACCAACCTTTTTGTGATAATCATGTCACAATATATACATGTATCAAATCAGTATGTTGTACACCTTAAATCTATACAATGTTATATGTCAATTATATCTCAAGAAAGCTGCAGTGGGGAGAAAAAAATCATTCTGCCACTTTTAAAATGGTAAAGAAGATAACTTACAAAATAGTCACAGGGGTGTCCATCAAGGTGGCTGGTGCAGTATTTAGAGATATACAATCCAAAATCTCTTTGAACAAACAACTAAACTTGATGATACAAATGAAATATATAGTCACACACACACACTTTGAAAAGTATGTAGCTAAATACTAAAGTCCTTTTTATTTTTTCTGACCTATAAAATAAATTGAATAATATTCTCAATATTAATCTAAGATCCCCTAGAATGTATCATAAAAAACAAAAATTAAATAATTTACAGAGTAATCTAATCATCAAGAATGTCCTGTGTGTGCTTTTCTGCTCAGTACAAGTAGAAAAGGTCTAGAATGTGCCAGGAACTATGCTTGTAATCTCATTACTGGCTGTCCCCTTTAAAGATGAGAAAAAGATTCAAAAATGCTGAATCACCTGTCCGAGGCAAAACTGCTGGTAAAGCAGAACTGGGAGTTTAACTGAGGTCTGTGCTTAGAATCTTATTAAGAATTATTTCTATCATTTTAAAGTAGTATATTTTAAACTGAAATGTGATCATAACCCATGCTTTATAACCTATTTGTTCCAAATGATATGTCATAAATGATCTACTTCATAACCTTCAAATTCACTGTTGTTGTTGTTTTTCATAAAACTTTTATACTTCTGGGAAAAGATGGAAGTTGAAAAGACATGGTTGATTCCTTTCCCTCCCAACGCCAAAAAAAAAAAAAAAAAAAAAAAAAAGACCAAATGAAGGAAAAATTTGCATCAGAACTGAAGAGAAATATCAGACACTTGGAGGAATTTTACTGGATTTAAGGAAAGTGGTTTTAGATTAAAGAATACCCAGGTAGGACTGCTACATTTAACAAATAAAAATACAGGATACCCAGATAAACAATTTTTTGTATAAAAATTTCATGAAATAGTCATTATTATTCTTTTTATTTAAGCTGAATTTAACTGGGCATCCTGAATTTTGTCTAGCAATCATATCCCAGTGCTCATTCACAGCTTCCCTGGAAGCACCTTCAAGGAAGAAAGGAAGGGAGGGAAGGAAAGAAGGAAGAAGAGAGATGCTGGAACTCAGGTTTGAAGGGACAAGGGCTGGGGGATTGGAAGGGGCTGATGAGGCTGACCTGAAAAGCTGCATGTGGAGTTCCAATTACTTGTTAAGAATCCTGTGGGTTGTACTGGTCCGAAGCTCCAGAGATGTCAAGTGAGATACCAAGTGGTAGAAAGCCTAAGGTGGGAAAACGGGCCCCCTCAAACATTGCTCGTGGATCAATACATTAATGCAGTTTTGCTACAGGACAATTTGTCTGTGTATCAAAAGCTTTAAAACATGCACACACACAAAAAAACATGCATAGACTTTAACTTTGCGATATCGCTTCTAGGATAATCTAAAGGACTAATAAATGTCTCTTTTAGAATAATCTAAAGGAATAATAAATGTCTTTTTTATGGTGGTGTTTATAATAAAGAAATGGACACAACTTAAATGATGAACAATAGGACAATGTTTAAGTTATGATACATCCATATATTAAGGAATATTATGCATCATTAAAATGATTCCATGGATTATTTATTGACATAGAAAGACTTTTCACCATATAGTTTAATTTTTTTTTAAGGCAAGCTATCAAACTGCACTATGGTAAGATTCCACATTTCTAAGAACATATAGATGTACACACACACACACACACACACACACACATATATATGCATTTTATGCATTAAAAATGCTAGGTGGTGAACATATAAACAACATATAGATGATGCACTGTAGAACTGTACACCTGGAACCTATGTAATTCTTGTTAACCAATGTCACCCTAATAAGTCATAAAAAAATATCTAAAAGCATATATACCAAAATATTAATGGTTTTGTCTAAGTAATCGAACTATGGATTTTTTTTTACTTATATCTAATTTTTCTTCTTGAAATTGTACATTACCTGGGCAAATTTTTTAAAGGTTTTAAAAAAATCTGATTGGTGAGCATATACTTTTGAATAATTGTAAACTCAGATTATAAGCATAAAATGGGCTTTAATTTTAAAGAGTGTCAAGTCCAGATAAATGAACACTGAGTTTCTACTGGGTGTTGCAAGCTGGGGATAGAGGTGCTGCAAGTCTAAAGGCCACATTCTTTGGTGAGGTTCCTTGGCTCTTGGCCTTGCTGGCTCTGAAACCGCATTTGTCAGCCCATTCAAGATCATCTCTCACGTTAACCAAATTCACCAGAGGCTGAGGAACAAACTAGGACAATGAATTTGTGCTGAGAATTATCAGTCACATATGCCAGAACAGTACTCTAAGCATGACCAGCACATTTTTTCCCTGTGGGCTGACCTAGATAAGGAATCAAATATGATTAGAATGTTGCTTACTGAGCCTAGAATCATAGCAGCGGCTGGTAGTAACTTAGTTTAATGGCACCTGGCTAAAACAGAAGGTAGTGCCCTTCTCCTCAATAGAACTGGCCTTGCCAAAAGAACCATAATTAGAAATGTGAGATTTTCTCCTCCCAAAATAGTAGTGGCTGGATGGGCATTTCCAAAATTTATCTATGAGATTCTCTTTTTATAAAAATCTCTCCAGGCCAACCTTCATTTCCTTCCGATTGAACTCTTAACATCTACAGTCATAATTTGCTCAGATCTGGAGCCATTCCATTTCTTTAAAAGTAACTTTTATCCATTTTTTTCTTTGCAATCTTGTATTTGAAGATTTCCTTAGTTTTAATAATAAAATCTTATTTCCTTAATTTCCCTTTCTTAAAGGTCATCTTATTCATGTAGTCATGTACAGAAAACTTTTATATATTAAATGTATTTTTTTAATTAGGAAAAATATTCCAAATCAGGAGTGGGGCTGGGGGATGGCTGGCAATAATGAAAAAGATTTTGGTGAAGAAGTTAGGAATTGTCATCCAAGGTCTCTGACTGCTCACTTGTTGCTCGGTCAAGATCACATTGGGACAAAATTCTTATACTCAAATATGAAACTGAGCCCCTACCACATGAAGACACCACGCATAGATCTCTCTCCTGAGCTGGTCATAAAGGAGTTGCCCCTTGGTGTAGCTACCTTGGTTGCTAACTTACTGACCCAAATATTCTATAATTGGAACCAAAGTCCACACAATCTACTCAATACTCTAAATTCTGTACAACATGATGTACCCACTGTAGACTATCCAAAAAAGGAACAGTACATTCTTAGGTGCTGGCAGCAAGGGCACACCTTGAGCACACCTATCTGCATGTGTGTGAGCATGGGTGCATGAACACACACTATTGGGAAATATTTCAACATTTTGGAGTTTAAAAAAGGCATTGAAATAGTCAGCATGCAAAATTACAAAACAAACATAGAACTTGGACTTCCTGCTGCAATTTTAAGGTTCAGTGTTTTGTTTGTTTTGTTTTTTAATTTCACAGTGGGTGCTTTAGTGTGTAGGGTCTCTAAGCTCTTAATTCTATCTTGATGATATTAATTCTAATATAAATGTTTTTACAATTTTTAACATTAACACCACTTGATAATCATGTTCACCAAGCAATTACATTTATGTATTCTAAATTTCAACTTATCTTAGCCACTGGATATGTTCCTGATTCCTTCCAAGAAGCCATGAAAAGTTTTTCACATCTTGCTTTCATCATACACAAAAATAGCTCTTAAAAGTTAATTATACTTAGAGTTAGGGTTTCGTGCCAAACCCTCAATGCTTAACCATTAATTATTTTTTTTAAGTATTAAGTATGCAGTATAAGCTGTCAAGTATCTGCCAAAACCTTGTCCTTGCCCCAAGGCTTACCATATAAATTGCAAAAACAAATCAATTCAGACTATCCACTACATCAAATTAAAGAAAGGCCACACTTGAAAGACACAAAGTTTGGTGACCTTCTTGTAAATTCCTAAGAAGTTACTATGATTCTAAACACAACCTGTTGGTTTGAGGGTAAATTTTTGTATTTTTGTTTTAATCTTCTAACAATGCCACTGCCACTTTTCCAGAAAAGAACACTTAAGAGAATGCTAGAGTTGTAATACAATTTCAGTATTCTCTTTTGTTGTCCCAAATGAAAAAAATCAAGCGGCAGCACAAAACCCTTTGATATCACCTAGATTCTTCCTAAACATCTGAGTGAACTAAAATATATCAAGTTATCACACCAAGACTCTCAAATATAGTAGCAAACTGCAAAATGGTATCTTATTTTTTCTTTCATTAAAAAATTGTGGTGTCTGTCCTGTTTATATTGCTCCTCCTTTCCCTTTGACCTCTAGATATTACAGCTCCAAAAATCACAAGAGTGGATATATGACAACTTATTTACATAGCTTGATTCCACCCCATCGATCACAGTTGATTGGACCCATCAGAGTCTCATCCCAAGACATTTGGAATGGAACTGAGGAATTCAATCTTTCTTTAGGTGGCTAGACCTAGAACACGGAGGTTGGAATGAGGTGAGGGCATCTTACACCTGTGAGGGGAACTGGAGAAGAATAGAAAGCAGTTTACAAAGAGAAAATTAAGCACAAATGAAAAAGATGAGACAGAAATAAAATTACACTATAACAACAGTCAAATAATAAATACATATTCATATACACAAGTCCTAGAAGTGAAATAAAAGAAGTTTCATTACACTACTTGTTGGAATGGTACAACTGCATTATTTAGAGTGTAGCTGTAATTCAAACTTATTTAGAATTATTGATATAATGTTTGGGCAATAAAAATAAAAACAAACACTTTTTCTGAAGAAAAAAGTGAGTTTTAGAAAAAAGAACATTGTAGAGAGTTAAAGCTTGGGGCTATTGGGAGTTTGAATAGCAACTTCTTAAGTACCAAAACAATGCTGGCATTTTCCAGAACATAGAATTGAAGATTCTTTGTGTAGCAATCGAAAGAATTTGAAATCATTTTTTGGTACACAATGAAGAATGGACAGGTAGAGGGATGTACAACATTTACACAAGGGTTTTCATTAAGTACTTCTTGGTGAAAATTAGATAATAGGCAATCTCTTCAAAGTGACTTAGTCTGAAATTCTTTTTAATTCCTCATGCCACAAATGAGTAAATCCTAGGAAGATTATGTCAAAGTGTGGTAAAAATTCTGTTGCTTCAAAATGGACTGTCTACAACATTGAGCAGAATAATCCAGACCCAGATGGGTACATACTATATGATTTTACTTATCTAAAATGTAGGCGCTGGCAAATTTATGATGTGTTTATCACCTGTAAAATATAACTCAAATAATGAAAAAATAGTGTGTAGTCAGATAAGATCATTTGACAGAATTGAAAATCAGACACAGACATTAAGAAGATTTTGTTTTCCTTAAATTGCCTATTTGGAATGTAATGAGACTTTCTAAGTATTTTGAGTAATCTGACCATTCCAAATTACCTCCAGTCAATGTGGGTAGTCATGAATGGCAAGATGTTCATTTAATTAGTTATTATGACTCATGTTGGCTGGACTGAGTGTACATCTTTAAGGTTATCGCTGCCAATCCTCTTCAAATGATCAGGTGGATTCTCCTTTCTAAAGAGTAATTTACATGAGATTCTTAAAGGACTCTAAGAATTAAGACTATGTCAGTTGCACCCTGGAAATTTGTGGGCAACACAGAGAACAGGGGTATATGGACTAGAGGGAGGAATCACAAGCTCCAGGAGGATCACACAGTATGTTTGACTCCAAAGTAGAACTTCACCTACTATTTTGCATCTTCATATTTTGGGTAACCCATTTTCTAAGATAAATTATTTTGGAAGTTCTCACTCATGTTTATTTAATACAAAAACAGAGAAGTTATTGGCACCGTAATATAGTAAGAGGAAGTAATTGTAAAGCAGAAAGAGCATGGACTTAATAGTCACAGAAATCAGGAGTCAAATTCCAGCTCTTCAATTTCCTAAATATGTGATTGTGGAAAAATGATCCCATTTCTCTAAACTTCAGTGTCATCACCTGTGACATGAGGTTTATAATACCTTCCATACACTGTTATTCTTAAGGAGTAGAGACAATACATATATGTGTGCCTGGCATACTCAAGACAAACAATAGTGGTGGTGATGGTTAAGTTTAGGAGAACTGACGCTAGCCATTCTAAGCACTTAAGAGCTAATTGGCTTTACTTAAGTGGTATAGTTCTTCTGACATTCAAGTTTTTTTTTTTTATTTACAACAAAACAAAACAAAATTCCAAAATATCTACCTGCTGAGGGACTGGCCTCTTAAGTTAAATTATTTTGCAAGCAGTCTATTTTTGTTCTTTCTTGACCTCCTACGTGGTTCTACCGAATTAAGTATTTTTAAACTATAGGTACTGGAAAAGGGGGAAAGATCTCCTTATTGGATACATGTAACACAAAAGGGAAAACAAAACAGAAATGGCAAATAGCACCCAATCCTACTCTCACCCAAGGCAGAAAATCCTCATCATCTGCTCCCCCTTCCCGAGGGTAGAGGAGGATGGCAACCAACTTGAGGTTGCTGACCCCATTTTGGGCAGTGATTATATTGCTCTAATTTTTAGAGGTTCATCTTGTTCTTGGAAAGTTAAGACAGGGCAAATTTCAGGTATATAATATAAACAAGCAAAACATGGCCTCCCATTTGCCTGGGTCTAGCCTCCGACAGTACTCCAGCACCAGAGCAAGGATGGCTACTCCATGCCTCTCTCCCAAGAGTGAGGGTGGAAGCCAGGGTAGGGGCAGTTATCCTTATATTTCATTGGCTCAAGTTACCTTTCTTAGGGAGAAGAGAATGGCAATACTAAAAATAAAAATGTTTGTCTAGCCAGACTGGGCCGGGCAGAACAAAATTATCTGATCCTTTGTATATTTTAAACTAAAACATTGTTGCTATCTGAACCCAGAATAGTATGGCCAGTATGTCTCCATTTAAAAGGGGAAAAGAAAATCACACAAACTGGGCATGGGAAAATTCCCAGCACAAGGCTGATGCCTGATTTTACCTCTTTTTCTTCATACCAACCAAAGTTTGGTGATTACAAACAGAACTTTACCCTGCTTCCCAGGATTGTTTTGAGAATGAAATAAAATTACTCTGTCAAGTACAAAACGCTACATAAATATTAGTTAGGTTATTACAGGAAAGGAACTGGTGTAACTCCGAGTTTGTGCTGGAGACAATGAACTAAACAGGCAGCTGGGCAAATCTGCCAGACAGGAAGCAGTCTGACTCTTGAGTACAGACTGGATTCCCTTTCACTGAGCTACACCTGTCAGACTGGAAGACCCTGGTGCTTCAGTCATGACTGAGCACGTCCTGTCTAGGGCCTCCAGAGCCTCTCCCCAGACTGGCCTCTGGCTCTACCCTGCAGTTCTGGCCCAGGGCCAACTCTGGGCTAACTTCCCCCTCTAGCTTGCCTAGTACTGCCTTTCCGGTCCCATCAGGGCCTAAGCCAGTCTCAAGTTTTATACGACACAAGTGGCCCAATAATGAGAACATTCTTGCCTCCATGCTAGGGAATTTCCCTCCCCTCCTCTTTCCTCTAAGTCACTCCTATTTCCACTTTTCTCTGTTTCTCATCTGCCCAAGATCTCCAAAATACAGTGTGGGAGGTCAAGAAGCTGAGAAAAGAGCAAAGGAAAAAATTTGTCCCATTGGTCATTTCTCTGAATTGAGTCTCACCTCCTCCCAACTAGTGCTAATTAATTCCTTGCTAACTACTTGTTTCCAGTAGCTGGAACAAAATAAGTTCTTAATAATTACTTGTTGAAAGAAAACAAGTATCAATCAATCAGCAAATACATATCAAATGAAGCCCTAGGCCTTTTTTGGACCCCCACCTTCCACCACTCCACCACCCCTTCCCCTGGCTTGCTTTTTGTCTGCTCTTATGGTCAAATACTTGGGCAGCCTAAGCTTGATTTCCCAGATTGACTTTGACTTTAGTTCTTTATGCACAAAGGACCACTGTCAGCATATCTATTATTTGTGTGAGTCTTGAGAGGAAAAAGGAACTGAAAAGGAACAAACCTCACTTTCCATCTATTTCTCAGAAGGGACAGAATCAATGTGACAGTACATATGTGCACATGTGCACTTAGGCACAGTATGGAGTCTAGAAGAGACACCCTGTCTGGAAAGCATAGTTGCTGATAGTGGAGGCAGATTAACTCCTACCAAAGTTAGAAGGTAAAGAGGGCACAGCTTTC
Source organism: Lyroderma lyra (assembly GCA_004026885.1). Classification (NCBI taxonomy): domain Eukaryota; kingdom Metazoa; phylum Chordata; class Mammalia; order Chiroptera; family Megadermatidae; genus Lyroderma; species Lyroderma lyra. The sequence continues at coordinate 331,846 of PVJL010000721.1, read as the reverse complement.
GATTCCCACCACTCACTACTCCTATCTCCAGATACCCTGAAGATCAGGAAGGTAGAGCCAGATTTTCCTGGTTCAGTGGCGGAACACTGATCCAATGGTAGAGCACATTTAATATAAACCCCAGATGACAGTAAACAGTCAAATTACATGTGGGCCAACAGACATATGAAAAGATGCTCAACATCACTACTCATCGGGGAAATGCAAATTTAAAACCACAATATCCTATCACCTCACACCTGTTAGAATGGCTGTCATCAATAAATCAACAAACAAGTGTTGGCAAGGATGTGGAGAAAAGGGAACACTTGTGCACCATTGGTGGGATTATAAATTGATGCAGCCCTGTAGAAAACAGCATAGAGTTTCCTCAAAAAATTAAAACTAGAACTACCAATATGACCCAGTAATTCCACTTTTGGGTATTTATCTGAAGAAATCCAAAACACTATTTCAAAAAGTGATATGTACCCCTATGTTCATTGCAGCATTCAAATAGCAAGGATACGGAAGATACCTAAGTATTCATTGATAAACAAATGAATAAAGAAGATGTATGTGTGTATGCATGTATGTATATACATATAATGGAATATGATTCAACCATAAAAAACAATGAAATCCTAACATTTGTGACAACACGGATGGACCTAGAAGGTAGTATGCTAAGTGAAATAAGGTAGAGGAAGACAAATACTGTATGATTTTACTTATATGTGGAATCTAGAGAAAATAAACAAACAAACAAAACAAAAACAAACTCACAGAGACAGAGAACAAACTGATGGTCACCAGGTGGGAGGGGAGTTGGGGAAATGGCTGAAAAAAGTGAAAGAGATTAAGAAGTACAAATTGCCAGTTATAAAAAATAGTCCCAGAGATGTAAAGTACAATATAGGGAATATAGTCAATAATCTTGTAATAACTATGTATGGTGTCAGATGGGTACAAGACTTACCAAGGTGATCACTTTGTAAGGCATATAGATGTCTAATAAGTATGTTGCACACTTGAAATGAATATAATATTGTATGTCAACTGTAAAAAAAAAATTAAAAATAAATAAAAAATAAATTTAAAAAGTTTATAAGTTAAATAAATATATGTAACTGGAATGTCAGAAGGAGATAAGAGAGACAGTGGGAAGGAAAAGTATTTAAGAAATAATGGTTAAGATTTTTCTTAATTTGATGAAAAACAGAAATTTGCGGATGCAAGATTGTAAATGAACACCAAGCAGAATAAACATAAAACATGTCCATGCTGATGCACATCATACTCAAAGTATTGAAAATCAAAGATAAAGAGCAAACCTTGAAAGTAGAAAGAGATAACAACATATTACATAGAGGAGAAAAATGATCTGATCAACAGTCAACTTTCAATAGAAAACATGGTGGCCAAAAAAGAAATCTTTAAAATGCAGAAAGAAAAAAAGGCCTCTGTCAATCCAGAAATCTATATTCAGGGAATATATCATTTAGATGTGAGCAAGATAACATTTTTCAGATAAAATAAAACTAAGAGTATTTGTAGCCAATAGACCTGCAGTCCAAGAAACACTAAAGGAAGTTCTTCAGGTTGAAGGGAAGCATTATCAGATGGAAATGTGGATCATCAGGAAAGAATAGAGCACACCATAAATGATAAATATCTGTGTAAATGAAGACTATTTTTGTTGCTCCTTTCCTCTTAATTTAGTTATATAGTTTATTTACAGCATTGTCTTGGGAGGTTTATTACTAGTAGAGGTACGATATATGAGCTCCAAGTTTTAACAGCCTTCCTATTCTATAAAATAATGTATTTATCTTCTGTGATGCTTAGAGTCTGGAATTGCTTCTGTTCTCTTTTTTATCCTCTTGGTTGTATACAGGACACCAATTTCTATCAGAGGTTGTTAGCTTTTTGGTTTTAGGGAGTCTTTAGAAAAAAATGTTTTTTAATATTTCTTTGTAAATATTCCTTTCTACAAACTTCACTTTTGACTTGCCAAGGACTTGGAATATCCTTCAGAAGAAAAAGGATGCAGGGTGAATTACACCAGGTCCAGAACCCAGAAACACAAATGACATTGACCAAACGATGGGAGGGAAATGAAGGCTGGCTATCTGCCTATCAGGAATAATAAAATAGGTTTCACCTTACAGGCCAACTCTCTGGAGCCCAATGTTGAGAAGGACTGGAAGGCTTCTTGTGTACGGGCTCTAGGAGGAAGTATCACAATTAATTGATGATGTCTGCTGTGGGAATGAGACCAGGTGCTCAACAGTGCTATCCCTGTAGCTTCAGCGGTTTGTTTGCAGGATTGACTGGTCCCCAGTAGATAAGGGACTTCCTAGACTAACACAAAGGAATAAGGTTTCTCTGTGTCACTGAAACTCAGGACCTGTCTGTCAGGTCTTGGTCAAGTCTTATTCAAAGAATTAGGAAAAACATTGAGTGTGAGAACGGGAACAGCCTGTTTATCATCATTGATGTTTACTAAGTTCATCACATGAGTTGATTGGCCAATTCAGGCAGCCATCCCTCTAGAGCTAGCCTTGATATGTTCACCTAACCCAACAGGTAAGGAATGAAAGGAAGCCATAGGCTCATTTGATCTGCACAGATTTCTCCTTTACCAACAGAAATCATGGGGATATGAGTTTTAAACACGAAGTCAATCCCCACTCTGCCTCCAAAAGCCAACAGGAATCTTGGGTCTTTTTTTTTTACACTCACAGGAACCACTGGCTGCTCCTCCAACCCTAAGTAACAAAAGCCTTTCTCTTAAAGGAGTGCTGTGTCAAGGACGAGCCCTCGGTATATGGTGGTGACATGAGCTGAAGTTCGGTCTTTTGAGAGGAGAGCAGGAGCTGGAAGGGGAGGAAAAAAGAGGACGTTTGAGCTTCATCTGTCAGGCTGCTGGTGGGGGTGGGTTAGAATGCTCAGCTACTGCAAGCCTGCAGGTAGTGGAGTTCCGGGAGAGATGGATGTCTTCTCACTGCTCTGTAACAGTACATGGGGCTGATGCTCTCATGCGTGGATGGGGGTAGGTAGGCCCCTGGCACGTTGGCCTTTTTGTATGTGCTATGGAGGGGGGCAAGGAATGCTGGATGGGTGACCATTGGGTATGGTTAGTCTTTCTAGAGAGGACTGAGAGGCCCGTAACAAACCCATGAGCAAGAGTGGGTACACCCTCCTTCTTCCACGCCACTCCGGGGGGAATCCGTGCCCCCAGATCAGCGAAGACGCCCCAGTGAGTGAGAACGCTCCGGAGAGAGCCTCGGGTGGGGTGCCACAGGGATGTGCCTGAGGCGGGGCCCTTCCCAACACCGCGGGGTCTGCTGTGGCAGGAAACGCACCACCCAACCTCAACATGTCACCTCGGGGAGGAGGAGCCGGTGGGTAGCCGCAGCTCCGTGACAGGCAGCTGGTCCGGGGCTTCGAGGCCTCCCCGAGGGAAGAGCGGAACACTTGGACCAGGCCCGCGGGGTCCGTGGCTCGGGGGCTCTGGGGGTGAGCAGCGGCGCTGAGGCCAATTTCGGGTTCGCAGAGGTGGGGAAGTGGGTGCCCGGCAGCGGGCGGGTCGCCTACCTCCCCGCCCCCCCGGCTTCCTGCGGAGGCTGCGGCCGCCATGTTGTTGTGGGGCTGAGGCGGCGCCGCGAAGCCCGAGCGGCCGTGACAGGCTGCGCAACAGGTTCGCGGTCGGCGGCCTGGCGACGAACCCGGCAGCGGCGGCAGCCGAGCAGGGTCTGCCGGCGTCCGCCTGCGCCCGCGCTGCTGGAGCCGGGGTCGCGCTGCGACGTGCGGGAGGCGAGGCGGAGGCGCCAGGTGGGTGAAGCCGCTCTCCGGGGCTGCGGCAGGGCGCGGGCAGGTGCGGGTGCCGTGGCGCCCGCCGCGGGGAGGCTCTGCGGACCGGGGCGGGAGGCGGCTGCGCGCCGCGGACAACGTGGACGGGTCTTCTGGAGCCCGGGCGGCCCCCAAGCTAGGCCCCTACTGGGCTTGGCGGCGCCGGGCGGAAACCTCCGACTCCAGGTTCCTGCCCCTGCCGCGGTGCTAGGGGGCACCCCGAGGGGCAGGGCTGCCGCTTCCCCGCGCCAAGACCGGGCCGCGGCCCCGTCTGGCAGGTACGGACACCGCCGAGGGCCGGGAGCAGCACGGCCCCCTCGCTTTCGGGGTGCCGGCAGAAGAGAGCCATTAGGGGCACCCGCATGCTTCCTCAGGGACCCATTTTATTTTCGCAGAGTTGGGTTTCTTTCTTGGTAGTGCTTGGTGCTGAATTATCAGGTGAGCTGCATCCCGGTGCGTCAGAGTAGCCCGAGTCAGTGGGCGGATGCTCGGCGTCCACCGCTCGCATCCAACCAAAGTTGGGAAATGTTACAATTTTGACTTCTGCGTTATTGACTTTCAAGGTATAGAGGACTCACAGAGAGATGCAATCTCTTAGGCCAGAGTAAAGTTTATTGCTAATTATTATTATTTTTAATGGGCAAACCGAAGCCGAAACGACAGATGGCTTTGCATCCTGTAAAATGATGAATTTATTAATCATGTGTTTTATCGTTAAATGATTGCTGATGGTTACTGTGCTTCATTTGAGACTTCTATTAATTAGAAATTAGGAATATCTTTGATAGAGGTAACCTTTTTATATACTAAGAATTAAGATTATGACACAAAAAATTATTACTTCACCAAATGTTGTAGTTCGCTTTTACTAGTGTTTACTTGCTTACCCCGAGATAGGCAAGGTGTGACATGAAATTTTATGTTGTTTTAGTTAGCTTAATCTAAGTAGCATAGATTCAGTAGGTTACGCTTCTTAAGCCTCTCAAGAAAATTATTTGCTTTTTTCTCTGTGCTGGTTTCCTGTCTTGTTAAACAGTGATGAAACCTAAACACAATCTAGAAACATCGCGTAAAATCTTTATGTAAAGTAATGATGTCCCTCAGTTTTAAAGATAGTGCTGGCTCTGCTGTGCGCACCTTTAGCTTTCTTTGACTGTACCGTCGATGCCCTTGTAACTTCTTTTTTCTCCTCAGCTTTATTGAGATGTGAATGGCATACGTGTATCCCTGGTAATTTCAAAAGTATGTAAGGTGAAAGTTGCTTTTAAAAGCTTGATTTAAAAACAAGCAGAATTTCATGTTTTTGAAGGACATGGAAAAAATGTGCAGTGCTACTGTTTTAAAGTAATGTTAATGAGTAACTGAAATGCATTTTTTACCCCTTACTGCATGTAATTATTTCCTTTGCTCACCTTTATATTTTAAAGTAGAATTGTCTGAGAAAACTTGACCTGTACTGAATTATTGAGCAGGGAGATACTGTTGTTAGTTCAACATATCCCTGGGCTAAAATCCTGATCTCTCCTGAATATGAGGAAGTGTGTTAGGCATGTTCTGGGATTGGAATTATAGTTTTAAATTTTTTGTATTTTCACAAAAATAGAATAGTGTAAGGAACTTCTCACTCATCACCTAAACTCAGTGGCTTTCAAGATTTTTCTGTATGCACCTCCTTTTGTTTGCTTATCTTTATTGTTTGGTCATTTTACCCTATATACTTAATATATCATTCTTTTAAAAAATGGAAAATTTTTACATACTCTTAGGGGTTTTATTTTTAATGTATCTTTAATATGGAGATTAAAGAAAATTTCATAAATTTTTATCTTTCTAATAAGACAAAAAGAACATTTACAGGCCATCTCTTAACGACTTTCTTCAGTAGTAAAATATATTTACTATGCTTGTCATTTATTGAGCCCTTACCACATGCTAGGCCCTGTACTGTTTTTACATAATCATTTAAAGGTCTCAGAGACCCTATGAGAAGTTCTTTTCCTCCCACCAAATAGGTAAGTGAAATGTTAACCTGGAGGTTAACTGACTACTCTACATCTCTGAGCCAGTAAATACAAGAGCCAGGTTTCAAACTGAGATCCTTCTAACCCCAGCACCTATGCAGTTACCTGGTACATTTATCTTGGTTCAGAAATTTTAAAAAAAGAAGTTATTTGGGCATTCAATAAATATTTGTTGAGTAAATGAATGAAAGTACTTAATAGTCTATTGATAAGTGACTGGCATTTTTATATATTTATATTTATTTATAAAGCATTTATATTAACAGGTTTGAGAAATCATTCAGAGTGAACTAATTACATTAATAAAATATATATTTATTACCATCTAACAGTGCATTTGCTTCTGTTTCATTTTCTTTTTTTATAATTTAAACTTTTCAATACCTTATTTATAGAAAAATTTATGCAATAACTATTTTTGAAGACAGGCTAATAAAAGGCAGATTTTTTTCTTTTTTTGGTGTGCTAATCATTAAAGGAAGGATTCTAAGTGTGAAGTAGAAAATTATTCAGAATTATAGAAATGAAGATTCATCAGAAACACTTTTTTTTTTAAACTTGAGTTCATTCTTGACTTTGTACCATCCTATAAACTATAAAGCACAATGACTAATGTTAGAGTCCTATTAGGAGGAGTGCACCTATAGGTATTCTTGAGAAAGAGGAACTAAACTGGTCTAAAGGATCTGAGGCAGAGAGGAAGTGGGGGAGGAGAGGAGGAAACTGAGCAAAAATAGGACAGTGAATACATCAAGAAATTATATATTTTTACAGTTCTAAGAGGGCAGCTTGTTTCATTTGCAGATACATAGTATTGTTTTGAGAGATTCACTTAAAAATAATTTCATGACTATCAAGATACTGAATGATTTATTTACTTGTGGATCCGTTTAGCAGTGGTTATCGTAGACATTCAGAAATGTATTACCAGATGGTAGAAATTTAACTTGTTTCATTTAGGCAACAGTTTTGTGTTTTCTAGATCATTTTCTTCACTAATACATATTCATTTTAGAAAAGTATATGTGGTTTAATAAAAACTTCATTTATTTTCATCATTACTGTGGTAGATAAGAGTACATACAGACTTTCAAGTTAAACCTGCTCCCAGCTCCAACACCAAATAGTTGTATGACCTTAAGCAACTTACTTTAATTTTGTAAGCTTCTGTTTCCTCATCTGTAAAATAGAATTGATAATAATAGTCTTATTTCATAGTGTTGCATGTAATTTAAAGTGGTTAGCAAAGCGACTGCTGCTTAGTATAAATGCTTAAAAATGTTACCTATTATTATTCCCAATTGCTTCAATGAGAAATTTCAAACTAAACTGGCCCAATTTTTTTTTTTTTAACCTAGTGACTGGAAAAGAAATTTTAGCTTTTTTGTCATTATTTTTTAATCTTATCTTCAAAACAATATGTAAGAAGGCTGGAAAATAAATTAGAAGAACTGACCCACAGTCTTATCTCCTAACAAAGAATCTACCCTTTCAGTCCCCTTAATTTGGGAAAGGAAAAAAGAAAACATCAAAAACAGCCTAAAGAGAGAGATGTTCTATATCTACAAAAAGAGACTACTCCTTTGAATTATCTCTTCAGTCTTTGAATCCAGGTGCTTAAATAACTTCCTCTTTTTAGTGTGAGGATGATCATGGAAAAGAATGGTCAAGAATAGTCTGTCAAACTGCAGAGCCCACATAGATAAAGACACCAGGATTTGCTCTGACAGTGAGGAGGACACTGATAACTGTTGCTTTATCATTTCTCTTTGTTTAAACACATTGGCTAACGTATTTGGAGCTCTCCTCACCACTGTACTCCTACTCTTTCTCACTTAATGCTTAAGTATAAGAATTAAGTGGGTCAAGTTAATAAATCTCACAACTTATATAACATTTCATGACTTTATTTTTTAATGAGTGTGAAATACTTTTGGTGAATGTGAGACTTGCTGCGTATAATGCAGACTGGGAATGCATGTGTAGCATTCATTCTCTAACTTTGTGGTAAATCCTGAAGACCTGAGTGGTAGAACTGAGGCCATGGTTAATGACTTGAGATTTAATTTCCATTTATTTTCTCATTAGAAGCATTTTAGGCTTTCTGTCTGCTAAACTTCCAGTGAAGTGCTTATAAGGTGATTTTGTCTTAATGCAGGGACAGCCTATGTTGGAAGGCTTTCCCTGCCTGCCTCTCCTTCCTCCTGGTGTTTCTGGTCCTCATTCCTTATTTCTGACTTGGACTTTTGTCTCCTTCTTTCAGCATCCTAACTTGTATATCCAGGATCCAGGGATCCACTTGGTCCCAGAGAGCTGAGATACTTGGATGATTGAGATAGAAAAAGCCATTTAGTTTAGATATAGATAACCCAGACTTTTTCAGAACACACTCTCTAGTCCTTGGGTTTTAAAGCCATTATTGCATGGTGGTAATCCCATCTTGAAAAAGTACATGCCACAGCCCCTTCTTAAATCCACCTTTGCTATTGCTTGCCTCATTAGTTGACTTTACCTCATCTGTGTCTTTCAAGGGGCCTCTATGAAAAAAAAAAGTCCTTTTTCTCTCCTTTTCTGCCATTTGCTTTAACTTTCTTTTCTTTATTCTTAACCACAGCTTTCCTGTTGAAAAAAGTTTTAAACCCAATGAAATTACTTGTAATTCAGAGTACTGAATTTATTCTTTTTAACAAATATTTAGTACCTACATTCCAGGAACTGGTCCAAGCACTGAGGGTATAAGCGTTGAACAAAATACACAAAACCCCCTGCCTTTGTGTTGCTTATATTCAAGAAGGAGGAAGAGACAATAAAATATCTAGAAGTTAGAATTTGCTAAGGGCTAATGGAGAAAAGTAAGGCAGGATATGGCAGTAGGTAATGTGGGATAGGTGGGTGGGGGTAATTGAGACAAGTACATTTCCTTATTCAAAATTATTAAGGAATTCAAGATTGGGGAAGGACTATTGTACACACTTTATTAGTAAACGTAGTAGTATTTCAGGTCATTGTATTTAACATAAATGTTTATCATTTTAGCATTAGTATTTGAGTTGCACCCAGCAGATCTCTGAATATTTTTATTTTCTGGTAACTTAAGCCAGAATAAAAAACCTCAGGCACAATATGAGCCTAAAGCAGAGATTTGTCAAATGATTTAGAACAGGTACCTTAATTTGATTTTTCCTAAAAGTGCTGTATTGTATTTGTTTTTTAATTCTGTAAACTTTTTATTTATACCATTTTTATTGTGATGAGTAGTAATATGTGTTCCTTGTGGAAAATAGGAAAGCTATAGGGAAATGAAAAAAGAAAATAATAGTCACTAATAATCATATCACCTAGAAAAATGTTCAGTGTCAGTATTTTGGTAACTCCCTTCTAGAAATTTTTCTTCACAAAAAATTGGAATTATGTTATATGATCTAGTAGGCTTTTTAGCTTACTAGCATTTATCAAAAATACAGTTCTATTTTATTATATACTTATCTGGAATGTAATTTTATTAGATAAATTATATTGCCATCCTACTACTGAATGTCATTGTCTAATATTTATTGAACATTTCCTATATTCAGGTAACTTTTGAGACACTTTACATATTTTTACTCATTTAGTGTTCAGCCTCTCTATAAGAACTGCTTTACTATTATTTATTTTACACTTGAGAAAATTGAGCAAGGACAGGTTTAGTAATATTCCCAGGGCCCCACAGCTAAAAAGTGGGAGACATGGATATGAACTTAGTTTGACTCTACATCCTGTATTCATATCATTATCTCATATTGGTTCTTGTAACCATATCTGTGTTCACATCTATGATTTTTTTCCCTAGAGTACATTTAAAAAAATTTTATTGTCTTTATCAAATTAGCAGATAAAAAAATAGAATACATTTGTTATTGTATTGGTTCGAAAGGTATGGGCACTTCCTAAGGCCCTTGCAAATACACTGCCAAGTTGTCTTATAGAAAAACTTGTTGGTGCCAAAGTGTTCTTTTGCCCAGTGAAGCCAGTCCTATTCCCCACGTCCTTAGAAACACTGGCTTTTTTTTAAAATCTGCTAATTTGATAAAGACTACCTTGTTTTATTTAATTTTTTTCTTCTGAGTATTAATAAGGTTATACTTAAAACATGTTTTTCTTCTTTGAGCAATATTTGTCTCTGCCCTTTTCTCACTACATTGGGATATTCATCTCTTAAGTTATTTCTAAGAATTCCTAATATAGTGTGGATAGTAACTCCTTGCCATTTAGGTGTAAATTTTTCCCCAAGTTTGTTTCTTAGTTTTGTTTATGAATTTTTATCAATGAGAATGATAATAGCTAACAATTGTATAGTACCTCCCACATATAGCACTATTCTAATTCATTATATTTATTAACTCATTTAATTTTTACAGCATCCTTATGAGGTAGATGCTATCATGAGCCCCACTTATGAAGTTCTCTGACATTTTCTTTTTAATTCTCAAATAGCTTTTTCCTTTTTGTGTTTGTCCATTTTTGCTCCAATTCTTAAAAATGTTTTTTCTCTTCCGGGCCTACTGGGTTACACCCATTGTTTAGTTCTTCATCACTAAGTTTAGGAGTCATTTCCTCTGGGATTGCTCAGTGAACAACTTTCCAGTTACCTAAGGCAAAGTTAGGTACCTACCTTCTGTCCTTTCTGTTCCTATAGCACTTACAGAACTCTTAAGTTTTCTCATTTTACTCATCTTCTGTATTTCCTGCTCGTATACAGGTGTCATACATGTGATGACTTGTTAAATATTTGTCTTTTTGAATTAAAGGCGCTTATGGTGATGTTGGTGATGTCAAGAAGGGAATCAATCTTCCAAGTATGTAGTAAAATAGAAAAATTTACACTGAGGAAGTAACATTGGAACTGGGCTTTGAAGACCAGTGGGAGAGGAGGGAGAAAGGGAGGGGCCCAGAGGCTAAAATTGAGTGAAAACAGACATGGAAATTTCCCATTGTGGAAACAACAATTTATTTAGACTGGTTTTGAGGATTATTAACCCTGCCTCTGGGAAAAGCCTGATGAAATAAATCCCTCTTTCACCCCAGTATACCTTTTCTAGTATTCAGAATATTTGAACCTGCTCTCTAGATCTCTTCTATGAAATAGGACACAATTTCTCTTCTAACTTCCCCTTTTTTTCCAGTGTATGGGGGAAGTTGAAGGTTCCTGATACATCTTGGTAAGATTCTGAAATGCCCAGGAAAGTTCGAATTGGTGGGGTAGGCCAACTGGAAGCCTTAGGGGAGAGAGAACAAACCCTGAAATCTTTTTGTCTCTGGAGACTTCAGGTCCCATTCACACCTTTCCCTGGCTGTTAACACATTTGATTAGACTTTGGCTCCTTTCCTCTCCAGACTTCATTGCATTTCTGTTCTTGTAGCTCTGATAAACATTTGTATTAATTTTATTAGCTTAATTTTGAGGTATACTGACTGCTGGTCTTGAAGTGAGCACTTTGTATTTCACAGTATAAAGTATTTTTCTAAATCCTTTTCCTCTTTAAATTTAACTTTATTTCTCATTATGTAACTTAATTTTTTCCATTGTGAAAATAACACATGCTGATTGAAGAAATTTGTAAAATAGAAAAAAAAGTAGGAGGAAAAAGTCATTCTAAGTTCAACAACCAATGACAGCCATATTTTGGTGTCTTCTACCCACCTGTCTTTTCATTTGCTATTACATATACACAAGGGCTCTCCCGAAAGTATCCATCCATGTAATATGAAAAATAAATGCGTTTATGGCTGGATTTTTCCCAGACAGTTCTTGTATTATTGTACATGTTACACAGTACAATATTGTAGCTAGGAACATGGCTTTTGGTGTCTCATTGGGATTTTAGTTCCAGCTCAGCCTTTTATTAGCTTTGTGAATGTAGCAGTCTCACTAAACCTCAGTTTTCATTAAAAAATGGAGATTTCATAATATTTATCCATAGGATTATTATGAGGATGAATAGATAATATATGTTTAGTGTGATTATCTCATAATACATTCTCCATACGTGTGACAGTTATCATCAGGTCTGTCTTTTGGTTTGGTCATCTAGAGCTGCTGCTCAGGACTGTGCTTGGCAGGGCGGGGGGCGATTGGGAGCACTCTTCCTTTCTTTGCTGAAATAATTAAAATTTAGTTTCAAAAAATTTTTTAACATTCTCAACGGGACTATGAATATGTTTACAGCAAGGCATCAAGGCATACTTTAAAGTGTTACTTGTCTTGGGCCAGCCCCCAACTTGGTAGGTGGCCCTGGACCTTAGGATGGCTCTGGTAATGATGATGACAATGATAATTAGGTAACCATGATATGTAAAGACCTAAGTGTAGGGCTTGGCTTTTGATAAGCATTCAGTGATTGTTGGCTGCCATTATTATTTTCACAATGATAAATACATATTTATAGAATGGATGTCAAAAATGTATACACATTTTAAGAAAGGAAAAAACTGTTTCCTAAAGGTTTCTCTATTGATATTTACTTAGTCTGCTGTGCTGCTTATGGTCAGCCGACAATTTTGACGCACAATTTGATGAATTTCTGCAATGTTTCGTCAGTTCTGCTCATTATTGGCCACCCTGACCTCTCTTCATCAGTGACACTTTCTCTCCCCTCAGAAAAAATGTTTAATCCCTTTGTACACTGCCATTTTCTTCATGGCATTATCTCCATAAACTTAGACTAACATGTCCCTGATTTGACTTCCACTCTTGCGAAGTTTGACAAGAAATTTAATGTTTGTTTATTGCTCTAATTCAAGCTCTAACATTCTCTCCATGGCACATAAAAATACAACAACAGTAATGAATGCCACTCATCAAGACATCCCTACATGTCAACACCAACACAGCTGTGAGACACTGATGTACCAAGGTTATGAAACCTTACCAGGTCATTTGTACAGTGTTGGCAACGTAAGTGCATGGTTGCAGGTTCACACACTTAATTGTCAGACTTCGTGTGTCTGCAACATTCATTTCCTCTTGCCTTTGCTAGCCCTCAGTGATTAGCCAAGGATTGTTTTTTAAATACTATGTTTATAAGGAGAAACAAAACAAAACTGTATTTGCATGTTCTTGATTATTAGTGATGCTGACATTTATTAGCCAGTTTTATTTCCTCATTGGAAATGTGTCTATTTATTTGAGGTCTTTCTTGGTGTTTTAATTTTCTATTTTAATAGCTCTCTGTACATTAAACATATTGACTGTCATATTTGTTTTTATTTTTCCCCATTGGTTTACCTTTGAATTTTCTTTTCAACAAACATTTAAAATACTTACATAGGTGAATCTATTTTTTTTTCCTTCGTATTTTCTTGAACGACTTCAAAACTTAGAAAGTTTCCTATCTTTGTTTCAGAGGTGATATTTTACTTGGAGGTTAAGCAGCTATATGAATGTTTTTCCCTCAGTACTTCTTATTTAAGTCAAGTGAATAGTTTTGCCTTAATATTTACTCCTGATATGAGAGTGACATAAGACAATAGGCCAAATAGCCAGTTCCCCCTCCACACCCCTCTCTTTTCAGCTGCTCAGCTGAGTCACAAGCTATTCTTAGGTGTTTTTTTCTCTTTTGTGTGGATGAATTGTCTTGTTCAGGGTTGTTGACTAATTCTTCCTAAATTGATTTAATTTAAATCTTCAATATAACTAGAGTACTAACTAGTTCAGTATTAGTTTGCCACTTATATTATTTTATGGCCTCTGGGTTTATTAGTTGATTCTTTGTAGACTAAACTTAATGTTTATAAAAATCTAAACTTATCATTTATATTTAAACATCTTAAACTGAAGATGCAAAGTTGCAGAACTAGAACTAAAAACTAAGTTATTAATAGTATAAAAGAGTTCTCTTCTTTGAAGCTTTTAAATCTCACCATGCTGTGTGGATTTGCGGCTCTATACCTGTAGTTAGAAAAAATAGTAACCTTTGATTAAAATAAGAAAAACATATTTTTTAATTAGTAATTGGTACTACTGTAGTTCACCAACTCAGTGAAATCAACTTAACTATTATAGTTGAGTATAATATTGAAATAATAGTAGTAATAGCTAGCTTTATGAGTACCTTCTATGGGCCAGATGCTGTACAGACATGATATCTAACCTTTAACACAACCTGGCATTTAGGTACAAGCTATCCACATTTATGTGTTAAGAAACTGAAGCTGTATCGTGGAAGTCCACAGGCTAAGCAGTAATTGCACTGGAATTCAAACTCAAATTGGTCTGTCTTCAAAGTTCACGTTCCAGTCTATCAGCCTGCTTGTCCTCAGTGCAATTGAAAGAATGCTAGTCTCTCAGAGTCAAAGTGTTTGTGTTTACATTTTAGTGCCTGGCTGACTGCTGGGCACTAGGGATATGAAGATGAAGAGATGTTCATTTCTATTAGATTCACATCACAGTAGAATAGAAGTGGACAGGCATGAAAACAAAAGTTTACGATAGTAGGTGATATGTAGTTTATGGAGATAAATACAAGATGAAATGGGAATGTGGCAAAAGAAGCTTTTGTAGGTGGAAGTGTCACTGAGAAGGTAGGTAATGCCATAGGTTTTTGGACAAGGAGCATTGGAATAAGATGGGGTAGAGGTGGAGGGAAGGTATTCCAATCCTGGAAAAATGGGCGGAAGATAGACCTTAAAACATCTTATATGCCCTGTGAAGGAGATTAGATTTTTAATAACAGCTTTATTGAGATACAAGTTTTATACCATAAAATTCACCCTTTTAAAGTTTACAGTTTTACAATTTTGTGGTTTTAACCTACTCACATAATTGTGCAACCATTAGCACTATCTAATTTTAGAACATCTTCATCTCCCCAAAAGAACTCTCTATACCTATTAGCAGCTACTCTCCATTTCCCCCCGTAACACCCCTAACTCTAGGCAACAACTAATCTACTTTCTGTCTCTGAATTTGCCTGTTCTGGACATTTCATATAAATGGAAACATAACAATATGTGTTGTTTTTTTGTGTGTGTGATGGGCTTTCACTTACCGTAATGTTTTTAAGAAGCATTTATGTATGCATGTTGTAGCATATATCAGTAATTCATTTCATATTATAGCTGAATAACATTCATTGTTTGGATATAGCACATTGTTGATGGACATTTGGGTTGTTTCCACTTTGGGACTGTTACTATAAATAATACTGCTGTGAGCACTTGTATACAAGTTTTTGTGTTGGCATAGCTTTACAGAGTCCTAGGGATGGAATTGCTGAGTTATCTGGTAACATATGTTTAACGTTTTAAGGAACTGCCAAAGCGGCTGAACCATTTTACATTCTTACCACCAATATATGAGGGTTCTAATTTAGGACATTAGATTTTATACTGTTGGTGAGCTATTATACATAAAACCACAGTGGGAAAATGGTTGAAAATTACTGGATTAGATTGCTGCTTCCCCATTATGGTTCAAGAAATATGATAGGTTACAAGGCTTTTTCTAATGAATGAAACCCAAATGCAAGTCATTTCCTCACTTCTTAGGAGGTTTTGCTATTCTATTTTCATAGTCTTTGCTTTTTATATAATAGCATGGATTACTTACTGATAGAATAAATTATTAAGAATTACTGAAATTTAGTGTTCAAAGCTAAAATTAGCCAATTTCTAGAGCTTACAGAGGGTTCAAATTTAGTTTTCTTCTAAGAAATGTGTTAGATATACAATATTTTGGCAGCATTGAAAAATTCCTACTATGCATGCTCACACTCAGATGTTATTTTCAGTGCATCATTGGTGTTGTCTTGAGTTTGATGTTGTTCCAATAGCTGCTTTTCTTGAATTAATGTAGTTTTAGAATTAACATTAGATTTAATTTTATTGACCATTTTGCTCTTGTATAATTGTTGCATTGCTATAATTCTTCATCATAGAGTTATTTTTCAACTGGAAAAATGGGAGCAGGTAGTCTTAGGTTGGCTCTTTTGTCCCACTTAGATGGACCATGATTGTAATAGTTGAGAATGGATGGATTACATAATTGGAAAGATTCTTTCCCACTCTAATAGCTTATAAATTTTTTTAAAAATGGGGACTAGGATACGTTACAATTAAGGGTCTTAACTATGGAATGCATAAATCCTCTGAAAGTCCACAGATTAGCTTTGAAAATCTGAAACCTTTGAAATTGTATGCCACATTTTGTGCATTTGTGTTTTTTTCTAGAGAGAGCAGCTAACTATAGGTTTACCAGATTGTTTATAAAAACAACCTAACAACAACAAAATGGCAGTAAGGACATACTTATCAATAATTACATTAAATGTAAATGAATATCCATCAGTAGATGAATGGATAAAGATGTGATACACACACACACACACACACACACACACACATATACACACATGCACCCCAAAATAAAATATTACTTAGCAATAAAAAAGAATGAAATTTTGCCATTTGCAATTACATGAATGACCAGTTAATATACTAAGTGAATTAAGTCAGACAGTGAATAACAAATACTATATAATCTCACTTACATGTGGAATCTAAAAAACACAAAATGAATGAATAAACAAAACAAGACTTGATATGGAAAAGGTAATGGTTGTCAGAGGGGAGGAAGTGGGATGAGAATTAAAAAAAGACCACTCAATATTATAAAGAATTCAGATTGGTCAAGAGAATTTATAAATGGATGATTTGAAGTGTTTCGGGGAAGTGAGACTTTGCTTAGTTGTTGCTATTTAGTAATAGATATTATCTAGATATACTATTGGTTTTAGTATGATTAATTTTATGTTAGAATATCTCTTTTTATTCTTTCCTGGTAATTTTCTTCCTGTCAGAACTTAGAGTTTGCTTTTAAAATTCTCATTCCACATTTATTATTTTATATTTGTTTTTCTCCAATGATTGAGATGTTCTATTTAAGAGCATTGGTTTTTGCTGCAGTGAAAGCTTGCTTTTGTTTACAGTAATTAAAATGTAGTGATATTGAAAAAAAAAACAACTTCAAATTGGCCTGATAGAATAGGAATGGATGAATGCTTTTCTGTCCATTGCCTGCTGGTTTGAATTTCTTTCCTCTACTTTCTTGTTCTGTTTGTATGTGGGTTGAGATTGAGAACTACCAGTCACAGATAGAAGCTATGCAGGCGCTGCTGGGGTGTGGCATCAGCCTCTGCCCTTGGGTGTGTGTGGAGGAGTGTATTTTCCTCTGTGGCAGTGGTGTCTAACCTTTTGGCTTCCTGGGCCACATTGGAAGAAGAATTGTTTTGGGCCCCATGTAAAATACCTTCACACTAACAACAGCTGATGAACTAAAAAAGGATCTCAAAAAAATTTCATAATCTTTTAAGAATTTGTGTTGGGCCACATTCAAAGCTGTTCTGGGCCACAAGTTGGACATGCCTGCTCTATGGGTTTTAGCATTGGATGTAGCATGGATGGATTTGAGACAAAATTGGTAATTTCAGCTTAATGTATTTGGTAACTTGTTACTTAATATTGTTCATAATAATAGACTAAAACATTAACAATGGCAAGGCTCTGTGTGATATTGGCTCTTGGGTTAAAAGATGGTGTAATATAATACAAAAATATATTTGATCTTTGTCCCTGGTTCCTGGCACAGAACTCCTGAAACCTTTCGAATTTCTTGATAGGAGTGTATTATTATTCATAATGAGTCCCCTGCATGACACCTGAGTTTATTATGCTATTCAGGTCACCTAGTGTAGCACCACAAGATAGCCTCTGGATAAAGCTAGACAGCCAGAAAGATCGAGATTAGAGAGTTGGAACTTTCAGCCCCACTGACTGACCGCCAGAAAGGGAAGGTATAAAAACTTTAGAACAGTGAGATTCAGAGAACTTTCCAGATTCGTAACTGAATTGAGGTGCTGGGAGGGTAGCATGCCGGGAGAGGGCGTGGGAGCTTTATGCCCTGCCCTCCCCGTACCTTGCCCTGTGCATCGCTTTCATTTGGCTGTTCCTGAGTTGTACCCTTTATATTAAGCCAGTAAAAATGCAAGTAAACTGTTTTCCTGAATTCTTTGAGCTTTTCTAGCAAATTATTTAACCTGATGAGAGGGTTATTGGAACCCCCAATTTATAATCAGTTGGTCAGGAGAGGGCCCAGGACTTGAAACTAGTATTTAAAATGGGGCATTCTTGTGGGCCTAATGCTTATCCTGTGGGGATTGTGATAACTTTAAGTAGTTAGTGTCAGAATTGAATTGAACTGTTGGACACCCAATTATTGTCAGAGAATTGGTGTCAGAGAGAACACCCCAGAGGTGGCTTTCCTGGTTTTTGAAAAACAGGTTGTAAATTTACTCTAGACTTCTCATTATTGAATTACTAAGGTCTTAATATTTGTCTGTTTTTAATTGTTTGATATTTTGGTATATGTGGTGTATATGAGATTAAAAAATTAAAAGCCTCAAATAACAACAAAAAAACTGGAAAATAAAGAAAAGAAAAAAATTCATTCACAGTCCTTCCTCCTAAGTCTGCTTCTTTTAGCATGTAAATGCTTTTTAATCAGGATATATATACACATACACATGCACACACAGGTGTACATACAGATATGTGTACATATGTGTGTATATGTATATGTATAACATTTTTACATAGTTAATAATCATAGTGTAGATTTTTGTCTCCTCATTACATGGAAGATTTTTTTTTCTGTCTTCATAATTTTCGTGAGTTTTAATCACTGTGTTATTTACCTAGTAAATAAACTATGATTCTTTTAACCACATTGCTGATTTCAGATGTTTAGAGTGTTTCAAGTTTTTTGCTATTATAAATAAAACTGTGATGAATATTGTTTTCAGTGAAATGTATATTGAACATTTACTCTGCCAAACTCTATTAGGTGCTGGATTTACAAAGATATGTTCTTCCCCTCAAGTTTTCTTCTATTATATGTGCATGTGACATGTGCATATACAATTTTGAATATTTGCATTCATATTCTAGGAAGTTACACCTTTTAAAAAATTTACATTATATCATAAACATTACCTATCTTCTATAGCCCTGCAATTATCATTTATAATAGGTGTGTAGTATTTTGAATGAATATAACTTTATTTCTTCTTCTTATCACTATTGAATAAATGATCTGATTTTTATTTTTTCTAATATTGATGACACCACAATATGCATCTTGGCATTCTGTTTTCGTTCATTGAATTATTTGAAGACAAATTCCTGTAAATGGGCCAAGTGAGTATTTTCTTTGGATGAATGTTGCCAGACTTAGAGGTACATGTTTTACCTTTACCCTGCCTCAAACTTTCTACTTCTGTGGTATTCACCTTTTCAGAAAAATTGGTATACTTAATATTTTTTAACAGTTTTAAATTTACAGAAAATTTGAGCAGATAGTATAGTTTCCTGTATACCCCTTCACCCAGTTTCCCTTATTATTAACATCGTACATTAATATGGTACATTTGTTACAATTATTCAATTAATAATGATACATTAACTAAGGTTTATGCTTTATTCAGTTTGCTTTAGATTTTACCTAATATCCTTTTTCTGTCCCAGGATCCCGTCTAGGATACTACATTACATTTAGTTTTCATGGCTCCAGAGCCTCCTCTCGGTTGTGACAGTTACTGAGACTTCCCTTGATTTTTATGACAATTTTGAGTGGTACTGGTTAGGTGTGCTCCCCAGTTGGAATTTGTCTGATGTTTTTGTTGTGAGAAAAACAACCATGGACTGGGCAACTGGGCAGGAAAAGTAACTAAACATGTCCATTATAATATAAATTTACCAAAATGAATAGGTTTCTTTTATGCCAAAATATTTAAAATTAATATGTCATTTTTACTATAATCATGAAATACCTAGAAATAAATGTTAGAACAGTATTCTACTGAGGGATGCAGAACGAGTAATTGAATAAATGTTCTTTGAACAAGAAAACCCAGTATTGCACAATGTCTTATTTTATTTAAACTGATTCATTAATACAATATTATTACAAATAAAATTTCCTGAAATTTAACAAATGATTAAGTTTAGTGATAAAATAAGAATCTGAAAACAGGAAAATTCTGAAAAATAGGGATATGTATAATCCAACACAATGGTAATTAGAACTCTGAGAGTACATGGGAAGATCCACAGAACAGAAATAAATCTAAGCTTATGTATAAGCAGTGTATAAGAAAAGAAATGCATTTTAGATGTTGAAAAGAGGTGAATTATTTTGTAAAGTGTCTTAGAACAACTACTAAACATTGTTAGTGGTGATAATGGTAGAAGAATGGAGATTTATACTCATAGCTATCTCTCCCTCCAAAATAAAAATCCAAGTAGATCAAATATGTAAATTTTAAAAACCTTAAATCTTTAGAAGAAAATAATAGGACATTTTTCTGATATAAGACCTGGGATGAGACAAGCCTTTCTTATCATAATAGGATACTCAGTAGTCATAAAGGAAAAGACTGGCAAATTTCTGTATAAAAATAAAACTGGTATAATATTAATAAAAAGATGCCTTAAAATTGAAAGGCAACAAGCTGAATAAAAAGTATTTACAACATATCTGACAAGATTAGGGAAAATGTGGCCTCCTCGGCAGCACTTAAGAGTCCACTAGAGTTAGAGGTCAGGCAGGAATTTTAAAGCAAGACCACTGAGGAATTTCATTTATATAGTCGTGAAGTAAGGAGAGAATTGGATTTTGTCAGGATTGCAATTTTGCCAGATGTTTAATGTACAGAGAGAGGAGAGTGAAGTTGAGGGTATGGCAGTTACTTATAATGGTGAACTGTAATATATAATTTGAGTAAAGAGGAATATTAAGACATAAGGAAGAGGATATGAGGGTATAAGGAAGAATGAAGGACAGTGAAAAGTTGGTAAAATCAATAGTTTGTTAAGTCCTGGTACCGATGAAAAATTGTTAGTCGGGAAGTAGAACGGAGTGTTGAGATAGATGATGATGAAAAGAGAGGGGGGGGGGGCGGCTAAAAATATTACAGAGCACAGTTATTGGTAATAATAAGGCCCAGGGTGTCACCTCAGAGTGGGTGGCTAAGATAAGATGGAAGATAAGGTTTTTGGAACACAGCAGGTCAAAGACTTAGAGGCCAAGACATGGGCAACATCATGTGTAGATAGTAACATCAAGAATCATTATGGGAATAATGTTGGAGAGGTGACAGGTAAGTCAGGTGTTAAGACCATAAAGGAATCACTCCAGTGACCGTAAGGATATCATTGAAACAGCAGAGCCAGTGGTCAAGTCAGATGCATGATCAAGGTGGTTTTCTTTTTCACTTTATAATATAAAAAAAGTCAAACGTGCACAAGTTGAAAATACAGTGAACAATTATTTGCTTTCATTTACCCACCTACTTTTTAATTTAGTGTATTTTTGTGGGAGGTTTAATTCTTTTTGGAATAAGACAGGCTATAAATAAGTACGGTTCCATATTCCTTTCGAGAAACATTGTTGTGCTAATTTACATTTGTATCAGTTTGGTATTAATATAATACTTACTACGGCTGTTGTTATATAGTTCTGTGCATTAGTTCTTCAGTATTTCATGTGAATAAGACCACACTCTTCATTCTGCTTTTCCATGTACTATTCCCTCTGCCTAGAATTTTTCTCCTACATTCATTCATTTAATAACTTTTAATTAATGAGGCATAATTAATTAATGTGTAAGCCATAGGTTAATTTGAACACAAGCGGAAATGCACAGATCTGTTTGATTCATGGGAACTGATTTGCATGTGACCTTCTCTTTTTTGGTTTGAAGAGGAGAAAAATTTGTGCTTAGGTACCTAGGGGCCCCAGGAGATCAGAGTCGGTTTTCAGCCCTGCCCTTTGGACTGTTGTCTGGGACCAAGGAAAAGAGAGGAAGAAGGGTTACAAAGAAAAGCTGTACTTTCCCAAATCCTTTTTCTTCTGCTTCCAAACCTTTGTATATCTCCATTCATCTTTACTACCTTTCCTGTTCTTTATTCCCAGAGCCAGAAATGTCTGTTCCAGTTTCTATCTTTATACTTTAGAGCTGTCTGCTTGACTTTCTGTGGACCCTAACTTTCATTAGGTAACCTTCCTCTTCTTTTTGGAAATAAATATACTGTTCCTCTAAAAGTAGTTGTGTTCTCCCATCTAAAAAGTATGAAACCTTACAACTTTGCCTCTTTTCCTGAGGCCTCTTGTCTCTCCTCTCACTCTTTTTTCCTCTTCCCTTAACAACACATTTCGTTAAGTCACCTACACTTCACCTCCCATTTACAGCCTAATCTACTTCACTTAGACTTTTACAGCCAGTTCACTGTACTCGCAACAGATTACCAAAACTAATGGCTGAGTCTTGGCTTCTGTGACATTTCGCATTCATGACCATTATCTCCGTGAAACTCTTTTCTTAACTCCATATCCTGATTTCTCTCCCCTTTTCCAACCTCTGTTCTGATTGTTTTCCTATTTCTTGTACATGCTTTCCATGGATATTGTCATTTATTGACATAATTACAACTATTCTTAATCCCTGATGACTAAATTTGGGTCTCTAACTTGAATGGAATTCTTACTATCTCTTGGACGTCTCCATGTTAATATCTTTGTAGGTACATCAGATTAAATATGCTCCAAATTGAACTTGTGGCTTGTTCCCCGAACCTAATATCCAAATCCCTACTTTCGTAGAGCTTTTGTCTTGATTAATATTACTGTTCTACAATCACCCAATATAGAAACTCATCTGTGAAGCTCTTCTTTCACCTTCCACATTTAGCTGATCAGAAAATCCTGTCCCTTCTACATCTGAAATGCCTATTCTTCAATGCCCAAGTTCAAATTTTCACCACCTGGATTATGTCAGTTACTTCATAACTAGTGTCCCTGTCTCAAGATACTCAAATCCAATTACTTCCTATACTGTTTGTCAGAATGCTCTTCCTCTGCCCTTAAAAGACCAGGTTCTTCTCTTGTTTTTCATATATGCTTTCCCTGGATAATGTCATTCATTGACATGATGACAGCTATTCCCAATACCTGGTTACTACCAAATCTGGGTATCTAGCTTGAACATGTATTGTGTTTTAAATACGGGCTTTCCATGACTGGCACAATAAATTTCAAAACCAATAGCATGACATACTTTGTTCCTAAAATAATGTGATCTTGGTAAGTTACTTCATTGCTTTGGCTTCTCATTGTTTCTAAAATGCAGGAGATGGCATTCAGTATGTTAACTCTTTTTTTTTTTTTTAATCATCACATAAAACATTATAGAGCAGCCTCAGTATGTAAAAGCACAAAACAGACCTACTCTCATTGAAGTTGCTACTCTTTCCTAATCCTCCATTCCTCCTCCCTACCTCACTTCTGTGTTTCTCCTTGAAATTTCTAGCACTCCAAGGAGCACAATTTGAAACTACTGCATTTCTTAAGATCTCTTTTAACATTTAAAATTGAGTTCTTTGAAATCACATCACTCTCAAATCACACTTTCTTTGAATAGGAAAGGTTCTGCTGCTATTTCCTTTTTTTAACCTTCTCTTGGATTCAGATATTTTTCCTTTCTTTGTAACAGTGCCTGTCACACACCTGTACAATGTCTTTCACTCCAAGAACACATGGAATCCACTTACTTTGCCGGTGACCTCATGTTAGATAATTCTTACACAAATATTCCTCCTTTGTGATATTTACTGTACTTTGAATTGCCTCTTATTAGTGTTAGTTTTATCCTCTGGGTTTTCATAGCATTCTTCAAATCCTTTTATTGTAGTGACTGTTCATGTTTGCTGAATAAATACCTGGATGAATGAAAGAATAGATGGGGAGCAGCTATGGAAAATGTACATACTCTGCAAATTTCATGTTACTATAAAGAAGTGAGTAATTTTTCCTCTAATCATTCTCAGAACTGACGTTGATCTCCTTGGGAGTCATATGAGGAAGGAACATTTTTCACAACTAATCAGCAAGTTTGGAAAGTTGGCTCTGTATATGTAGCACATGGAGTGGAGGAGGGGACTGGAGAAAGTTATGTAAGATAGGCCTTCAGGAACTTGATTATCTTGCTTTTGAATGTCGGATCTTCAGTCAAATTTATTTAAACTAACCAACATTTAACCAACCTGATTCAGAGTATAATTGAAAAACCCAAGTCTACCTCCCCATCACACTATAAAGCCTTCAGAATTTAATGGGAAATAAACCTTTATCTCTAAAAATATACTTCAGAGAAAAATAAGTTACAGAAGGTCCATTTTGCAAGGCACAGTTTCGTCTAAAATCCACAGCTTTGATGCCTACAGGGTTTCAAGGAAAAGTTTGGAGCCTGCTCTGCTTTCTTAACCAGTTTCTTTTCTATGTATTATACAACTCGACATTGCCTCTCTCCATGCTTTGTTTCCTTTTTTAAAAAAAAAAACATATCCCAACCATGTTACTCATTTACTCAGTTCATTTGTTCAGCAAATATTTATTAAGCATTTTCTGAGGGAGATCTGGTTTACGCACTAGGCATACAGAGGTAAATAAAAATGGCCTCCGCCCAAATGAATAAAACAGGCAAACATGTGAAACTTGTGAAATTGAAATACTGTATGATAAATGAAGTTATTGTGGGATAAACAAGTATTATGGACATACCTAGGAGAGAGTGACTAACTGGGAGCACAGAGCCTTTCAAAGAAGAGATTACATTTTAGTTGGGAGTTGAAGAATGGTAAGAAAGTGGTGACCGAGATAGAAGGAACAGCTCTTTACAAGGGAGTAGGGGAATGAAAAAAGCATCATTGTTTCAAGAAAAGGTTGTGTACTTAAGACATCTGAACCAAGGGGAAGTGTCTAGATGCAAATGTGGTAAAGTAGATTGGGATGAGATTCCGAAGGGTGTCATATTTCATACTAAGAAATTTCGGCTTTAATTTGTAATCAGTTGAGAAATGTAAGCAGGAGAAGGGCATTAGTGGGTGTTTTGGAAAAAACTCGTAGTTCTGTGGGTCTTTTAACCAGAAAATCAAAAGCCCAAACAAGAGCCAACAAGCATTTGTTTGAAATCAAAGAATAGCTATTTGATTGAGGCAGAAGCCTAAATAATGTTTCGATTAGGAGACAAAGACAAAAGGTATTTTTGAGAAAAAGAAGGGGAACACTTGTATCAATAGAAGGAAGGCGTTTCTATTGTACAGGTGAACTAACATAGTGATGCTAATTCCAAACAGTGTTTTAAAATTTCAACCTGATATTCATCAGTCCGGTAGTCATAATATTTGCTTTCTTGTTATACTTTTTAGAAATTAAAATTTTTTTCAATTACAGTTGACATACAATATTGTATTAGTTTCAAGTGTACAACATAGTGATTAAACGTTTATATATGTTAACGAAGCGATCACCCTGGTCCATCTAGCACTCGTATGACACTATACGTAGTTATTACAGTGTTATTAATTATATTTGCAAATGGTTCTTTTGGGCATTATGTTACCTTAGGTCCAGTCTAAATGTTATTTGCCCTGTTTTAATATTCCATGGGTTTGAGGCATAAGACGTGCAAGCCAGTTCCCCTGGGATGGTAGTCTGACTCCCATTTTAAAGTGCCTCTGCTTGTTATTTTTTTACAGGTCTCAGGCAAGAAGACCATTTTAGGAGGTTCATGCTCTAATTCACATAATGACCCTCGAGTCACAGTAGGCCTCAGAACCTGTAGAATTAGTAAATTTCCCAGGTTATATGATCAGGGAAGTTGGGAAACTTAAACAGAGCATTGGACGTAAGAGATGTGGTTTCTAGGACCAGTTTTGCTACTGACCAGCTATGGGAGCTCATACAAGTTTTTTAGTTTTTACAACTTAAAATTTGAGAGGTTTAAACTAAATAATTACTGTAATTCTTTCCTTTTATAATTCTGTGCTTCTAAACAAGAAATCTAACCTTAATTCAGCTACTTTAGGTATCATGGCTACGTTTTTTTCCTTTTGGGTCTTATTGACCCTTTGTAGAAGAAAGATTTCCTACTCCTTTTCAAGCATTTCTACTTTTCTCTGCTTTAGTATGAATATATTTACCACATTCTCCAGATTGCATTTGGATTGTATTAAATCATTCCTTTTTGCCTTATGCCTGCTTTCTACTATGCATATTTTATTGGTTCCTTAAAAGGTAACAATGCCCGTTCTCCATTAATCTGTAATGAGCATGAAAATCTCCAGATGAACATTCTAAAACTATAGGTAATTAACACAGCAATGAAATATATGATAACTGCAAACTGCCAAGATTACCCATCATTACACGTTACCCACTCCAAGGAGCAGAGAGGTGTTTATTGGATGCTGACTTGAAGTACACATGTCTGAAGCAGGCATCAGGCATGTCATTGGGGAAATGCTGCTTGCCCTTTTCTTCCCCTCAAAGGGTTATATCAAGAAGTAAGAAACAATTAGCACTCCCTAATTTATGTTTGTGATTTATGTACACTTACTGATGTTGTAGGGGTTCTCTGGCTTTTTTCCCCCTACAAATACAGTAACATTAAGTTGACCTGCGGCTTGTAAGAACCTGTGACCCCACATCATTAAATATTATTCCCAATTACCGGAGGAAGAGGCAGATAAAGACCCAGGTTAGTTCATAGGCTTTTACGAATAGACAGTTGGGAGTGCATGCTGGCTTCATCACTTACTAAATTTAAGCAAGTCATTTAACCTTTCAGTTTCTTCATCTGTGGAATGAGTACAGTATCTGCCTTGCAGGGATAGTGTGATGATGATTAGTATTATCAAAGGTATCTTAGCTGTATCTGGTACCTAGTAGACTAAACTACAATCTCTTCTGTGTCTGAAGTTTCTTATATAGAACCTAGAACATACAAGATTCTCAGTGAATATTGAGCAGGACACATAGTAAGCAAGCACTTAGTAAGTGGTAACTGTTGCGATTGTATAAAGTAAAACAGTTAATTTTTTTAAAAGTAAAATGTGTATATTGCACTTTTCAAATTTTAAACATTATTTCTCTGCAGGTACTACTCTGCAGGTAGGTAAGTAGAATTGTTACACATGAGTTAATTCTACAACAGGGCAGAGATAGTTGATATAAACATAACAATATGAAATGGTATGCTTTAAAAGCTTATTGGTTCCAACAAATTGTTACCATATTCAGATGTTAACCATTGCCAATCAGATGTTACATACATACATACATACATACATACATACATACATGTATTCATATTATGATATGACACTTGCATGCATGGGTGGCTAAATCCCTGTACCAGATGAAGCTTCACTGAAGGATTTTGCCCATTATATTATTTGGTTCATTCTTTGATTTTTATTTCAGGATTATACCTGTGGTTATCATTATTTAACATCTATTACATAGCATTCTCTTGTATTTACAGAATACATGATGACTAGCCAAAGGTCCCAGATAGACGATCTCTAAGTTTTAGACTTAAATCTAACTAATTAAAGCTATGGGATCCTATTCCTTATGTGTTTGTAAGTCTGTGCTTTTTCTCCAAGCTTTTTTCCTAAGCTCTCTTTAGTAATTTGCATATTTTTATGCAGTTATAAAATACATTGTAGGTAATGCTTTTGAAGGATTTTCTCCTATGTTTAAAAATTACCTCTCTCAGTTACAGAAGCCCTTGCTAATGCATGTCTGTAAGTAAATAGTTTCTTTGCAGGCATATAGCTTATTTTGGTTTAATATTACTTATGATCATTTAAAATTGGGGAAGTAAAAATATTATGCTGTTGGTAGGATTTCTATACTTGAGAAAGTCTTAGTCATAACTTGATTTATGAAACTTCTTTCTGTGTTCACTGTTTTTTTTAGTTGGTGACACCATAATTCACACATTCTAACAAACTATAATTCTGGGAATCGTCTCTTTGGTTCCTTTTACTCCATAATTCCTTATATTTAAACAGTCTCTTGTTTTAATTCTGCCTGTTTTAAGCCATTCACTGTTTCTCCATTTCATCCCATCTCCTCTGTGCTGCCACGGTTCTAGATCAAGTGTCAGATACTGTTCTCATATCTTCACTAACTGATCTCCCTGTTTTAGTCTTAACCTTTTCTTCACAATTGATTCTCTCAAGTGAAATCTGTCCCTCTTCTTAAAACTGTTTAAACTCCTTGTCAGCTCCAGGTTCAAATCCAGGATTCTTAATGTACAAATATAACTAATTCTTACTCACCCTTTCAAGCTCAACACAATATCTCCTCAAGAAGTTCTCATCCACCCCACCACAGTTTATATTATCTTTTGAGAAATGAGCAAAACCAACTTACTTGTGCATGGGTGAAATGTCCTCCTACCTAAGAAGAGTATAGTGACAGGTCAAGTGTAAGGGTAGTTTTAAAGTTCAATTACAGTGAAGCTTACTAACATCTGAAGAAAGAATGTGCACTTTGAGAGGAGGATGGTATGTAGTGGTAATATCCAAAAAGCTGCGAATCAAAAGAGTAAAATTGGCAGTGCCATTTAAAACATTAGGAAAAGAAAAGCAAAAAAGAAAAAAAACATAAAAAAAGAAAAACAAATAAAGTAGAACATTCCCAGACGGCCCACCCCTGCTACCCAGTTCTTGCTCATCCTGTTGGACAGATACATGGGTCAGACTATTGCTGCCTGGTGCCTCAGCGTGCTGATCACAGCTAGGCCCCTTTGCTCACCACGTAATGATCTGGGCAGAACTGAGCAGGTGATCGTAGCTTTGTAGAAAGAAAAGCTGCTGCTTGTTCTTTTGACTATTAAATTTCTCATTGTAAATTAATTGGATATACACACCAGTTTTTTGTTTGTATGATTCAGTTTCGGTGGTTACACTTGTCTAGTCGTATTTCTCCTGAAGCACACTGCATTCACTGAGATAGGGTACCCTGTAAGCACCACTTGGCAACTAATCTGCCAGGTCCTCGGTGACATCATTCACCGCAATGGGCGACTCTGTAGCAGGGGTGTGCAACCTTCTGACTTCCCTGGGGCCACACTGAAAGAAGAATTGTCATGGGCCACACATAAAATACACTAATGATAGCTGATGAGCCAAAAAAATAAGGTCTGAGCATATTTTCGTAATGTTTTAAGTAAGCTTACGAATTTGAACTTAAATTTGAATGTGTTGGGCCACATTCAAAGCCATCCTGGGCCACATGTGGCTCAAGGGCCAGAGGTTGGACGAACTTCTTTTTTATAAATCTGTAGAATTTGATAAAATAGTTGTGCTGCATTTATTTTGGGTATTTTTCTTTGGGGATTTTTTTTAAAAAGAGTATTATAGATTCATGGTTATGGTACATTTAACTTACACAGTTATCTCTGAAATAAATCCTTGTCTAGTTATAACAACTTTCCTGTTTCCCAAATTAATTTGTATAAAATTGGTTCATGACACAGATTTCTTTATTCAGTATTTGCTATTAAATGTGTGACTGATTTTCTTTTGCATGGTTCCATTTTAAAGGCAGGACCATTTCCCAACTAAATCTCCTACCCTTCCCCAAATGTAGATTCTGCCCGTTCAGCAGCAGCAGAAGCCCTGAGTTGTTTCCTGTTGGAAGTGTGAACTGAAGGGGACAGACATTCCCACTGCTGAGCGAGTGCACTGAGCTGTGGTCTGCTCTTGTATTATTAATGGCACGATGTTTTCATGTTGCAGATGGCTGAGAGCTAGCAAGGAAAATTCAGGACCATGATGGCTCAGTTTCCTACAGCTATGAATGGTAAGCAGCTCTCTGCTTGTGGCAAAATAAAGAGGTTATGGGAATTTTTTTTGTAGAGGTTATAAAATATTCTTTTAGATATTTTCCCTGAAGCTTATAGATGCAAAACTTAAAGTATTTCTGTTGAAAGTATTTGGGTAATTTATTTCAAAATACTGCTGATAGCTTCTATTCGTGTATTATGCAGTAAATCCTGCAACTCAGTAAAGCTTGTTCGGTCTTATCAATCTGGAATGTGTGCTTGCCTTTGCGTAGTTAAGAATAACTAAAGCTATGTTGTGTTTGATACATAAAACAAGAGGACAAAAAGCAGCATGCCATGGGTGAGGAATATTAAAGGTGTTTTTGATGGGATGATTATAAACTGATTGAGCCAATAAAAGATTCATTTGGTAACATGCGTAAAAAATTAGTTTGTTTTCCTTTTATAAAGGATCATGTTTGTCAACACAGATAATTGTGTAATAGGAAACATTTAAAAAGAAAAAGTTTAAGTCATTTCAGTAATAAAAAATTTTTAAAGCTTTTTTTCTATTTTAGTTTTAATTCATTTCCTAAGTATAAATTAACCACCCTTAATAAGTATTGTTACTGTGTATGTCATTTAGAATTAATTGGAGTTTGTACATTCTCCCCATGTCTGCTTGGGTTTTCTCAGGGCACTCCAGTTTCCTCTCACATCCCAAAGACATACGTTAGGTGAACTGGTGTGTCTAAATTGTCCCAGTGTTGTGGCGGTGTGGGGGTGTGTGTGAGTGACCCTGTGATGCAAGAGCATCCTGTCCAGGGTGGGTGCTACCTTGTGCTCTGAGCTGCCAAATGGGCTCCGGCCACCCATGACCCTGTACTGGAATAATCAGATTAGAAAAGAATTCTCTTGTTTTTATTTCTTTTTTTTTATACTTTTTATATTTTTATTTCTTAAATATATGTATACTCACATTTATTTCAGTGTTTCATATCAGATGTGTTTTGTTTTTATTTAGAATTTTGGTGACAATTTGTGACCGAAATATGGTGTAGAAACTTAACACTTCTTTATATTAATTAGCCTGTCATAACACTGGTGTCATTACACATCATTTCGCTTAAAGTGAGTTTTCAAGAACCTATCGATGACACTTACATGACTTACTTAAGTGAGGACTTACTGTACATACCCAGTCTTTCTTCATTTTGTTTCTTCCTTTTCCTGGACATTTATGTACGTGTATCACTTTGTAGCTCATTGCATTATAAAAAAGAATAAATTGGAAACAAATGAAATGTTCAGTAACCAAAAAAATGATTACTTGAATAATTGTCCAAAATGTTGGACAGTTAATTTAGGAGTAGTATATACAAATAGAGAAATTCTTTAAAACTTGTGAAGAATTGATAGCAAATGTAGACTCTGGTAACTGCCTACTTAGTTTATAAAATTGCTAAATCTTGTGTATATCTAATTTAAGTCCAATTCGTGGTTTAAGATTTTATTGAAACAAACATCCATGTATAGCACTAACCCTTCAAAAGCAGTGTTTGCTCCTCTAGAGAACCCTTAATTATAGCTTATGTGAAACTTTTAAAAGTCTTATACTGTTGGAACTTGTCTCTTGGTGCCCTAGACCAAGCTGTTTGTCAAAATGCTTCTGACATATTTTTTTGCCATATCTACTTCATCATCCTGAAACTAACCACAGACTTTTTAGATTCATTTGGTTCTTACAGAGCTGTGCTATCTCATATAGTAGCCACTAGCTACATGGCACTATTTCAACTTCAATTTCAATTTAAAAAAGTGAAATAAAATTAGAAGTTCAGTTTCTCAGTCACACCAGCACATTTCAAGTGCTCCAAGCCAGATGTGGCTAGTAGCTCCTGTATTGGACAATGCAGATACAGAACATTTACATCATCTCAAAAAGTTCTATTGAACAGATACTCTTTTCTTAGTCTCTTTGATGTTTTACTTATCTCATTATCAGAACTAAAAATAGATCAGTGCATCATATTTTTTACCACTGGTGATTCTGCTTCTGGTGTCTACTACACCAGCATAATCATCCTTGCTAAAGCCTTCTTTAATCATGGTAGGTTTGCTGCTTTCTGCTTTTCAAAAATTCAGTGGAATTGTAAGTACAGAGAGCATGGTATATGAGCCATCAGGTGATAGAAAACAGATTACTTCAGATACATATTGGTAGCAGTTGATACTGTAGTATGATGTAGATTGTTTCAGACTCAGAATTGTGGAGGTACTGAAGACTGGTTAAATGAGGAATGTGTTCCGAAGCTCATGACAGTGGGCTTCAGTGTACCCAAAATCTGGAAGAGGGAAGGAGAGAACAGGAACAGCTGATGGCTCTAGGAGGGAAAAGAAATGTCATTTTGTTTTTAGAACTTTATTACCTTTTTAGAATTTTAGAGCTCATTACTACTTTCTACTGTGTAATTAAGAAATTTGTGTTAAACATTGGACCTGTAAAATCACTGTATTTATAACAATCTGTATATTTATATTCCAGTCCCCACAATTGAGGCTTTAGTTCTATCTAGACCAGTATTCCAGTTGTGTTTTAAAGATTTAAGTTAGTACTGGTTCAACACATATTATATGACTATATTTTGAACTGGAAAAATATACCAATGAAAGCTATTTCTGATACTATTTAACTTTTACAACATACAAATGGGATTAATATGAATCATGGACATTCAGAAGTATGTGTTAAAATACTTCTGTGCCACTACCCACCTGTGTGGCTTAACCATGTGTAACTTACTTCTTTGTGTGTGTGTGTGTGTGTGTGTGTGTGTGTGTGTCTTACATATGTATATGTAATCCATCTCTCTGTGTAAAACAAGGATGGCACTACTAATTTAAGGGGTCTAGTATATAGTGGATGTTCTGTAATGTATGTTCTACATAGACCATAAAAGTTTGTTTGACAGAGCCAGTAGGTGAGGAAATGAGAATAAGGAACAGAAATCTTTATGAAAATACAAAATTCTCAATTTAGTGATGAGTTGGGGAAGTGGATAGATTTTTAATACATTTCTAAAGTGATTATCAGACAATGTGCAAGGTTGTTAGCTTTTTAAGGATATATTAAACATCAAACCCCAAAGCTTAGATTTTTCTGCCTTTCTATAAGGCTTACAAATAAATATAAACTAAGATTGGGAGATGTTGTACAAGGTCTGACAATTAAGTTCATGAACTCATCCTAACAAAAGTGCTGCATACCTCATTGTTGAATATCACTTCAGTCACCTTTGAAGTACTTCCCTTGGGAAGCTATGCACCAATGCTAGTGCCTAGTCCACCCTTCAAAGCAATTTTGAAAGTATTTCTGGAATGGCTGTCAGAGCTGTCATCATTATCACCCTTGGTGTCCTGAATGCCATCAAAATGTCTTCCTTTCAATACTCCCTTTATCTTCAGGTAAATAAAAAAGTCATTGGGGGCCAGATCAGGTAAGTAGGGAGGGTGTTCCAATATAGCTGTTTGTTTACTGGCTAAAACTCCCTCACAGACAGTGCATGTGAGCTGGGACATAATGTAGGAGCCATGAGTTGTTGGCAAAAAGTTCAGGCCATTTTCGTCTTTTTCACGAAGCCTTTCCAGCACTTCCAAATAGTCACCTTGGTTGACTGTCCGTTGGTACAGATTCATGATGAACAGTCAATCCCTCTGATATCAAAAAGGGTTGGCAACATCATTTTGACTCTTAGATTTGGACTGACAGAACTTTTTTGGTCATGGAGAATTGGCTGACTTCCCTTGTGCACTTAGATGCTTGGTTTCAGGGTCA
The DNA here is from genome assembly GCA_004026885.1 of Lyroderma lyra. Classification (NCBI taxonomy): domain Eukaryota; kingdom Metazoa; phylum Chordata; class Mammalia; order Chiroptera; family Megadermatidae; genus Lyroderma; species Lyroderma lyra. Next base: position 298,445 of record PVJL010000721.1, on the reverse strand, counting down.
TGTTGGTACACCCATGTTTCATCACCAGTGATAACGTGGCTCAAAACATTGTCTTGCTTCTCTAGATGGTCTTGCAGACTTTGACTCTCCTTTGCTTTTTTTCATCGGTGAGCTCCTTTAGGGCCATTTTTGCATACACCTTTCTCATGCTAAGATTTTCAGTTAAGATTTTCCTAGGTGTTTATCTATCGATGTTTACCTGCTATTCTTCTCAGTCAGCTGATGATTTTGATGCACAATTCATTGAATTTTTGCAATGTTTTTGTCAGTTCTGCTCATTACTGGCTGCCCTGACCTCTCTCCATCAGTGACACTTTCTCTCCCCTCACAAAAACATTTCATCCATTTGTACACTGCCGTTTTCTTCATGACTTTATCCTGCTAAACTTGGACTTAACGTGTCCCTGATTTCACTTCCACTCTTGCCAAGTTTAACAAGAAATTTAATGTTTTTTCATTGCTCTAATTTAAGCTCCCACATTCTCTTCATGGCACACAAAACACACAGCAGTAATGAACGCTACTCACCACATGTCAACAAGAACACAGCTGTGAGACACAGATATATGAAGGTTATAGAGTCTTACCGAGTTGTTTGTACAGTGCTGCTAACATAAGTGCACGGTGACCAGTTTGCAAACTTAATTGTCAGACCCCATACTTGAAGTTCAAAATAATAAACTTTTGTCTCTTTAAAAGGTTCTATTAGATAAACTATTTTAAAAGTTGGCTTCGAGTTACATGTATTTCAGTTTTCCTATTTCTGTGTAATTTTTCTTTTCTGTAAAATTCTTAGTGCATTAATATCTTGTGTTTTAATAGAAATGCCCAGATTTGATAAATATTTGAATGCAACTTAGAAATTATTTCTTGTCATAATGCTTTAGAACACTTTTAATCTGTGACATTAATCATGATATTTAATCATAATTTTTGCATGTGATTCTCTTGGCTAGTTGAATTCCTTAAATATTAGAAAGTCTATGAGTTCCTTTAAGGGGTTAATTTCATTCATCTTTATACCCCTAGTCCTTACACACATTGTTACCCCTTAACTGTTTGCTGAATGAATGTCTGTGAAGGTGTCAAGGTTGCTGGTTGGCATCATGAGGAACTAAACAGTAAACATTATCAGGTAGATTGAATTAACCACTATGAAGACAGGTAGCCAAGGAAAGGTGAGGAAATACTAGTATATAAGAAAGCGGTAAAACGTGACAAAAACTGAGCAGCAGGCCTTATGATGCAGCAGAATTCTTTGTAGTCTTAGGATAGCAATCTGTCACTCCTTGGGGATATGCAATGATGTGCATTAGAGCAGCTCAAGCCTTCCTAACCAGACTGTCCACGCTTAAAATAGCCTTATGGTTTCTGACTGAAAAGCCTCACTTTCAGTATTTTCTGGCAAGAGTACCTTTATCAGAAGGGGGAGAACCTGAGAAGGATTTTAAAGCTGACTTCTTAATTATTTTGTTCCCTGGGTTTGAGTTGAGTAAGAAAACTAATTTATTGAGCATCCTCTGCATGGCAGGCATGTATTAGATGCTTTATATTTTTGTTTTATTTTTAAGTTGGGTTTATTTAGGTATAATTCATCCTTTTTAAGTATACAGTTGGATGAGTTTTGATAAATATATACAGTCATGTAAATGAGGATATAGACTATTTTTATCACCTAAAAGTTTCCCTTGTGCTCCTTTACCCCACCCTTAACCACTGGCAACCACTGATCAGATTTCTGTCTCTATAGTTTTGCCTTTTCCAGAATTTAAATGAAATGTACAATAGGTAGCTTTTTGTGTCTTTGTGGCTTCTTTCCCTTAACAAAATGCTTTTGTGATTTATCCATGTTGTTGTATATTTCTTTCTCTTTTATTGCTGAGTAGTATTCCATTAAACAAATGTATACCACAATTTCTTTATCCATTCATCTGCAGAAGACATTAGGGTAATTTCCAGGTTTTAGAGCTTTAGATATAATTTCTAAAGCTGCTATAACCATTAAGAGACAGATTTTTTTTTTATCTGGAACTAGATCTTCATTTCTCTTGGGTAAATACCCAAGAGTTTATTGCTGGGTTGTATGATATATGTATTTAACATCATCAGAAGTTACCAAACTGTTTTCCAGATTGTCTCATTTTGATTTCCCACCAGCAATGCATGAAAATTTCAATTGCTTACCATCTTTGCTTGCAGCTTTTTAAAAAATTCAGACTTCTAATAGGCATGTAGTGATTATCTTATTGTGGTTTTAATAAGCATTTCCCTGATAACCAATGATATTGAACATCTTGTCATATGCTTATTTGCCACCCATATATCTTCAATGTGTCTATTGAAATCTTGCCCATTGGTTTAGGGGAAGGGGTTGTCATCTTATTGAGTTGAATAGTTACATGTGTTGGATATATGCCTTTTATTAAATGTATTTTGTAAATATTTTCTCCCAGTCTGTCTTTTCATTTTCTTACCAGTAACTTTAAGAGAGTAGAAGTTTTAGATTTCAGTGAAGTCCAGTTTATCAAGAAATTACAATTGTCGATGCTGTTTGTGTCCTGAAAAGTCATTGGAATCCAAAGTCACAAGGATTTTCTTCTTTGCTTTCTTTGAGAATTTTCTTAGTTTAACTCTTACATTTAGTTCTGTGATCAATTTAGAATTAATTTTTGTATATGGCACAAGGTTGAGGGTTTTTTTGTCCCTATGTCCAGTTCTTTTTCAGTACTATTTGTTGAAAAGACTATTCTTTCCCCTGTGGAATTATCTTTAAGTCTTTATTGAAATCAAATGACAATACATTTGTGACTCTCTTACTTTTTAATTATCCTCAAGGCTCTTAATTAAGCCCACCTTGGTCTAATCCTTCCTTTAACATTTATCAACTTCGTTACCTTGGGCAGATCATTAATCTCTCTATGACTCTGTTTCCTCCTTTGAAAACAGTGATAGTAATAATAGTTCCCTCAGACAATTCTTGTGAGACTTAGAATAGAAACAATGAATATAAAGCTCTTAGAAATGATCTGACACATACTAAGTTTCTTTAATGTTACCATTATCATTTTGCCAATTTAATAGATGAAAAGAGATGTATAGTGTTATTTTAGTGTACAATAGATATACTGTACACTAAAATAGATATATTAAATTACATAGATATATTAAATTACATGTAATTTTTACAACAATGCTGTGGAGTTAGATAACCTTCCTAGTTAATAGAGGTGGCAACTAAGATACAGAGGGCGTGAGCATCTTATCTTTATACATTGGTAAACAGTGTAGTACAGAGTTTAGGCTACTTCAGTTCTAATCTCAAGGTTCTGCCACTTATTAATTGTACGACCTTAAGCAAATTACTTTACCATTATAGATTTTCATTTCCTCACCTGTAACAGGATACTGATAAGGTAGTGGTGGGCATCAATGAGTTACAGCACATAAAGTCTCTGAAAGATGGGGTTCAATAAAGGTGAGCTGCTTCCATCTTTTTCATCCTATGTTATTTTCAACAGTTTCTACCATTGTCATTATTTTCCCAAAGTCATAGAGTAGTAAACCAGTCGATAGCCACACTACTTGCCTTCCTAGTCACAGAAATCGTAGCAGGTTAATTTATTGATTTTATAATAAACTGATAAGTAGGTTTTTTACTATGTATGTGGTATTTCTTTATTTAGAAAGTAGGTGGGTGTAGCTATTTCAGGTCCTTAGTTCTTGAGTACATCTGTTCTTCAAGTTTTTAACTCTAATCTTAAAAACTTGTCTTTAAAAGAGGATGTTTATAGATGCTTTTTAAAATCCAGTCATTTAAGGCTAAGACATATTTGTCAAATCTGTCTTAGTATTTCAAATTATAGTGGGCACCTACATTTCAGTGGTATGCATTCCTTGAAAAAACTTTGTAAGGCAGGTTTTTGTATAATCTAGGAAGCAAATATGTGTGAGTTTATATACCTAAACATATTTGGTTTCCTATTGGTAGAAAGTGAGTAAACTTGCCAAGGTCATCAGAAGTGAAGTATAGATGATTATTAAGCTATGTTGAATGTCTAGAGCTCTGAAGACCTCCTCAGAGGGCTGGTATGGCCAACCGATGTGAAGGATAGACAACAAAAAGATTTGAAAGTGACTTGGTGTCCACCACGTCCTGACTTTGCCTCTTTTCTTGTTCTCTCCTCCCTCTTCTATTCATTCAGATATTTCTGTCTCAGTCACTTTTAAGTATTTGCTCTGTGCTGGGTACTCTGATGTTCTGAGGATAGAAAAATAAACACACAAAGCTCCTTTTCTCCAAGGGCTCATAGTCTGGTAGAATGGATGGACAAAAAACAATTACAGCATCTTTGTACGTGCTCTGAGAGGCATGGAGAAATCTCATGAGAATCTGGAGGAGGAAGCAATTAATTTGACCTGCAGGTATCAGCAACCTCCTAGAGGAAGTGACATCTGCCCTGGACCTTTGAAACTGAAAAGAAGTGGTAAGAATGGCAGTCTGGGTAAAGGGAACACAGGTCACAGGATGCAAAAGAGGATGTTACATATATGGGATTTGTAAAGATTTACTTTTCCGAGATGGAGATATATTCCTAGCATTCCTTGTATCCTAGGTTTCTGTTTTGTATTGTTTTTCTCTTGTTAAATATTAAATAGGTTTATAGTAATGTTACAGTTAACATTTTTAAAAATCTATTTGTTATATAATCAGTGTTTAGAATTTTTAAAAAATTTATTTTTATTGTTAGGCTTACTGGGGTGACATCTGTTAGCAAGGATTATATAGGTTTCAGGCATACAGTTCTAGAGTGCTTTGTCAACTTGTGTAAGTTCACCACCTAATGTGACTTCTCTTTCCATCACCATATATTTAGCTCCCCCCCCTTCCCCCTTTTCCCCTCCCCACTCGTCCCCAAACTATTGATTGTGTCCTTGGGTTATTTGTTTGTTTGTGTTTTTTTTCTTTGTTGCTTTCAGTTTTATATTTCGCATATGAGTGAAGCCATACAGTTTTGTTTTTTTTCTGTCTGGCTTATTTCACTAAGCATGATGATCTCCAGATCCATCCATTTTGTTTTAAATGGCAATATTTCATCTTTTCTTACAGCTGAGTAGTATTCCATTGTGTATATGTACCACAGCTTCTTTATCCAGTCATCTGTCACAGGGCACTTTGGTTGTTTCCATGTTTTGGCCACTGTGAACAGCGCTGCAATGAACATTGGGGTACATAAGTCTTTGCGGACAAAGGTTTTCAAGTTCTTTGGGTAGATTCCCAGAAGGGGGATTGCTGGGTCATATGGTAACTCCATTCCCAATTTTCTGAGGAACCTCCACACTGCCTTCCACAGTGGTTGTACCAGTTTGCACTCCCACCAGCAGTGTACCAGAGTTCCTTTTTCTCCACATCCTCTCCAGCACTTGTTATTCCTTGTCTTGTTGATAACCGCCATTCTCACAGGTGTGAGGTGGTATCTCACTGTGGTTTTGATTTGCATTTCCCTGATAGCTAATGAGGATGAGCATTTTTTCATATGTCTGCTGGTCATTTGTATTTCTTCGTGGGAGAAGTGTCTGTTTAGTTCTTCTGCCCACTTTTTAATTGGGTTGTTTGTTTTTTTGTTGTTAAGGCTTATTAGTTCTTTATATATTTTAGATATTAGACCCTTATCTGATGCGTTATTTGCAAATATTTTCTCCCATTCAGTTGGCTGTCTCTTTGCCTTGTTGATGGTTTCTTTTGCTGTGCAGAAGCTTTTTAGTTTGATAGAGTCCCATTCATTCATTTTTGCTTTTTCTTCCCTTGCCTTTGAGGTCAGGTTCACGAAGTCTTCCTTGAGTCCTAGGTCTATAGAATTTTTTTAAGGTACATTAAAAAAAACTTGGAAGGGTTGCTTTGACATGTAAAGACCCATATTTTTATATTCAAATATTAATTTAGATGCATCTCCTTTATATTTTGTTACTTATTTTTAAATGACAAAATAACATTGCTAAACTTAGATAGCAAAGTAATCAGGGAGGTACAGTATCAAGAGCATGAATTTTGGAGTTAAGTTCTGAAGTACAAGAAAATTCTAGCTACAAATTATATTAGTATAGTATTAGGCAAGTTATTTAACCTCCTTACGCTTCAGTTTTTCATCTGTAATGCACATAAAACCTAGTCCATGGAGTTGTTTTAAAAATTAAATATGGTAATATCAATACACTTAGTATGGTTGCTGGCATAAAGTAATACTCAGTAAATAGTAGTTGCTGCTTCTATTAAGTACTGCAGTTATTCTACTGATGCTGTTTAAAAATAAGAGAGAGAATGTTGCTTTTTCTGAGATAGCTGGTCAAGAGTTGAGAGAGCAGTAGGGTAAAGGGGTTAAAAAAATCTATCATCTGTTTGAGAAAAAGTGAGTGAAGTGAGTTTAACTCATCTTTTAATGGGATAGAATTAAAGGATATATGTATCATTCTTAGGAAAAGGAGAATTTGCAAGATACTGGAACACATAATTAACTTTGACAGTCACTAGGTGTTGCCTTTGGCCAGCACTGTTGGCTAGCTGCCCAGAGTTGGCTGGACTTGGAAGGGTGGAACAGACTTTTCTGTGGAGAGATGGAAAGAAGAGGAGGCAGTGTGCGACTCTGGTTTGTATGGCACAGTGGTTCTCAACCCTGGCTGCACAAATGAATCCTCTGGAGAGCTTTTTAGAAATTAGGAAGCTTGTACCTCATGCCCCAGAGATTCTGATTTAATTGGTTTGCTGGAATTGCTTTGTTCCCCTAAACTTCCTCAGGTGATTCAGCCAGGGATTGAAAATCTCTTTTTTAAGACATTTGCTAGTCAAGTATTGCCTGCGACATACTTTGTGCAACAACTCCTAGGTTAGAAAATAAAGGGTGAGGGGGGTTAAAGACTTGCCTAAGTCACACTGCTGGTTAGCACACAAACAGGAACAGAACCTCTACTCAGTTCCTTTCCACTCCACTGCTGCTGTTAACTAGAAAGGAAGAGAGCAAAGGTGTATTTGGAGGTACTGGGAAGCTGAGAGGCTGGGTCTCATTTTCAGAGCAAATGGAAAGGACCGTAAAAATCTTTGTCTACTTGTTGTTCATGGTTTGAGAGCACGCCAAATATTTTCAGGTTTAATAAGCCTTCTCTATTTTAACACCTCTGCTAACAAAAGAATATTTTCCAAGGCAGTTGATTCCCTTTTCATACAGCCCAAACTTCTCTTGAACACAGTGATCCTAATTCCTATAGAGATACCAAATAACCACTTTGTATTCTACATAACAACTTTTAAAAATACTTAAAGTTTCTGCCATGACTTCATTAATCTTTGATTTTTCAGGCTTAATATCTTTAGTTTTTAACTGACGAAAATAGAAAAGTATTTCTAGACCTTTCTTGACCACCTGTTTCTCTGGAGCTGCTTTGTTGTTCCCATTGTTATATCCAGTCATAACGACCCTAAGACTTGTTTCAAGATAGTGATTTAAATTCATGTTTTCTTCTTTTCCTTTTCTAAATCCCACATAAATTATCAAAGAAAATATGTTGTTTTTAATCTGAGGTAGCTTTAGGAAATAGAAAAGTCACCATCAGTGTACAAGAAACTTGGAAGAGTTTCTAGAAATTATAGAGCTGATTAGATTGGATTCAAAGTGTCTGGTGAGTAAATGCACTGATGTTTTCTGTAGAGCTCTAGAATAAAGGGGGCTGGAGCCCAGAGTGGAACATGGAACAATGGCACAGCAGACGAGTTCCATAACTCCACCAATGCGTTGGAGCAGTTTCCCACAGAATTCAGTCTTAGACTTCACAGATGTGAAGAATGCTCTAAGTAAAGTGGGGGATTTTACGGAAATGTAAACTTTGTAAAATGTAAAATGATGTTACAGAAATCAGTTAAAATTCTAATGAATACCAAAAAGCAAGGGAAGACTAGCATGTCAGTCTAGAATAACTGGGGCCACAGACACCATGGGAGTTGATACTTACTCTCAAGCTGTTTCCTATGGGCATCAGTCGGGTGCTCACCATGGAGACTGAGGACTGCAAGACATCAGAAAGTCACCACCACAGTGTTGCAGGCAACTGCAGGGACATAAAATACCATGCATTTTCCTATAGGCTTTTCTCCTATTAATATTAAGCAAAACCCTTAAGCCACTGGGGGTCACTGGAGAGGGGATCAGCAGAGATTTACCCCAAGGACACAGACAGAGACACATTTGTTGTTGGGGTAAGGTTAGAAGAAAAACCTCTACCACTGAGGGAGGTGAAGGAAACCTTCTTGGGTTTAAGATTCTATACTAATACCAAGCAGAGGTATTGCTCCTACTACTATTGAGGGAGAAGCAGGAAGGTCCTTCCCAAGGCCAGCCACAAACACTAGGAGGAGTTTGGATGCCACAGGGTAAAGGGGAAGGAACACAGAGAAGTCCACACCCCTGGAGCCCAACTGCACAGGGCTTGCCTAAAACTGGATCAAGCTCAAATAATAGTCAAAACCATCTGGTGCGGGGTGGCAGACTCAGCAATTAGTTACATTTAAGGTACTTCCAGCAGTTTAAGAGACCCCACCAAGGCATTTTCCTTGCAGAAGAAGGCTCCAGGAGCAGTTCTGAAAGACAAGAGGTCATTTTAATGCCTCTCTCACTTTCATACCTCTACAGTCTAATGTGTTCCCTCATCAGATGCCTGCTTGTTGCTTTCCACCTCTACAAAATCCAGGTGTCCCATTGGCTGTAACTTCACTATGATCCAGAAGGGTTAAGTGTAAGAGCGACAAGAACATTTTTGTACACCTAAGCAGAATTAACTGTGAATCCTCTAGGTCTCTTTTTAGCTGAGTTTCCTGGAGCTGGAAGATGCACCAACCTAGCTTACCTGCAGTTGATGTTAGGAGAATGGTCAGGGTAGAATCCTGAATTTCCACAATAGGTCTGTTTATCCCCTATTCCCTGCCCCCTACCTTTTAGTCCTCATCACTAACTAGGAAACAGCTAAGAGGTGATGGTGACCCTTTCTGGGAACCGCTCATTCAGTGGCCAATTTGTCTTAAGGAATGTGGACCAGGAAGAGGTGATAGAAGTAGAGTCAGACATTAGTGCATGGTGGAGCAGCTTTTGTGATAAATGATACATGAATATCATAGTGCAAATGGTCCAGAAAGCTGAAAACATAACAGAAATTAGTTACAAGAGCCACAATAGTGTGGACATCGTGGGCTTATTTGTAACCTAAAAATGTGTCAACAGTTTGAGCTGCCACCAACAGCCTGAGAGAGGTGTCAAAGGTGCAATGTAGTCATTCTGCCAAGAGCCAAAGAGGGCAATGCCCTGTGCAATGAGACCTCCACACCCTACCCCCACACACCCAAACACGCACTCCCACACCCAAACAGAAATCACAGGTCTGACACACAGTGGTATCCTCTGCATCACAAACACAAAATGGGACTTAAATCAGCAGCTTGATTTAAGTCTAAATCAGAGGATAACTCTTATGGTAACTACATTAGTGACTCAGGCATTCAGTTAGTAATTAAAATGTGGTTTCAATTTGCAGCCCCAAATAGTACCCTATTTATATATCAGTTGTAATTTTCCAAGTGCAAACCAAACAGATGGGCCATTGGCAACAGCTCAAAAATCTGAGTTCTGCCCATTGAACAGCATGACCATGTCTCCTTCTGGTTCTGCATAACTCTGAGGCTGAATAGTTATGGCAGCCCAATGGACATCATCAGTTTCAACTTCTCTAAACCATTAGTGAACCAGGCCCAGGCATTTCAGGGAACCTTACTGATTCCATAGCTTTGCTTCAGACAGTAGAGTAGGAATAATTTCTCCTCATAGAGCTAGCTGCCACTTTTTTTGTGTTAAACCAAGATGCCATTGGGCCCAAACTGTCTGTTCTTGAATATACCATTTCCACTTAACAAGCAAGGCTTTTGGGGTACTTTCTCACCTTTTTGTTTGTCCACTCTAAAAATGGGACTAGCAGGCCCGAGAGTCACTAGGGCTCCATGGGTCAAGCATTCAAACCCCAAAGGGCACCTCTAGGTGGAGGCTGCGGCCCTTTGCCAAAGGCTCCAGTTAGCAGAATCCTCAGTCCCAAAGATTTGAGTTGTCTTCAATATCTAGAGTCCACTTTTGTTGGGGTCTACCTGTTAGTCATGCTGGTGGAGGTTTTTAGTTTAGCTAGTAGTAGTATACCAGTATTTATTTGTTTTAATAAATGTACAGTGATTATGTAAGTTGTTAACATAGTGGATACGTATCTAGGAACTCCCTACTATCTTTGTAATTTTTCTGTAAATCTAAAATTATTCCAAATTAAGAAGGTTATTTTAAAAAGTACTAGATGGCTCTCTATAACTTCCAGGGTAAAGATCAGACTTTTAAGGACCCTTTACAGTTAGTTCCTCCTGCCTATTTCTTACCACCTTCTCACACTCACATGGTACTTTAGCTATTAGTCTAATCAGTGTACTTCCATGACTTTGCATGCTATGCACTTTTTTTGTGTGAAATGCCCTCATCCCACCTCTTTACATGATAAAATTCAAGCCAGGCTTCAAGCCTGTGCCTCAGTCTTACCTTTCCTGTTAACTCATCCTTGATGCTTATAATAACTCAGTATTAGCACAGCTTTGTATACATTTCTGCTTAGGAGGTTTCACAGTTTAACACTGAAATGTTGGTAGTCGTTTTCTAGAGTAAGGGTTCAAGGAGAATGGGAGTAATGTTTTATTCATCTTTTTTATTTCCGGTATTTATTTTGTTGCCCATCTCTAGTGAGTGATACACAGTAATTGTGCAGTAAATAGTAATTGGATGAATGGGTGACAAGCCTAAGGGCTATGCTGTATATGGTTATGATGGAGCTTTCCTCTTTGTGTCACTCCAGTATTAAGTACTGGACGTTTGTGATTCATATTTACACTTTAGAATTGTATATTTTAATTAAGAATTGTCACATACACACTCTTAATTCTTCTTCATTTATGTTGTAGGAGGGCCAAACATATGGGCTATTACCTCTGAAGAACGAACTAAGCATGACAAGCAATTTGATAACCTCAAACCCTCAGGAGGTTACATAACAGGTTCGTGTTTATATTTTACTTGTGAATTACACTCCTTTTCATGTAACAGCTTAGAATTAGTTATTATTCAGCTGTCATCAAATTTGGATTATTAAGTGATAAAATTCATGTCAAGATGAACTATTCCCATTTGCAATATAACATAGATGGATCTGGAGAGTACTATGCTAAGTGAAAAAAGTCAGCCAGTAAAGGACAAGAATTATGTGGTAACCATATGTGGGATATAAAACAAAAAGCAACAAATGAACAAACAAAAGAAGCAAAAAAACTCATATAAACAGCAGATTGGTGGTTACTAGAGGGCAAGGGGGTAGAGAGAAGACAAAGAAGGTAAAGTGGATCGGATATGTGCTGAAGGAAGGAGACTGGGCTTTGGGTGGTGATCACACAGTAGAGTATACAGATGTATTACAAAATTGTACATCTGACATTTATATGATGGATAAACCAATGTTACCATAGTAAATTTAATCAAAAAAATAATCCATAGCCATCAGAATTCTAGAATTTCAAAACTGGGGCTTTCTTATTTTACCTGGAACCATCTTATTATTTATTGTTTTGGATTTGGCATATGGATGATCTTTTCTGGATCCTAAATGATGGTCAAGAGGTTCAGTTTAATTGTCCAATTTCACTTTCAACATTATATCTAGAAATTTTTTTAGTTTATCTTTTAAGGTGATTGAGACTTTTCCCCAAGCAAATTTATTAATGTGCTCTTAACATGTCGTGCCAATTATTAGTATAATGATCAATATTCTAGAATGTAGTAGAAATATGTATTAGACCCATTTTATTTCAAAGTAATCTAGAATTTTTTCTCTGAAATCTGGTTTCCTAACACTTAGCCCTCTGACTTTGAGAGGTCATACCAAGCATTGATTGGTGATGCTAGCCTTGGTTTGCAAAAAGACCTCCAGAACCACAGGAGAATTAATTTAGTTGTGTCTTTCAATTTTTTTTTTTTTATAAATGAAACTTTTTTCCTGTGCCAAACCTCCTTAGTGCTTTACTTACAGTAATAACAAGTATAATGGCTTATATTTACCAGGTCTGTACTGTTTATTACTATGCTAAATGCATTATTTCATTTAGCCTTCATGACAACCCTATGAGGCAGCCACTGTTGTCATCGTCTGTATTTACAGATGGTAGACCTGAGACTTAGAGAGGTTCTGTAACTTACCTAAAGCCACAGAGGTTAGTGTTGATCTTGTCTCTGTAACCTCTCAGGCTGACTTTGGAATCTTTGTTCTTAACCATTATAGTTTTATGTTCTTTGCACTTCTATAATAATAACTGCCTTACCTGATACCAAGTTTAAGATTTGATTGCCCTACTTACAGTAAGTTAATAACAGTCTGTTACTTGCTCATGGATGACAGCAGAAGACAAGAAATTCCTGAGTCAAAGATAAAGGACTTTATTACCAACGATATAGCTAACAGCATGAGCATTGGCATGTTTCTGTCGGCCTCTGTCATCCCCACAGGGATCATGCAGAGATCCCAGAAGGATGCTACACATGAAGTGGTTGTGTTACAGGAGAGGAAAACTGAGCTTGAGGGACCCACCATCCTTTAGCAAGTAGTAAGCAAGCTTATTCTTTGTCCCAGAGGAAAAGATTACCCAGTCCCTCAAGGTCGCTCACTGTAATCCCAGTTCTGGAAAATGACCCAGATAGAAAGCCATTTGGATCTTGCATTCTTGCTACAGACAGCCAGATATATAGAATTGTGAAGGACCTGTCTCTTCCAACATTTGGTATTTTTTATTTAAACTCTTCTAGTTTTTAACTATAAATTTTATTAAGTAGAAATATTATCAACTAAGACCTCAGTTATTGTGGAAAAACTAAAATGAATAATTTAATCTTTTATCACTGATTAATGCATATAACCAGTTATGACTGTTTTTGTTTTAGAATGTCCAAGTCTTCTTAAAATAATGTAAATAATTTTATATGTATATTTCTGTTTAATATTTTTAATGAATGGAGTTAAAATTATAATCAATAACTTTATTATTATTGTCCATTATTATTATTCAGAGGCATTGGAATAATTCCATTTACTAATATACTGCTTGATTTTTATTTTTATTGCCTTCAGGTGATCAAGCACGTACATTTTTCTTACAGTCAGGCCTGCCGGCTCCTGTTTTAGCTGAAATATGGTAAAATGTTTTCTTACGTAGATGAACTGAAATTTAGATAGTCTGGTTTTGATTTGGGTTTTTTTGGGGGGTTTTTTTTTTTTTTTATTTGTTTTTAATACAATTTAACGTTAAGTAGTTTTTACTTGTAATCAATTATTATTAAGTAGAGAATTTCTTCAGTTTTTTAGAAAATAAATTTTATTGAATAAATGACTGAAAATCAGTTGAGGTTTTGTTCTGTAGGCAAATTCCTAATTTTTTAGAATTTCTGTGAAATGAAGTTATATACATTTCCATTGAAAAACACTTCTTTATAACTTGACAGAGTCTCATAATCTTCTATTATTTTGTAGTTGTTTCTTTTATTTCATCATCTATAAACCCAAAATTATCCCTCCTTTCCCTGTTCCAACCATAAAGAAATTGTTCTTTATAACATCTAGTGTTCTATTTTTTAAGGTATTTATAATCAATACCTACCCCATTTTTGTTTTCACTTGGAATATTTTCATGCTTGACAAAGTGCCAGGTACATAGCAGGCATTTAATAAATATTTGAACAAACGAATAAGTTTGGAATGATTATACTTTTGAATATTTTTTTTTTCCATTTGTACTGGTGGAATTCGTTTCCAGTATCTCTAGATTCTATATAGACTGGCAGTATTTAATTAGATGCTGTCTCTGGCCAGTATTTATTAATGTATAAGTTTCAGCTTTTTGAGACACACGCACATAAATTTAATTAAGTGATGACCTATGTGTGAATGCTATGTCATTGTTTTTGTTGTATCATCATTGTCAAAAATAATGTTAACCCTACGTATGATCTCCCCACCTCATTATCCTTTTAGGGCTTTATCAGACCTGAACAAGGATGGGAAGATGGATCAGCAGGAGTTCTCCATAGCTATGAAACTCATCAAACTAAAGCTGCAAGGCCAACAGTTGCCCGTGGTTCTCCCTCCTATTATGAAACAACCTCCTATGTTCTCTCCATTAATTTCTGCTCGTTTTGGTATGTACTTATTATTTTTATTAGCTGCATTTGATGGTTAAACTTAATCCCTAGGCATAATATTTGGGAAAAAAAGATTTGTCTGTATAAAATGGTAATTCCCACACTCCACATTAATTTTCATGTCTGAGATAAGGAATATTAAATTTGCTATCATAGCTGCGTTGTCCATGTGTCCCAGTTTTCCAGGGACAGTTCTCATTTATGTCTGTTGTCCTGTCATCTAGTCTGGTTAGTGTTCCCTTTCATAATTCCCAGTTGGGTGATAAATTCTATGAAACCCCCTTATTCTAGCTGATCCTAAATGCTATTCTTAATTAGTTACTTCTATGCTTTGTGTACAACAGAAAAAATAGGAACAATTTTAAACTCACTTGAAATGGTTTAATTTGGGGGATAATTTAAAATTATACATAAGTAGAAATTAATTCAAAGGTTAATTAGCCAGCTAATTTTAGGGCTAAAAGTTGAAGACTCTGTGCTAATTAATTTACATGTTCATCAGAAATCACCAGTTTTCCATTAATTTTGATTAGCCAATTTCTTATATGTGAGAAGCACTTGTTGGAATGAAGCATTCAATTAGATAATCTCTGTGTATCTGAAACATGATCCTATGCTCAGGATGTAAGATCTTAAAATACTAATTTCTTTCATTATTGCAGTGAACTCTAGAGATAAATACTAAATCACTGTGTAACTGTATTTATGTAGTGTGCTTAGTATTCTGCAGTTAGTAAATGAATAAGAGTCATCACTTTGTTCTTTTGGGTGAGCGTGCTTTGGTGGGGTGCAGGGAGAGAGAGCAGGAAAGAGAGGGAGACAGGCACAATTCAGTATCACTATATGGGGGAGGGAGAGAGAGAGAGGCAGGCACAATCTTGTAGCATTATGAGAGAGGGAGAGGGAGAGGCACACTTCAGTATCACTATATGGTAGGGAGAGAGGCAGCACAATTCAGTATCACTATATGGGGGAGAGAGAGAGGCAGCACAGTCTCGTAGCATTATGGGAGAGGGAGAGGCACACTTCAGTAGCGCTATATTTATTATCCTCACACAAAAACCCACATTTGATCAGGTAATATATTCTCTCTTTGAGGGTGCTATATTTAGTTGGAAACATCTGCTTAGTTTTGTTCAGATGCTGGAAGAGAATTTTTAACACCCTAATAGGCATTCTCTTAGTTCATACAAGTCAGGATATTGAAATTAAAAGCAGTGATTTTATGCCCTCACCACTGAGTCAAAGCTGCTTTCATGAATCCTTTTCCCATAGTGTTTCTGTAAATACAGGTCTGCCCAGTGTATTCTAAACTTGTTTTCTGGTATGTGTTTTATAATTGATTTACTAGCACTAGAAAATGTGTTGTTTTGTCTTTAGGAATGGGAAGCATGCCCAATCTGTCCATTCCTCAGCCATTGCCTCCAGTCACTCCTATAGCAACAGCCTTGCCCTCTGCGACTTCAGGGACCACCCTTCCTCCCTTAATGATGCCTGCTCCCCTGGTGCCTTCTGTTAGCACTTCATCATTACCAAATGGAACCACCAGTCTCATTCAGCCTTTATCCATTCCTTATTCTTCTTCAAGTAAGTGCTTGATGTCTAATGAGTGAGTAGTTCATATGAAGAAACTATTATGTTCATGTTCCAGTAGATACAAATTTCCTTCATAAGTTGTGATTTTGTGATATTGTTTAGTGTAAGCCTTTTTCATTTTTCTTTCTTTTTCTTTCTTTCTTTCTTTTTTTTTTTTTTTTTTAGCATTGCCTCATACGTCATCTTACAGTCTGATGATGGGAGGATTTGGTGGTGCTAGTATACAGAAAGCCCAGTCTCTGATTGATTTAGGATCTAGTAGGTATGAATACTTAAAACTTGCAACTTTTTATACTTTCAATAAGGAGTATTTAACAAACAACTTTTTTTTAAAGCTCTGACGTTACCAAGTTTTACTTTATAAAGGCCAAATGTAAATAATTAAGGTAAATTTACTATTTATAATTCACATAATTTTTTATTTTTAGATATTAAATGCCTGTGGTATTTTACTTTTGAAAAAAAGTTTCATATAAATGAAAAATATTCTCTATATTTTTAATCAGTCAATTTTTTTTGCCCAGAGCTACATACTTTTCCTTTAAAAAGTGTATTTTTTTCTTAAAACATCTCATAATCATTGCACATTATTTATTTCTTGAGTTAATTCTGCTGATTGAGTATCCTTTAATTTCAGAAAGCAAAAAAGCACCAATGTTTGTTCAACATCTCCTGTATAAATCACAATAGTACTCTTTTTAAAAATTTAAAAAATTTTCTCAGTTACAGTTGACATTAATATTATATCAGTTTCAGGTGTATAGCATAGTGGCCAGACATTCACGTAACTTGTAAAGTGATTCCCCCAAAAGTCCAGCATCCCCCTGACACCATACATATTTCTTACAATATTATTGACTATATTCCCTATGCTGTACTTTACATCCCTGTGACCATTTTGTAACTGCCAATTTGTACTTCTTAATACCTTCACCTTTTACACCCAGACCCCCAACCCTCACTCCCCCTCCTGGCAACCATCAGTTTGTTCTCTGTATCTTTGAGTTTGTTTCTCTTTTATTTGTTCATTTGTTTTGTTTTTTTAGATTCCACACATAAGTGAAATCATATGGTATTTGTCTTTCTCTGACTTATTTCACTTAGCATAATACACTCTAGCTCCATCCATGTTGTCACAAATGGTAAGATTTCATTCATCTTTTATGGCTGAGTAATACTACATTGTATATATGTACCACATTTTCTATATTTAATTGTCTCACAATAATACCCTTTAAAACAATGACCAGAAGAATGTTTTTTTCTTTAGGAATGGGAAGCATGCCCAATCTGTCCATTCGTAGCTTAAGCACTCACTGATTGTGTGACCTTGTTTTGTCTTAACATCACTGAGCCACAGTTTGCCCATCTAAAAGATGGGCTAGTAATACCTTTTAAGTTTGTCATAAGAATTAGAAGTAATATATGTAAAGGCCTTAGCACAATATGGGTCCTGGCACATAGTAGGTTCTTTATATTTGATAATTTTATACCTCACGTGGTATTTGCTTTCCTAAAGAATAAGAGTAATTGCTTGAATTTTTCAATATCAAATACAAAAGCAATTACTATTGTATTATAGGAGATATGAGTCTTAATATTTCTGCCTTGTAAAGTTTAACTAAATATATTTTATTTAGTAACATAAAAATTTTAAATAACTTTTGTTATAGCTCAACTTCCTCAACTGCTTCACTCTCAGGGAACTCGCCCAAGACCGGAACCTCAGAGTGGGCGGTTCCTCAGCCTTCAAGATTAAAATATCGGCAGAAATTTAATAGTCTTGACAAAAGCATGAGTGGATACCTCTCAGGTAAGTGGCACGTGGTGCTTAAGAATGTGAGAGAGGGAGTTCCCTGGTGGTGTAGCAGCTAGACTTCAGTGCTGTCAACGCTGTGGCCTGGGTTTGATTCTCACATTAAAAAAAAAAAAAAAAAAAAGAATGTGAGAGAGTTAAGTTTTATTATATGGACTTCTAATGAAGAATTTTTATTTGAATTGGTACTTTGTAGCTCATCTAAAATTTTAACATCCAAAACAATTTAGCAGGCAATGGATAAATACAAATAATGTAAAGTTGTATAAGAGTTTAAAGATGGATATAACTTGATTTCTTTCTTCAGAGTTCTTATAATCAAGTTGAGCACACAGATATATACTTAACTTTTTGGAAAAATGACCTCTCCCTTAAGGAGATTAAACTTCATTCTCCAATGCAGTGGATAGGGAACCTCACATGGCAGGAGAGTGTGTGGAACTTACCCTTAGTTCAGTTCCCTGAGAGCCCCCTTCTTCATTGGTTCTTTCTCCCCTTGCCCTTCCTATAGCAGCCCTTCCTCATGTGAGCATTGCTCACCCTTTAATGCTACAACCCAAATTTAGCCATAAAACTTTACTTTAGATCCCCATAGAATATTTGAGTTCATACTAGAAAAACATCCAAACTTTACTAATTGAAGATAGTGAAGGAAATATAAACAAAGGGTAATAGGCAAGTAGTGCTCCCACTTTCTAACTCCCCTCTCTTCATTCAGCAACAAATCTCAATTTAGGAAGAGTAAAATATTTAAAAATAATAGAGCTTTAAAATGCTAGAGAACATAGAATGGGAGATCTTAAGTACTAACCAGGTCAGAGTGAGGGTTGGGGGTCTAGGAAGGGAACATTTAAGCTTTATCATGAAAGAAAGGTTTAAATTTGAAGGTGAGGACATTTGAAGGTAACAGAGAAGAATTTTTAAGGGCAAAAGTACATGACATGTTTGGAAAATGAAAAATAATCTATGAAATAGTATGGAGTCTCTAGTGCAGTGGAGCAAGGGAGCAAAAAGGATTTGATTGGACAAGCAAAAATGTACGGTATTTTCTTTAAAGATGCATACCTATGTGATAAAATCTTCAGAAAAAAACAGCAAGGGAATTATGCATACAAATTCAGGATAGTAGTTACCTCTTCTGAAGACATGGAATTAAAGTCAGGAAACATAGGTTCAAAGCATTTAGCAATGATCTAGTTCTTAAGTTGGGCAGTAGGTTCATGGGTGACTTTTATTATTACACCTAATAATTTACAAATACTCTATATTTTATGTCTCAAAATTACGTAATAGCTAAAATTTTCTGTAATGTTATCATATTGTGTGAAACAAGGTATACTATATATTTAAGTAATGCTTTTTTTATTTTTTACATTTTAACCTCTCTGAAATTGAGATGTATTACCATCAGTGGTGCGTTAACACTGCGTTACGGTTTAATTGGCAGTGTTCTTTTCTTTCTTAGTGTTACATAAAATAATGATGTGTTTTATAATCGATGGTATCTTATGTTCAAACATACGTGTGATTAATGTAAGGTCACAGTTCCCATCCTTTGAAAAAGTGAACTTGTTTAGAACCCATATTTTACATTTAAAAAGTTTCTTTTTCATATTAACAAAAGTGGACTAAAATGATGTGTAAAAAAATGTTCATGGCAACTTCATTCAAAACATTTTAAAAAGAAACAGGCTAAATGTCCATCAACGGGAGAATGGATACATAAATTGTGGTCTTTTCTATGAGTATAACAATACTTAACAGCAATAAAAATGAATGTAAACAGAGGATAATAGGCAAGTAGAGCTCCCACTGTCTAACTTTCCCCTCTCTTCATTCAGCAACTGTTAATATTTGCAACAACGTGAATGCATTTCGCAGATATTGTAGTGAATGAAATAAGCCTGACACAAAAGATCCATACTGTTTAATCCATTTATATGAAACAAAGGAGCAGGAAGCCTCATTGTTGAAGATAGAAATCAAAGTAGTATAGGTACTCTGTTGGTAAGGGGCCATGTACAAACCTTCTGGGGTGCTGGAAACATTCTGTATCTTAATATGGGTGTTGGTTGCATATGTGCATACCTATGTAAAAACTCATCAAGCAGTACACTTAAGATTAGTACACTTTATATATGTACTATTAATGCAAACATATAGTGTAAACAAAGGTGGGTTTTTATTAGAATATGAAGGAAATGATCCCTTAATGTGACTTTATTTGTATATGCCACATTGTGTGAAGATTGTATATTGTGTTGTTTTTAGAGAACGTTGTTATTCTTAGACCTAGAAGAGTAAAGCTTTATATCCATAGTTAAAGGGAGGATTCATTTTCTTTGGACAGAGAAGTTATTCTGGTATCCTGAAACTGAGCATGGGTCCCTGGTGTGTGAGGATGGGACTCACCTAGACCTGCATTTATGCTTTGTTCAGTGATTATTGGTGGTCTCATTTTCCCCTTTTGTTCTTCCTCTTCTTTTTCCCATCAACCTCAGTCATTTATTTAGATTAATTCATTGACTCAAATATTTCCTTAGTTGTGTATCTTCCTGATACTCTGTGAGGCCCTTGAATGCAGAAAGGAGGAAGACCTGGTCCACATCTTTGAAGAGCCACAGTAATAGGTCACATAATCTCAGAATTTGATTAGTAGTTTAAAAGTACCATGATTAATATGGATAAGGAAGTGAGTAACTCAGAGGATATAAGACAGAGTTTCATAGAAGAGATGACATTTGAGCTGGATCATAGAGGATAAATAGATTACCAAGTAGAGAATGTATGGACTGGCATTATAGGCACAGGAAATAGGCTGTCCAAAGTATTGGCAGGCCAACAGTGTACATGTTCAAGTTAGTTTTTCTTAGTAAAGTACTCTGCTGGCTCTCTGTAGCCCTTTGTATTATTCAGACTTTGCCTGCACGCACACTGAAGCCTCTCACCCATATGCTTTTAACCATTTACATTCCTCCCCTTCTTCCTGTTTGCTCTGTTGCCTAATGCTAAGGAATGTACTCCATTATCTTGGTCCATGAGCCAAGACATTAGTTATCGAACCATTTTTTTCTTTCAGATTTGAAATAGCCGTCGATTTCTCTCTTTATTGGAAGAATCCTCCTTTTAACACAAAAATATGCTCAAAGCTTCCATGTGAAATCTACTGAGTAATAATTATTAATAGTTGGGTGAGGCTATGAGCTATTTCAAGTGTGTTTTCCCTATATGATTCCTATTAAATAGCTAAAAAAAAGTTATAAAGTTATAAAAACATTTAATTGCATTTTACAATACATGGTATATTTGTATTTGTTCCACATAGTGATTGTAGCTTTGATTATCTAGGCCTGTGTTCAAAGCTCAGTGAAACATTGGTTCAGCAGTATTTATGCTGCTTTATAGTGGGAGAAACTGCTGAGGAAGAGTTGGCCAATGTCCTGCTCTCTTATGTGCAAAGTTGTTGGGACCAGCCTTGACTCAGGCTGAACCCAGAGTAGGGGCTGACTTTCCTGGTACTCATGCCTCAGTCACCTTCAAGTGGAAGGTGCAGCACCTGCTGCACTGACTAGAGACCTTCCCTAGAGAAACCACATGATTTCATCCGTGGTCAGAAAGCCACAGTCTGGCACCTCATCAGAAGTGAATGCTCCTCTGAAGCAGACAAGGATGTTCTGTTCTGGAATATATTCACTGAAGGTCAAGAAGCCTGTTACAGAAACATATTTCTGTTTTCTCACTGAGGGAGAGAAAAATTGAACAGTTTAATATACATAGTAAGCATTCAATGAATGTTAGCTATTATTACTATCAGATTCTATCACATAAGTCCCCATTGCACCTTAGGTGGAAGAGAACTTTCTATTCAACTTTATTAATCACTTCAAAAAATATTTATTAGCATCTATGTACCAGGCATGGGATGTGCATTAGTGAATAAAGCAGTCAAAGTTTTTGTCTTCATAGAAGTTAGCATAATAGGGGAAAATGTTACATTACAAATTATGATGGGAAATACAAAGGAAATAAGCAGGACGTGTATTGGATGGTAGGGTGGACAGAGAGAAGGCCTTTCTGGGAAGGTGACATTCAACTGTGAGTTAAGGGGTGAGAAGGACTCATAATTGAACAATTATGTATAACGGTAGGACTTGATGTTGGATATGGTATACAGAAGAGAGAGGAATCAAAGGTGACTTTCTGATTTCTAGCTTGAGCCACTGGATGGACAAATGATGCCATCCTTAGAGGAGGGAAGACTGAGGGAGAATGGTTTAGGTGAAGACTAGAAAGAGGGATGTGTGTGTCGGGATTGAGAGAGTAGTTTTATACTTTGGTTTGAACTGCTTGTGAAATACTTAAGTGAATTTTTCAGTTGCATATAGAAATCTAAACTTAGAGGACAGATTTGGGCTGGGGATGTACATTTGGGAATCATCAACATCTAGATGCTATTTAAAGTCATAGCAATGGATGTGAACACAGAAAAGAGCACCCAGGGCAGATCCTTGGGGAATGCCAACATTTACAAGTCATTTAAAAGAGTGAGAGTAGAGACAAAGGAATGATCAGAAAGGTAAGAGGTCTAAGGAAACTGCTTTAAGTTTTACTGGGGGTACAAGGAGGCCCTAGAACTTGGCTTCTACTACTCTTTGTGCCAGTGACGCAATCCTTCATGTCAGTCACTTGTGTACTGTTATCTTCTGAAAGGAAAGGGGAAGCATTTGGCTCTACTGAGTCTAGATTTTAAACCCCTTGCGGTCAGGGAATGTGTATGTTTTGATTATTCAATGCTCAGTGCCTGGCACATGGTAGAAACTGGTGTTAAAAGTTCAAGATAGTATCAGTGTTGTTTTACAGGTGTACTTATTTAGGTTTGCATAACTTTAAAGAGCCTGAAGTTAATCAATTTATTTATTTTTTATGATTTTCTTTTTTATCAGGTTTTCAAGCTAGAAATGCCCTTCTTCAGTCAAATCTTTCTCAAACTCAGCTAGCTACTATTTGGTGAGTTTCTCCATTAATTATGATTTTTAACTGCACATCCTCTTTATAAGAAGAATATTGTTTCTATAAAAGTTTGTGGCTCAAAGATGTTGCATAAAAGCAGCCATTTGAAAGTTAATACAACCTTGAAAGCAAATAAAATGGTGCAAAATGTTTTTATTGAGAATTTGGCATTTAATTATTTTACAAGTAAAACTAGTTTGCTTTTATATAATGTCTTCTATTAAGAATTGGAGAATATCATATTTTTAATGTGGAGCAAAGTGTGATTTGATAGGTGAATTAACCATGAAACAGGACAAACCATCTTCTCAGAAGGAATATTTTCCTTTCTCTTTCAAAGTTTCTTTTCTCTCTTTTGTGATATGAAATTAAGGGTTAAAATTAGCTCACTTTTCTGTATCTGTTTACATTTTACTAAAATATGTTATCCTAGCTGTTTTACTATCATTATTCTTGCTTTAAAAATAAAAAAATTGAACTCTTGTGAAAATATTTTACTCCAGTTAGATTTCTGAGTTGTGAATTTTCACATTCTTTTTAGGACACTGGCTGACATTGATGGTGATGGACAGCTAAAAGCTGAAGAGTTTATCCTTGCCATGCACCTCACTGACATGGCCAAAGCTGGACAGCCATTGCCCCTGACTTTGCCTCCTGAGCTTGTCCCTCCATCTTTTCGGTGAATGCCTCTGAAGGTGGAGAGGGTGGTTTTGATCACTTTGCAGACATGATTATTACTTTGGGATTTCCTCTAGTTCACTGGAGAGTTAAATATTTACACTGCCATTCAATTTTGGTATTTAATGAATTACACTGGGAATGAGTAGATACTAGAAATAGGTGTGTTTTCACCATGTTGCAAGTAGGGAAACTGATGCTTAAAGTGATTAAGTATAAACTTAACCAAGGATAGCATTAGCCGAGTCATGATTTGAATACAGATCTCTCTGGGTTGACAAGCCATATATTGTTGTACATTATATCTACAGACCATACTGTGTTTTAAATGTCTTTAATACTGTATTCTAAGTATTAAATTGCTCTAGTCATTAGTAGACTATATAGTCTAATCTAAAAATTCCCAGTGTGTATTATGCTAAATTTGTTTACTGTTTGCTTTTCTTAGAGGAGGAAAGCAAATTGATTCCATTAATGGAACTCTGCCTTCATATCAGAAAATACAAGAAGAGGAACCTCAGAAAAAATTACCAGGTAACATTGAATGTCTAAGTTTATAGCGAGTTCTCTTAAAGTTTACCCTGAAGTGAAAATGAATATTTTACATTCTTAGTATTTTATATGCTATATGAGGAACTGTTTGATGAATGGGATAGAGTTTGACTTCAGTAAAATTAAGATCGTCAAAACTAAGACAGTATGTAGGAAGAAGAGTCAGTGTCTGTTTGACAAGAGTGTGTGTGTTACATATCCTAGTTAATGTGTTTCTCCCACTTTAAGAAAAATTATTAGAGCAAGCTTTGTGGTAAAATCTTTAGCTTTGAAGTTTAAGTATTGGTTGAAAAAGTACCTGTGTAGATATTTTAAAATATCAAAAAGTTAATGGCATACGAAGACTGACCAGAAAAAAAAAATCCATATATGACTTTATTTTTCATATTACATAGCTGGATACTTTCCAGACAGCCCTCGTATATCACATACAACAGATATATAACCACCCAGCTCTGGTTGTTGAAGAAAATGCTGAAAAAAATGTTGAAAAGTATTTTTATTGGCAGGAATAGTAAAATTATTTCTCTCTTGGGTGGATTCAAACTTAGAAATTTGCTTCCTAAAATTGAATATTTTTAGGAAAACATAAATATTTTATTGTTTACATTTGAGTTAAAATTATCCTTAGGAGAAGTATCCAAAGAGTAATAGCACTCAAATGATCACATGAATATGTTGAAACTGGATGGCAGGCTCTGTTGGCTCTTAATGTGTGAAAATGCTGACAAAACACCTTGTTTAGTTACTTTTGAGGACAAGCGGAAAGCCAACTATGAACGAGGGAATATGGAATTGGAGAAGCGACGCCAAGTCCTGATGGAGCAGCAGCAGAGGGAGGCAGAACGTAAAGCCCAGAAAGAAAAGGAAGAGTGGGAACGAAAACAGAGAGAATTACAAGAGCAAGAGTGGAAGAAACAACTTGAATTAGAAAAACGTTTGGAGAAGCAGAGGGAATTGGAGAGACAACGGGAGGAAGAAAGGAGAAAGGAGATAGAAAGACGCGAGGTTATTTTTAAGTTCATTTTCTAAGAAAATCAATACATTTAATAAGGGGGTACATTTCATTGGGTAAAAGAAATGTCCCTGAACTTTTTCCTGTGCATCATTCATGTACACGTATTCTATACAAGTCTAAATCATGCTTGTGAGGGGTTTTCAGGATCCTTGAGTGGTAGCGAAAGCGTGTCTGTGGTGACATCCCAATCAGAGGAAGTGTGATTGTGAAGCTGTGTTATGAGGTCATTTAGCAAAATTAAGCTTAGGGTCCAGAGCGGAAACCAAGGAACTGAGGAGGTGGAAAGACAAGAGTGGGGGGTCCGAGATCTAGGGAGGAGATCAGTGGGCTGGTCTCGCACAGGGCCTTGGGCTACATAGTATTGTGTGGGGTCTCTCGGAGGACTAGCTGTGTTTTGAAGGGCTGAGGATGGAGCACAGGAAATTATGGTGGCACTGAAATAATATAAATAGAAGTTATTTTCTTCCCTGGTACCAGAATAAAGGTGCAGTTATTTCTTTTAACGTTTATATTTATGAAATCATCCTTTTGTTTATTAAGAGAAAGGTAACTGTAACAGGAAGAGAGTCCTCTGAATCCATCAAAAAGTCTGATGGATGAAGTCACTTTTGTAGAAGTCTTTCATTTAGGCCCATTGATAAAAAACTAGATTTGCCCAGTTAGCCTTAGGTACCCAAACCCACTACAAGCTAAATGCTGTCTCACTTTTTTTATCTTTGTCATCGCATCAGTTTTTGAATGATGCAAAATTGTTCACTTAAAAATTAACTATAATTCCTTCTTTTCAGGCAGCAAAACAGGAACTTGAAAGACAACGTCGTTTAGAGTGGGAGAGAATTCGTAGACAGGAGCTTCTCAATCAAAGGAATAGAGAACAGGAAGAAATAGTCAGGTTAAACTCTAAGAAGAAGAGTCTTCATCTCGAGTTGGAAGCACTGGTATGGCTAAAGTTTAAGTGAAATTCATGTGAATGATGCTGCAGTTAACCGGTTGAAAAATGCCTTTGTTTTGTTTTAATTGTTAAATTTATTAGGGTGACATTGATTAGTAAAAATTACATAGGTTCTATGGGTTGCATTATGTATTCACTACCTAGAGTCAGTTCTCCTTCCATCACCATGTATTTGACTCCCCTTCCCTCTGCTTCCCGCCCCCCCACCCTTGCCCTCAGGTAACCACTAGATTATTGACTGTGTCCATAAGTTTTTGTTTCTTTGTTGCTTTCAGTTTATATACCATATAAGAGTTATGTTAAAAAATAAGTGCTAACATTTCTTTTTTTTCTTTTTTTTTTTTTCTTTTTTTGCATTGACTAATTCATACTTTATTCTCTGATATGCACCACCATCTTAATCATATGTTAGGTTTTCATATGTGCATGGATGTGATTTTGAGTTTCTTTCTGCTCCATTTCTTGTGTACCCTGAGTTAATCTGCTCTGTCATAATAGCTGGAACTTTTAACACCACCTAGACTGTTCTTAGCTCTTTGCTTTTTTTTTTTTTTTTTTTTTTTTTTTTTTTTTTTTTTTTTTTTTTTTTTTTTTTTTTTTTTTTTTTTTTTTTTTTTTTTTTTTTTTAATAAATGTATTTTTTTATTGTTAGACTTACTGGGGTGACATTGGTTAGCAAGAATTACATAGGTTCCAGGTGTACAAATCATTGTTTTTTAAAGCTACCTCATGAGTACATTATGTTTTAATGTAACTAAACAGTTAAACTTTCATATGTGCTTTTGAACTCTACAGTATATTTTCCTAAAAAAGGATAGTGACTCAGTATGCCGAAAATTGTGTATGCTCTTACTTTAGATGCTGATAAACCATGTACTCTTGGGCAAGACATTTCCCTTATTTGTGTTTACTTTCCCCATCTGTAAAATAAAATACTATGCTGGTTCAGTAATTTTCAATTTTCACATTGGTCTCTGGAAGATGGCCTACAGAGGGACAACCAGAATGATGGATGGGGGAAGCTATGGTAGGGGATAGTGTTCACCACTCCCCAGTTCCTGCCAACATCAGAGAAGCTCCACATTTATCTGCTTCATTTTTACTGGCCTTTCATCTAAGATTTGCTTGGAAAAAAGGATTCTACTGCTAAAAAGAAAAATGATTTGAAACTGCTGACTTAAGTGATCTCTTGTGATTCCTTCCGGTTTTGCATGACTATGGTTATTAGCTAATATCAGCCACTATGCTTACTAGTTTTTCACCTCAGATGTCAGAGGGTCAGGCCGTTAAAAAGCTTTGTTTGAAATGCAAGGTGAGAAGATGTGAAAAGTTTCTGGGTAAGGTATGCTGTTTCACTCTGATCCTAGAATCCCATAAGTCTGATCTGATAACACATTCCACTTGGTTTTAGACATTTATCTCAGACTGAATATGTGACATTTAAAAATTTAAATAAAAACATTATTTTCCTGAAAAGAACATTTTCTATTAGCATTTTATGTTACCATTTGTTTTTATGCTCTTTCTATAGACTGGCAAACATCAGCAGATCTCAGGCAGACTTCAAGATGTTCGACTCAGAAAACAGACTCAAAAGACTGAGCTGGAAGTTCTGGATAAGCAGTGTGACCTGGAAATTATGGAAATCAAGCAGCTCCAACAAGAACTTCAAGTAAGTCCTTTGCCACTGAATTATCCTTAAACATGAGCAGTGGTTAATAATTCTTTCTAATTTGAGTGGGTTTTGACTTTGGAGCCATGAACTCCTCTGATGGAAATAAATATATACAATCTTATATATTATATCAGGAAGCTCATAGACCCTGTAAAATTCTGCTAGACATCTGGTTAAGTTCTGCTTAATATTTATACGTAAGTGGACATTTATCACTTTGTGTTTTAAGTTTTTAATAAATAAATATACACACACACACACACACATACACACACACACACACAGAGAGACACACACTAAAGTACATTATTCTTTTCAGAATTGGGGTGAGGATATTGAATATGTCCCTCACGGACCTGGTAATTTTGTTTTTTATTTGTGCATTAGGATCTAGTTCAGTCCCTGTAGTTTGCAGAATGGGGACTCTGGAACCATTCTCTATATCTGGAGTCCTCTTACCAAATTTCTCTTTCTGTATGAACTAACAATCAGTTTTTGCCCTTCGTCCCAGTAGATACAGGCAAAGGCCAAATAGTATTTTTCTCTCTGGCTTAAGCCTGCTTTCCTAGTTTTCCCTGAATTTTTAGTCCCTCTTTGATAGACACATATTTGTTCTGGAGTGTCATAGCCTGCTTACATATAACATTTATCACTGATATCAAGGGCAGCTCTTAGCCTGGGCCCACTTTCATCCAATCATTAGTATGCTGCAAATTGTAGGGCTTCCAGGTATACCTCCTTAACAAAGGCTTTCTTCACTGCCTTTTCATTTCAGCCAGTCATTCATAAGTGGATTTATGTTTAAATATTTGTATTTTCAATCATGTGTACTTCCATTTTAGTTTATTCATAAGTTGTGAGTAGTTACAACTACTTACTATTCCTGTACTGATTCAACAGTGATTAAATCATGTTTTGAAGTTTTCAAAAAATTCACAGACAACATTACACAGTTTTAATCAAGCACTACCTTTTCTTTTTATAAGGAATATCAAAATAAGCTTATCTATTTGGTACCTGAGAAGCAATTATTAAATGAAAGAATTAAAAACATGCAGCTCAGTAACACACCTGGTAAGTCTCTAATGTTTGTTTTTGCTTCTTGTATTCTTTTCTGAATGACTGTACTGTTACTTGTTAAGCATTATTCTGTTATAAATAACATTTTTGTCTGTAGTTAAAATTTTTAAATTAACATGAAAAATAGAACAAACTTTAGAGTATTCTAGTAATAATAAATATATAAAAATTAAGTAATAATTATGGTGTGTGTGTTCCTCTCTTGGTAAGATTTTTCTTCATATATTTCAAATATCAATCAAATAAGATGTTAGACTAAACTGTACGTGCATTTTGGCAAAATCCTGCACTAATTGTAAAGAACTCTTTGGGAGGAGACTTTACTGTGAAACCCAAACTGTGGGATTCTAAAGTGATAGGATATAGTAATGATGGTTCTAAGCAGCATGGTATGCCCTTCCCAGACCTTTTATATCAACTAACTCTGTGATTTCATATAAAGAATTTTACAACTTGGCCATCTGATATGTGTAGAACAAAATATTCTAAGATATTTGTGTGAATGTAACGTTTTTCTTGATTCAAGTTTCAACCAGAAAACTGAAAAAAGAAAAATCTCTACATTGGATAGCATTGCCAATAGCAATGTAACAGAAAGGTTTATTTGAAGAAAAGTCAGTCTTCAAATGGTGTGTTAGCACTAGCTAAAGTAACCTAAATGTTGAGTATCTGTCAGTCTTTCCTGTGGGGCTCTTTATTACACTTTTGACTAAACAGGACATCCAGCTAATAGAATCTCTCTTCTTTGCCTAAGTTCTGAACAAACTGAGATGTAAAGCAAAGGAACAATACCTGAGAGACCAAACTATTAATATCACCTTGTTATTGAAAAAGGTGATACTAGACAGCATGGCTAATCTGTGAGCGGTACGGCTGCACCTGTAAACACAATGCATGAACAAAGGACATGCAGCTCCATCTCAGGAAAGCAAGGGATAGTTGGAGTCTTGGCTACGTATGCCCAGGTCACTGTCTTGAGTTCACTAACTAGTGAAGGGAGTGGCAAGAAGCTGGGAATATTGTGCTAGTAAAGGGCCCTTTACTGTGGGAAAGAAACACCAGGAATAAGAAGTTCACTCTTCTGAATTACTCATTCCATCACCCACCTTCCACTGCTATGGTCTCTTCATGTCTCTTCTCAGACAGATTTCCTTGTACATGATTCTTCTCTTGGCTGTTCAGAGTATATCAGCTCCACTTCACCCCTCCACAGGCATTCCAGAGGCAGGACGAGCTGGCCCTCCTGATCTGTGTAGTGGCAGAAAGTATACCATCATCCTCGTCATTGTTAGTATTGGATTGTAAATGGAATGTAGAATATGTCTTATTGGGACATGGTACATCTTTAAATGAAACTTGTCAAGATAATTCACAAATTCACCTAGAAGAGAAAATGTGCATGATTAGGCAGGACTTGAAAAGAAACATTGGTTGGGGGAAGAGACTAACTCTACCAGCTATTAAAACATAAGTTATGAAAGCTAAAGCACCCAAAATATGTGTTACTGATCAGAAATAGACACATAGAATAGGGAACGGAATAGACAGTCTAGAAAAAACAGGCCTATGTATACATGGTAATTTAGGATAAATAAAGTAGGCATTTAACATTAGTGGAAAAAGAATGGGCTTTCAGTAATTGCTACTACTTCAGTAAGTGTTTTGGGGAACTGTTGATTATATGAAGTTGGGGGCAGGGAAACTATCCAGAAATAAGTGGATAAAATCAGAGGCTAAACATAAAAAATAACTCCAGAAATAATATAAACAGAGAAAGACATTTTTTATAATCTTGGTGTTAGGAAAGTCTCTTCAAACAGTACATAGAGCTATGAAGGAAAATACAGATTTGATGACATAAAAATGAAAAACTTTTTCATGATGAAAGATATAAACAGTAAAAATTTTGAAATACATATAATACAACAATTTAGAGCTTTTATGAATCAGAAATTAAGACAACTCAGTAAGGAAAAAAGACATGGGCAAAGGATGAGCTGAGGCAATTCAAGATGATGACCAATAAACATATGAATAGATGTTATTTGATTTCAGTAGTTATCAAAAAATGCAGATTAAAACAATAAGATTTTATTTTTTGCCAGTTAGCAAAAATGAAAAAGGATTGATAATACCCAGCATTGATGAGGGTATGCAGAAACAGATATTTTGTTGTCTTTGTATATCAGTACAGATTTTTGGAAGGGAAGTTTGGCAATTTCTGTCAAAATTTAAAGTGTTCAGATCCTTTTATATGGCAAGTCTTTTACTTCCTAGCTTTATAAAATGCTTTTATATGTGCATTAAAATATATATATACAAGGATATTGCAGCATTTTTATGCAATAGTAGAAAATTAGAAACAACCTGAATGCCAATCACAAAGGGAATAGTTACATAAATTATGTTATAGCCATAATGTAGCCTACCATGGAGCAGTTTTAAAGAATGAACTAGATCTATAGGTCTTGATTGATACGATCTGTTATTAAATTTCAAACAAGTTGATGAGCAGTGTAGACACTGTGATCCCATTAAAACCCCACAGAAATAAATGTTGATTATGCACACATCTAAATATAAATGCCTGCAGGTTGAGATCAAGAGGTCTTTTTCCTTTTTACACTTATGTGCTTCATTTTATCTAAATTTTATACTAGATTTCTGTATTTTCAAATATAATAAAGTTTTAAATATTTAGATAGTAAGTTGCTATTTTAATTTATTATAATGCAATCTGCATCATTTATTTTCATCTAGTTTCTCCATCCCTGCCTGAATATGTAAGAAAAGATACTATGAAAGAAGCCCTCTGTTCTTACCTCCTGAAAAATATTACTAAATAATCCATTTAGTATTAGTTACTGAGTCCTTACCGTGAATATTTCCTTATTCTTGAAAGCACTAGGAATAAATAGAAAGCTACTTCAACAGTAGCTGCTATTAATTTTTTACTGTGGGCCACACACTATACTATGGCTTTATAGCCATCACTCATAATTGAGGTAGGCGATAAGATGCCCAGTGTATGGAGGAGAGCCTGAGGATCAGACTGGTGAAACGCCTTACCCCAAGTGGAGTGTCACTTCACGTCCTGATACTTTTGAGTACAGAACCACTGCTTACAACATTTCCATATGAGAATCTTCCAAGAATATGATCTAAAAAGGGGAAATTTTTAGACCAGATTTTTTTCTTTTCTTTCTAGTTGATCTACATGGTGCATGGACATCCTTTGTCTTTCCCTAGTTACACCAATTTGACCAGATAGTAAATGTAAATTACTCATAATGACATTTTTACCAAATGTAAACTACCTAATGTTTGTATTTCAGATTTAGGGATTGGTTTACTTCATAAAAAATCATTGGAAAAGGAAGAATTATGCCAAAGACTTAAAGAACAGTTAGATGCTCTTGAAAAAGAAACTGCATCTAAGCTATCAGAAATGGATTCATTTAACAGTCAACTAAAGGTATTTAACTTCTATTATATTCATTTTTAGTTAGCTGTCTTCTACCTTCCTTATTTGGATTTATTAGAATGAATAACTGAAGCTGTTATTTTTATGTAGTACATTTTTATAATTTATTTTGTATTTTGAGCTATACCAGAATTACAAGATTGTTTTTAATGTTCTCTGTATGTGTAAACATTGTATCATATAATTTATCCTGATATATATAGAGAACTATCTCAGCCAGCGTGATCTTAGGCAAGGAAAATTTAAAATAGTCCAGGTCATAAAGGCTTTATATGTTTTTGTTTCTTTGTTGCAATTTAATTTAATTAATCTTTGTGCAATAATACATAATCAGTGAACTCAAGCATAATCTAGCAGTATAAACTTTATATAAAAAGTAAGTTCATGGAGTTCCCTGGTGGTATAGTGGCCAGGCTTCGGCGCTGTCAACGCTGCAGCCTGGGTTCGATTCCCAGCCAGGGAGCTACCCACATTAAAAAAAAAAGTAAGTTCATGATTCACTACAGTAGCAGAGCATATGTCCAAAATATATACTACACACACACACACACCCATATGCTTATCATTCTGTGCAGTATTAGTTGTTTACTGAAGCCATACCTGTTAATATAAGAAGATGTTAAAAGCTAAAAACCAAACTAATGGCACATTATTCAAATTTGGGAGTAATCTCAGTTATTCTTTTTCTAACTGAGCATAAAGTGTTCAGATCATAAAGCATTACATAGCTTTTCAGGAAGCTGTCTCTTCATGTGGCTTTTTTTATCTTGCTGACATTTAGAATAACATTACACCAACTATAGAATAAACAGTACAATAAAGAAGAGAGACCATGGTGGCTTCAGTTAAGCAGGGGAAATTTGAGTTGCATAATGTTAACAATACATTTCATACCAGCATATATTCTGTAGGAAAAATTTTAAAGAAAACCAAGTAATTTGTCATTGATGGACAGACAAGCCAGCCAAGTTATCTTTCCTACATTATTTTTTTTGAATCTGTACATAGTTTAATTGGCTTTTTATCTGCCTTATCTTACAGTGTGGGGATATGGATGACTCTGTTCTTCAGTGCCTTTTGTCTCTGCTAAGCTGTCTCAACAACCTCTTCCTCTTACTTAAGGTTATTTTCTAATATCTAGCTCCTTTTCTTTGAGTTACTTTACTGTTTTGTTTTTTTTTAAACTAGGCTATTCTTGCCTTTATCTGAGTATCTTTGTTTGACATAACATATATGCATTTAATATAGACCTTTTTTCTTTCTGCTTGCTTGAATATCCTTCTGCTGTCTAATTGCCTGTTTGAGTCTAAGCCAAAAAATCAGTAGGGTTGCTCAGAATAACCCTTTTTGTGAGGAGCCCAACATAACTATTACCTCGTTCCCTTACTTCATCCCTGTGAGTTGGGTTAACTGATGGAATCATTACTGATTCAATTAAAAGGAAAGCTAAGGGAATGTGAGATTAAATCAGTTTTTCACATCACTGAAAATCATTGTTTAAAATAAAACTTTACACTTTCTGAAATCCAGGGCAAGGTTTTATATATATGGCTGCTTCCTAATACTTCTATAAGGAAAAATATTAAAGAACCCATAATGCAAGGGCAGCTTTAGTTACATCTAGTTGCTAGGCAAATATTAAATCGTATGTATAAGTAAATAGTTCACTTTGTCATATATCGCACACAGAGTATTTAAAACACTCAGTGTGTTTTGTTTTAATATATAGCAGGTCCTCAATGCCATTTTGTTCAAAATCATTTCATTATTATGTTGATGAGATGTCATAGAAACTTAACTTTTATTTATAGCAATTAGCCTATGGTAAAGCTGGATTCATTATACATCATGTCACTGAAGTCACAGAATCTTTTGATGACCTTGAGTGAGGACTTACTGTAGTTTAGTTACCATTTGATTCTCCACAGGCCAGCAGATTATTCTTATCTCTTGTTTTACTTTCTTCCTTCTGCTTCCTGCCTTTCAGCCTTTCATTGCTTATTGATACTTCCATCAAGCACATTTAGGAAAGTAAAAGGGGACTAGGCATATTATATACTGTCAGGAATGGTCAGGGAAGTGATTGTGGTGTCACAGAAAGCAAGAAAAGAGGCCTTCTGTAGTTATCGTGGCAAAGTGATACAAAGCAATCAGTTAACGTAGTACTGAAAAATACCCACTGAATTCTCAACAGAGACCTTCAAAGACCTTTCTGAAAGTGCCATGTCACTTGTATGATCAGCAGAAGCTGGATTACAGCAGATCAGGAATGAGTGGGAGTTAAAGAAGGGTTAAGTGAGTGTGAATAAGACTTTAGGAGGAAAGTAAAAAGAGTATGAGGTCAGAGGAGAACTTTTTTTGGTTTAAGAAAGACTTAGTGCTCACTTCGGCAGCACATATACTAAAATTGGAACGATACAGAGAAGATTAGCATGGCCCCTGCGCAAGGATGACACGCAAATTCGTGAAGCATTCCATATTTTTTAAAAAAAAGAGAGACTTGATGGGGGAGCCAAATACATGGTGATAGAAAGAGAACTCACACTGGGTGTTAAACATATAATGCAACAAATAGACGATGCACTGTAGAATTGAAAACCTGGAACCTATATAACTCTTGATAACCAAGGTCACCCCAGTAAGTCTAACAATAAAAATATTTTTATATATATAAAAAAAGAAAGACTTGAAGGACAAAGGATACAAAGTTTTGATTGTGCAAGATAAATTCTAGGATCTAATGTACACAGCATGGTGATTATAATAAACAGTACTGTATTGTAAAACAGGTTCAAGTTTTTAAATCAGTTAGACCATTATAAGAGTTTTCCTGGATAATTAAGGATATGGAATAACTCAAACTAGACTAGAAGAAGATAGGTGCAGATGCAGAAAGTTATATTGTTTTTGAGATGGACAGGTGAGGAAGTTCCAGTCTGATGACTTAATGAGGCAAGATTACTGTAGGCTGATAGTGAGGAAAATGGATGGAAGATTAGGAAGTTTTAGGAGAGAGAAGTAGAAATTTCAGAAGGGGTAGATGGTACAAGCTTAGTAGAGGAAAACAGTAGGTGTGCTGAGCAATATTGAATACCTTTTTGAAGTTGGAGATTATGAATGTAAATTGAAAACAGCATGGTTAACATCATCTTTT
Source organism: Lyroderma lyra (assembly GCA_004026885.1). Taxonomy (NCBI): domain Eukaryota; kingdom Metazoa; phylum Chordata; class Mammalia; order Chiroptera; family Megadermatidae; genus Lyroderma; species Lyroderma lyra. The sequence goes on along the minus strand of PVJL010000721.1, from coordinate 263,133 downwards.
TCCACCAAAGTTTAGCTGCTTAGGTGTAAGCACCAACAGGTTTATAGGTTTATACAGGTTTGAAGTTTTAATAAGCATGGCCAAAGAGGAAAGGACAAGGGTTACAACTCTTGACACAATAATTATGATAAAGATGAGCTCTGAAAAATGGACTAGACATGAAGGGATGTGAAGAGAGGAAGAGGTGCTGATGATAAAAGAGAATGATGGAGTCAACAGAATTGAGAAAAGCCTGAAAGACAAAAACTTTTGTCTGAAGAATGGGGTATTTGATCAATGGTAGTTCTATTTCTGATGATGACAAGATTCAGAATTTGCACAATTCATGGTATAATAATGCAAATGATGGATTAAATTGAGTGAAAGAAGTCATTGTTGAGATCAACCTGAGAATTGAGGTGGTTTTGATTCAGTCATCTATGTGGATGTCAAAGGCTTGATGATAAAGATGAATGAATGAGGATCAGTGACCAGGTGATCAGTAGATAACAGTGAGAGGAACAGGGGGTGGAGGAGTAACATTGCTGGGTAGTATGAGCCCATATGGAGTTTGTAAGAATGAGGAGAAGTAATGGTCTGTAGTTGGCAACAAAGAGCAAGGAAAAATACTGAAGTTCTCCCCAACCTTGATTTTAATGGAATGTGTAATACTGAGAGAGAAATAGAGGGCAAGCAGTGTCCTGAGGGATCAAGGGAATTTCCATTTAGAGAAGATATTTGACACGTGGGTGTTTCCTAACCACAGAGAGGAAATTCCAGGGCAGTAGAGGGAAAGGAAGTTTGGGGGATTGGGTCAGATCAAGGGATAAACAGCATTATAGAGATGAGAAGACAGCCTAGGTCAGTTGGCAGGTAAGAGGGAATTGATCCCAGTGATCCTGAGGGAAGACAGGCACTTAGTTCTAATTCAGTGATCCTTTGGGATAGTAGAGCATCTGGAATGATCACTCCTTTAGGCTACTTGTGATGAAACAAGTATAATATTTAAAAGTATCTTAAGAAATTATGTTTTATTGAACCCTGTTAATGGACATGTAGAAGATCAGTTAAAATTTTTGCCCTTTTGCTTGTCATGCTAAGACAAATAGCAAAGCCATTGGGTTCAAAGATGAGACATTTAAAAGGCCGTTACTCTGTTAAGGAAATTCACACACTGTCCTGTCTTTAGCGGTGAGATATGGTGAAAAAAGTACTGGCCTAGGACTCTAAAGAAATGAGTTCTGGTCTTATCCATGCCAATTGCTAGTTGTGTAACTATTTGTCATTTAACCTCCAGATTTTGCTTTCTTCATTTACAAGATAAACTGACAATATCTGCTCTGCCTTCTTTGTAGAGTCATACGTTGATTAAATAAGATTGTGTGTGTGTGTGTATGCGCGCACACGTGTGCACACATTTTGGGGGAGGGGATTATCCTGAATCTCCAAAATATCTTTTTAGTGTGTTGGAATGTCATCACTGTTGACTTTGCATAATGATCAGGGAGGTACTTTTCCTTAGAGGGAAAGTAGAATCTGTCAGCACCAGAAGTAGTGGCTTAGTCCAGTGGGTTAGCTTCTTCTTAACCTGTGCTACCAAGGATCTGGGTAAATTACATTAGTAGCACAGTGAAATATTAATTTGTACAGTGACAATAAGCTAACTAATCTGGGGATCAAGAACACCAGTCCTTTGCATTGTGAGTAAAAACCTGAATGAGCTATGTACTAGATGTAAGAGAAAACATTTCCCAAACCCATAATATAAAGGTTAAGGAACTGTTCCATTCCTTCTGTCAGAGAATTTGAGGTCTCCCTTGGGAACCTCTTTTCTCTAAAGTCAGGTATAATAATAGCAGGAGTTGTGAACCTAAAGACCTGCTGGGCAACATGGTTATAAATGTTCGCTTCTAAAGCAGAGGTTCTTAATCACTTTTGTGCCACAGACTCTTCAACAGTTTAGTGAAGTCTCTGGACCTCTTCTCAGAATAATGTTTTGAATATATAAAATGAGATATATAAAAATATAAAAATTAATTGTGAGTCACAAAATATTTTTAAAAAATTTTGACCTACTAATTATGTGCTTCTATATTAATGAATTAAATAACAAGGTTTAATTACATATAATAATACCATAATTTTGTACTCAAGATATATATAATATATCAAGTTATATGTACTATAATATGAAAATATATGTGATATCACAAGGACAGCTAATACTACCATGGCTTATTGCTTATATTTAGAATTTAAAGAAATGCTATATTTCAGATGTAGGTTAGTGAAAATGAAGATTAATTTTGTTCCTGTCCAAGTTCCTGGACCCTTGAATTCTGTTTTTTAAAAAACCTTGAAAAGTCTGTGGCCCTCCTGTTAAGAACCCTTGCTCCAAAGTAAAGATGAGGTGATTGAACTTGTTGATTTTCTTATCTGTTTGCTTGTCAGTGGCAGAAATTGGTTTGATAAAATCTTCCACATTGACTACGGATTTGTCTTTTTCTCTTTTATTTTGGTTAGGATTTTTTTAAAGTAGATTTTGAGGCCATGTTATTAATATTAGGTAGATACAAGTTTTCAAGTTTATATTGCTAGTAAGTGAAAGAGGAAAAATTCACCCTAGTATGGATTTGACATTATGGTTATATTAAGAGAACAAAGCTGAAAATTTATAAGATAAGTAAGTGTTCAACTTAAGAAGCTACAAAACAGCATAATAAAGCGAAAATTGTAGATGGAAATTAATGAAACAGAAGACATACATTTAGTACAAGAAATCAAGAAAACCAAATTTTGACTCTGTTAAAGGAGAAAAATGGTATGCTCATCTAATTAGATGCAGAAAAAATATTTGATAAAATTTAACACCCATTCATGATATAAAAATGAAAGTTATTAGCACATTAAGAATAGAAGAGAACTTCTTTAACCTGAAACAGATGACTTGTCATTCTCGGCTCAGAATACCTTGGGGAGCACAAGGAAGCTCAGTAACTCAGACACTGGAGGAATGGGGCTGAAAAAGGAAGACTTGGAGCAGCATTTTAAGGACAAGTTGGAAGGCAAACTTTGCAGCCATATTAAAGTCAGATATTAATTTGTCTCCTCTTTACTCTCCTGTAAACTTGTAATACTCCTTATTAATGATTTCATCCAAAAGTAATAGCTACTATTTATTGACAACTTACTATGTGCCCAGCAATGTTGTAAGCACTTTACCTGTATTAACTCATTCAGTCCTCATAATGCTGTGAGGCATGTACTGTAATTAACCCCATTTTACAGATGAGGAAACTGGAAATTAACTTTTCTAGGTTTATTCAGTTTGTCACTGACAGAGCCTGATTCAGACCTTGGCGATCTTATTCCAGACCTGTGCTCCTAGAGTCCTTACCGCTTAACCACATTGTTTCTCCATAGATTGTAACTACTATATTCTTCTTCAATAGAATTTATAGAATGGTACACTGAAGAGAACTATAGAAGATGAGATCTGTGGCACTTTGCTATGAATGCAATATTTGTATTATTACTGGCTTGCAAGTCTTGATCTCACATATTTTGGACATAGTTTCTGGATACCACACAGTTCTCAAATCAGATGTACCATTTCTGTCAAGTTAAAAGGCTTCACCTATAAAATAGTTTATTTCTTAAAAGAAATAGCGTTTGAGTTATTTTGGTTGGTTGGTTGGTTAGTATATTTGGAATTTTGTTATTGTGTGTAGATTCCCAACATTTTTCACTAAAACATTCTACCTAAATACTGTCTAAGCTTCTACCTTTGCCATGAAATTCTTTTGATTACTTAGGGTTTTTGTAGACTTTTTTTTTTTTTTTCCTTTTCTTTAGTCTAGTCTTTTTCTACTCTCTCGTTCTGGATTCTATGGTTTCTAATTAAAAGAAACACAGTTCAGAATAGTTAAGTGAAAGAGAATAGTTATTAGAAGAGTACTAGGACCACTAACTCAATCAAAAAAATTGCTGCTGGACAGGGACAGTTCCTAGACTCTGAGGAATGAAATTCAAGATTTGGTTCCCCCAGCACTCCTCTTTCACCACCTCTATGCCTAATCTTCACTTCTCTCTTTCCTGTGTTGACATCATTGCTACACCTGATGGCATCACTTGGCTTTGAGGCAGCTCCAGGTTTACCTTATTCCCACTAATAAGCTTAAAGAACAGAAACACTTCTTTCTCTCCTCTTTAGTATAACTGAATTCCAGGAAAGGATTTGGGCCCAGCTTAGATCATGCCCCTGTCCTTTGGACCAATCATTCTGGCCAGGGAGGTGAGGTGCTGTGATTGGTTAGGCCCAGATTAAATGACCACACCTGGGTGGGAGTGGGAGGAGCACTGAATTTGACAGTCATCAAAGCCACGTAGAAGTGGGGATCGGTTTCCCAAAAGGAAGAAAGGTGCTGTTAGAAGAGGGAAAGAAAATGCTGAATAGTTTCTGCTAAAGCACTTACCTATATCACACATTTTAGTACTTTTCTCTACTTTGGGATTGTGAACTCTTCGAAGGCCAAGATTAGATTTCGAAGTCCGTCGGCCTTGGATTGGATCCGCTGTGAATCTATAGCACGCTCCATTGAACTAGATAGATGCTCAATAAGCAGTCGCCTGTTTGAAATACTTTTCATTATTTTGCTTCATGATAGTCATAGTTTTAGGTAGATTTTATCTTTACTAGTTTTAGTTCTTAACTAAATTATTTAATAATTGCTTTTGTATTTAGTTCAAGATCTTGTTGGATAAAAGTTATGGGTAGCTTGATTAAACTACATATATCAAAACTATGACTGAACAAAATTCTTCTTCAAATCTTATAACAAGCAAATTGTTTCCCCATAGTTTTAGTGGATTGTCTTTTTATCGAATATGAAGTACCAAGTCAAATAATTAGCTTATAAAGATTCTGTGTTAGATTAATACTAAAGTAGATGATTTTAACATGTATTTTTCCTCAGTGGCTACGTGACTTAAATATGTATTGTATTCAGTATTTTTTAATCATTTAGATTTTTTAAAACTTTCAACATTTTAAAAAACTTTAAACATTTTTAATTTAGTTTAACTTGCTTTAAGATTTTTGTCATTTAATGTGAATGATACATTATTGCATAAGACAAAAATACTAAAATCAGTGGCATACTTGACTTATTTTTATTTTCTCCTTAGGAACTGAGAGAAAGCTACAATACCCAGCAGTTAGCCCTTGAACAACTTTATAAGATCAAACATGACAAACTGAAGGAAATTGAAAGAAAAAGATCAGAGCTAATACAGAAAAAGAAACTAGAAGATGAGGCTGTGAGGTAATATAGCTGATAAATTTATTATGCTATGTTGCTATTAGAATTCTAATTGTGTTGCCCATACTAGTTGACTATGAAAGTTTAAGGGGAATAAAGGACAAATAAAAGAATTATCCTAAGATGCTAATTAGGTTCTAAATTTTAGAAATTCAAATCCTTCTTTTAGGAACTGAGTTTGCAGTAGCTAATTTTAGGTTTCATTAGTGAAAAATATGGACTTTGGAGCCAAACCTGAAAGATCATAAATATTAAATGCTTAATTTTATAGTGTTAGGACTGAATGTAGAATGCCATGTTGATGCAGTTCCCTTTGTACCACTGAGATATATCAAGTGCCTCCATTTATAGCAAGAAGAAGTAAGACAGTTGTGGTATCTGAAGCATAGAACTATTCATTTAGAAACTTTTCATGATTTTTTTCTGTGTTCCTATTTCTCCCAAGTGTTCTATTGTCAGAAATTAGTATATTTAACAAATATTGATAAGCCAACATTCCTTTGCTTGGAGTAAATGTGTAATGTCCATGAAAAACCTAATTGTTTACTGGGGAGGTGAGAAAGACACATTACCATATAGCCAGCCTCTTTTTATTTTTTGCTTTTTGGTATATGGGTAGCTCCCTGACTGGGAATCGAACCCAGGCCACAGTGCTGACAGCACCAGCGCCGAAGCCTTAAGCCACTACACCATCAGGGAACTCCCTGGCCTCTTTTCTTAATGGCTTCTGAATAGCAATTTTTCTGAATTTTCTATTGACACATGAAAGTATCTGGATATCTCTCCATCACTGCTCACAAATTCCTTTTAGGTCAACAGATTGTATTAGTAATACACATTTTCATTTCATTCATCCTCACACATTATCATCCTGTAGTAGAGGGAAGAAATCAGAACAGAGGCACATGTAGGATCAGTTCAGAACTGGGCCTTTAATACTACATCTTGATTTCTTGGCCATTTGCTCAGGTATGTTCCCCTGTTGTCCCAAGCTATTGGTAGTAGTCAACTTTTCATATTGTAGATGTGGCCTTTTTGCCATTCATCTAGCTTCTGAGGCATCTTCTGGTTCTGGACCAGTTTCTCATCTACTAACTCATACATAAGAAACTTGACCAAAATTTAATTATATAATCTCTTAACTTTCTAGTCTTTTCTTTATCCCAGTAAATATGTGGTAAGTACTCTGATAGTAGTGTTTATAATGCTATGGGAATTCAAACAAAGGCTAGATTGGGTCATCCTAGGTATGGAGTAGTGTCAGAGAAAGTTTTTGAGGAAGCAGGAAAGGAAAAATTGGTTGAAATTAAGTGAGGACTGTAAGAGAAGCATGGTCCTCATCAGAGAGCTAGATATCAGTTACAGAAAGTGATGGAGGAAGAGGAAGTACTCTGTGAAGTGATAGAGGGTGTGGGAGGAGTTGCAGAGGGTTTTAAAAGGAATCTGGTCATGGGATAATAAACCAGGAGTATGAAAAAATAAGACAGTGTGGGGATGAGGAGGAAGAGTTGATGACTCAGTGGGTCTTTAGTTTTTGGAATTATCCAGGATTTCCAAATTCCTCTAGGAATTACAGAAATAGAGACATGAAATTAAGCCAAGGTTTCTATTTTGGAGAGGCATAAATGCCTGCAAATCCCAAGGAAGTTTCCAGCCACTATATTTACTGCATCTGATAGTGTGTGCTGAAACTTCAAAAAGCTGCTGAAGTTAGTGGTGACAATTCTGCCTCTGAGTAATATCATAAGAAATATATGCAAGGAAGAGCTATGGTGAGCATTAGTTCTAATACTAAAATAACTAAGTCTGATCATAGATTATCTTGACCAACTAGAAACCAAAATGCAGCTTAATCATATATCATATAAACATGTGCAGAAGCATGGCCCTCTAGAGGAAAAATGCTCCATTATCTAACAAATGAAAAATGATGTGATAATATAAAAAGTAACCTGTCCAGAGCACTTCCTATTTCCACAGCAATGACTGCACCCCAAACAGAGGGATTACTTAGGATGATGGGAATAACAGCTGGAAGACAATCCTTGTGCAGAATCTGGAGAGAAGGGAAACAAATTTAGATACAGTGTTTAGATTTGCTTTCTGAATAGTTCCATTTCAGTTATTTTCTTCATTTTTTCTTGGGTTTGGGAGGTTGGCTGGCAGGAAAGAATTTGAGGGTGGGGAAATAGTCAGTCATACTCCCCAGCTCATCCATTTGTCCAAGGCCCCTTTTGTAATTGGTTCTCCCCATCATCCTGATCCCCACCATCCTGATCCCCACTGTTTCTCCACACCCTGCTAGTAATATCTCTTTGCTATATGGTAAATATATAGTTAAAAGTATGCATAAATATATGAAATATACAATATTTCTTCAGTTTGTCAGGAGCAAGATCTTCTATTACATTTTTATTTTGTATTTAAAAATTTGACAACATTATGCAAACTCTTTTTCTTTTATGTAAAGGAAAGCAAAGCAAGGAAAAGAAAACTTATGGAGAGAAACTCTTCGAAAGGAGGAAGAAGAAAAACAAAAGCGACTCCAGGAAGAAAAAACACAAGAAAAAGTTCATGAAGAGGAACAGAAAGCTGAGGAGAAACAATGTAAGGATAAGAATAAAAATAAAAGATATAATTTTTCTGAGTCAGAGCAACAAGAACAAGAAAAAAAATAAAGATTCTGATGAGGCAAAAAATAAAAAAACAGAAGAAAAATTAAAACATGATGAACTTAAAATCAGAGAAAAACCTTTTTCTAAATTTTTCAGAAAAACCTTTTTCTGAAAACTGTGTAGGCTTATTAAAGCAGACTGAGGGTAGAAATCTTAAAACAAAATGGAGGGAAGAAGGTAGTCATCACTATGAGCAGACCATGACATGGTTTTCATAATTGAAGTAAACAGTTTTAAATATTTTATTCCAACAGTGTAACTAAACTGTTTATTTTAATGAAACAATAAAATTTTCGTGTTTGCACATTGAAATTTACTCAGAATGTATACTTTGTTTTCGACATACCTGAGTCCTTTCCTAAAGTACTTTAAGTATTGTCTTTTCTCTTTTGGTTGTATAAACCATTATTTATTAATGACACAATGTGTTGAAAATTTTATGAACTATGCATTTATTCTACAACTTAACAAATAATTTTAATCTTATCCAGGCCAGTGTATTTGTGAGTTGTTCTTCTGTTTTTCTTTTAGAACCATACTGGTAAATCTATAGCTCTTTCTTCAGTCAGCCCTGATTACTTGCTAATCTTCTCACTTGTGAACACTCTTTTTTGTGCTCTTTTTTTCCTGTTGTAGTCTGACTTCACAGATCAAAATAAGTCCCTTGCTGCTTAGTCTCCTTCCACTTTGCACAGCTCAGCTGCCACCACTCCCACAGCTTCTCTTAGGACTATGCACATAGCACACCCTGCAAGTTACTTTATTTTGCCATGTATAATGCACACTATTTTGCCCAAATTTTTGAGGGATAAATAAGGATGCACATTATACATATGTAGTACTAATTCTGTATCTATGTAAATGTTTTTCATTCTTTTATTTATGCTTATGTTAAAAGTGTAACTCTAGACATCAATAACTGTTTTGTAATTATACATAAAAATTCTTATGCCATAATATGTTAAAAAATGAATGCTAAAACTCCTTTATAACACAAAAAACAAGCACCTAAATATAAACAGATAAAAATTTGAATTAAAAAATTAAAATGAAAGATTTTTTTTCCCTGAAAGTTTGTGCCTAAAACATGGGTGTGCTTATGCACGGGAGCACATTATACATGGCAAAATATGGTATCTCTTTGTTTTACTGCCTCCAACTTAAGATGAACATCCTTGTTTGCTTTAATATTGACTCTACACCTAGTCAAGATATTTAAATTCTAACAAGATTGTACAGATGAATTTTCATTATACTGTTTGATGCTCAATTTTTTCTTTTTGAATTAAGAGCTCTTTATTGAGTCACAGTAAAGATGTATGTCCATGAAAGTAGCAAATACTGACACTTATCTTCTCTTAAGGTGAACCAGTTGGTGCTTTGGTGAATTATAGAGCATTATATCGCTTTGAAGCAAGGAACCATGATGAGATGAGTTTTAATTCTGGGGATATAATACAGGTAGGAAACAAAGTCTTTCTTTTTTTCTCATGAATAAGCTAAATATAATGTAATATATTACTTTCTATAATATAGTAGTCATCCCCTTAACTGCAGTTTCACTCTCTCTGATTTCGGTTACCCCTGGTCAATTATGGTCCAAAAATATTAAATGGAAAAAACTAGAAATAAACAATTCACAATTTTTAAATGATACACGATTCTGAGCAGCATGATGAAATCTTGCTCTGAGTGGGACGTGAATATTCCCATTTTCTTGCATATCCACACTGTACTCTACCCACCCATTTATGCACTTAGCAGACAGACATCTCGGCTATCAGATCGACTACCTCAGTATTGCAGTGCTTGTGTTCAAGTCTGCATCTCTTTCCGTTATAAATGTGTGGTTTTCTAACCACTGTTAACCCTTCTTTTTGTTTCTATAGGTTGATGAAAAAACCACAGGAGAACCTGGTTGGCTTTATGGTAGTTTTCAAGGACATTTTGGCTGGTTTCCATGCAACTACGTAGAAAAAATGCCATCAAGTGAAAAATCTCTGTCTCCTAAAAAGGCCTTACTTCCTCCTTCAGTATCTTTATCTGCTACCTCAACTTCTTCTGAGTAAGTTTTTAGCTAACAATGGAGTTTATATAGTTCTGCAAATGTATGAATACCTATTATGTATTTATGTCAACTTGCTACTTAATCAAGTTATAACCTGTATTGGACTCTCTAGGAGTACCTCTTTTTCCAAATTCAATACTGAAATTTAGTAAATTAAAACATACCAGTAGTTTATGATTTTTTTTTTTGACAAATTGTATTTAAACACAATGTATATTATATACAAGTTAATACATTGATGGTACTTCATTAGATTCTAAATAATTAAGTATGCTTATATCAAAGTGTTATATTTACAGATCACTTTCTTCAAATCAACCAGCATCAGTGACTGATTATCAAAATGTATCTTTTTCAAACCTAACTGTTAACACATCATGGCAGAAAAAATCAGCTTTTACTCGCACCGTGTCCCCTGGATCTGTGTCACCTATTCATGGACAGGTATGTAGCTTTAATTTTGTGTGATTTATTCTTTAACATTGTTCCTGATTCATATAAAGTAGAATGAAGATTTTTTTACAGAGGCATCATTTATTCATTTAACCAGAATTTGTAACATTTGGTTTTGTTCTTATCATTCACATGTGCTGTGAAGAAATTATTATTACTTAGAGGTTTCTCAACAATGCATTCTCATTATATCACTTGCTAGCAGCTAATATTTCTAAGCTCAAAATACCACTTTTATAAAACTGATTATAGTGTTCTTTATTTGTAGTTATTGTAAGAAGAGATTGGGTTGGTGGCAGTTTGTTTGTTTGTTTGTTTGTTAAATAAATCATTTGTGTGGGAACTGTGTTATATACGAGGACGGTCTGGAAAAAAATCCAGCCATTGTCAATATAATAAGAACAGTTACATGGCTGGGTATTTTCCAGACAGCCCTCAGTATATTTAGCCTCTGATTTAGATATAACTGTTGCAAGCATTGTTGCATTAACATTATTAAAAAGGAATCACAGACTTCACACAATAGAGTCCTACAAATTTCACCTTCACTCAAAAAATATTCATTGCATGACCATAGGTTCCAGGCATATGAGAAGTATTGTAATAAAGGTATTCTGCAAAGTCTTAAGTAGTATACAGAGGAGACAGCATCTCAATTCATCCTGTGGAATTAGAGCAGGTTTCACAAAGGTCAAGGTATTTGAGTAGAACCTTTGAAAATAAGCAAGATTTCATTCACCAAACGTAGAAAGAAAGTTATTCCTGTAAAAAAGCAGTTTGAGGAAAGTCACTGAGGCATGTTAACACAAGGAGTTTATGGGAAACAATTGTTTATAGTGTGGCTAGAGTACAGGATTCATGGATCAAGGTTAAGAAGTAAAATTAGAGCTAGAAGTTGAGGTTTATTTGTGAAGTGTTTTAATACCATGCTAAATAACTTGGCAGCAGAAAGATCCTAAAAGTATTTAAGAGAGGAATTGAAATATATATTTTAGAAAGATAACTCTGGCAATAGCATATATAGAGGCCATAATGGTGGAAGAAAGTAAAGGACGGAGACCAGGCAATGAATGACGTTACAGTAGCTAAGTAACGAGCTGATGTGGTAAACCAGTGTCACAATAATGAAAATATATGGAAGAGGAGATGGATTTTGAATAGTATTAGGAATTGATGTGAAATGGGCAATGCATTGAATGTGGAAAATGAGGAAGAAGTTGCCGTTAAAGACACCTCTTCATGACCTTTAGCTTGAGTAACTGAAAGGGTAGTTATATCGTTGTCTTGGGTAGGCAGTGCAGGAGGGGTTTGTTGGGTTCTAAACATTTGATTATGATTTAGACTTGCACTTAAGTATCTGTATTAAAGACATCCTAGTGGGAAGGACCAGTAAACAGTTTGATTTACAAGTCTGGAGCTCAGGAGATAAAGTTAAAATTAAGATATAGATTTGAAAAGTCATAAGCATAAATAAGATGATATAGGGAAATCATATAAAACAGGAAGAGGAAAGGGCTGGACCAAAAAGAAGCCATCAGTCACCAGAGAGCATCAGTCACCAGAGAGTGAGTTTCAGGAACTGTAAGAGTTTTAGTGATTTCAGCAGTGTGCAGAGATCAGAGAAAAGAAGAGTTTGGAAGAAGCTTTTGACTTCGATGTTATCAATCACCTTGTCAAAAAGAGATTCAGTAGTATGATGGGTGCAGAACCTAAATTAGAATAGATTGAGGGGTGAAATTGGAAAGCAAGTTTAAGACTGTTCTTTCTTTAAGAAATTTGGAAGTAGGAGTAAATAAAAAAGTGGAGAGTTCAAAGATTCAAGAGAGGGATTTCATGATGTAATGAAATATTTTTAGAAAATCGGAGGGCATGACAGAAAATTTAGAGCAGTGGTATCCAACCTGTTGTCTTCCCTGGGCCACGTTGGAGGAACAAGAATGGTCTTGGGCCACACATAAAATATACTAACACTAATGATGGCTGATGAGCTGGGGGAAAACGGTGTGTGCATAATTTCATAATGTTCAGAAAGTTTACAAATTTGTTTTGGGCCATCTTCAAAGCCGTCCTGGGCTGCATGCAGCCTGTGAGATGTGGATTGAACAAGCTTGATTTAGAACATAGGTAAAGAGGTTAGTGTTGTCAACCAAGCAAAACCACTTTTCCCTGTGATAGAGAGGGAAAGAAAGAAGAATGGATAAGAATATGAAAAAGAGACAGAAATTAGAAAAGAGAAGGGAAGCTGAGCACAACCACTTCTCCATTCCTAGTGGAGTACATTGGATCCACTGCAGTGAGGAGACATCAGAAGCTGGAGGAGAGAAAAGTGCAGGCGCTCTTTCCCTTTTTATTTTTTCTGGGACATACAGAGTACCCAGTGTTTACCTTCCATACCAGTGATCCTTAGTGCCAAGATGTTTCCTTGATTGGTAGGTGTGCAGTCCTTAATTTAACAGAAGGGTACTCAGATGGTTGTCATGTACTTGTGCAATTTTCAGTCAGTAGATTAAGGTTAAGTCATCAATTGTAATAAGTCACCACCACACCAAAGTGGTCTGCAATTTGAATAGTAAGTATGTTATGTGTTATGAAACAGAATCTTGGTTATCATTGTTTTGTTGTTTTTTCATTTTGTGGTTTTTGTATTCACAGGGACAGGTTGTACAAAACCTAAAAGCACAGGCTCTTTGTTCCTGGACTGCAAAGAAAGATAACCACTTGAATTTCTCAAAACATGATATTATTACTGTCTTAGAGCAGCAAGAAAATTGGTGGTTTGGGGAGGTGCATGGAGGAAGAGGATGGTTTCCAAAATCTTATGTCAAAATCATCCCTGGGAGTGAAGTCAAGCAGGAAGAGTAAGCATTTTTGTGTATTTACATGCATTGTGGATGTTATTTTCACTAATGAGTTAACCATAGTATGACTGGTTGTACAGCAAAATAAAAAGTGTATGCTTGAGTTTGAATACCAGAAAAGTCATTCCTGTAGTGGAAAAAGGCATAGTTCATATATTTGTATGATTTTTAGAGTATCTTTTATTCTAGTTAGTTAGGATTCCTAAAGTTTCCAAAGTGCTTAAAATTTTAGACCCATTGCTTCTTTGTACCATCAGGTCATTTAGCAACGGTACTTTAAATTTCCTTTGGAGCATTTCTCCCTTGTTGTTTACTATAAATTGTCATTATTTAAATAAATCTTTACTGAGGGACTCCCCTTTACCAGAGTGGGGCATTCTATCTCCCAGCCTCCAGAGTTCTTTAAGATCTCTCTTGAAAAAAAAAAAAGATCTCTCTTATTACTCATAACACTCTGTGTTGTAGTTATTCAATTTCTTACCCATGTCCCTTATTAGATCACAAGCTCCAGGATGATGAGGTCCACATCTTTCTTCTTTAATTTGTTTTTCAGTTTTTCCATGACTACTGTAATATTAATGCATAGTAGCTGCTCAGACATACCAGCTCAGTGAATAAGGAAAGGAGCAAATGAATGAACAAACAAATGAACTTTCAAATGAACAAAAAGCAAATATTAAATAAGGTCTCTGGCTTTTATTTCCCAGTCTGTAGGGGAGTCAGATCATTAAACATCTTTAATAGAAATAAGTACTCTAGTACAGCTATAGGTAACTATCTCTTATGTTTCATGTGCAAGTTGATCTATTAATAAATAGAAAAACAATCTGATTTAATGAAAAGAGACTGGTTTTTGGAAATCAAGAGGCTTGAGTTCTGATGTTGCTATTTTTGCCAGGCTGTATGGAATAACCTGGTAGCTCTTCAGTTTTCTAATTGATTGAATGAAAATAGTATACTAAATAATATTTTAGAACCCTGTCAGTGCTTAGATTCTTTTTTTTTTTTTTTTTTTTTTTTTTTTTTTTTTTTTTTTTTTTTTTTTTTTTTTTTTTTTTTTTTTTTTTTTTTTTTTTTTTTTTTTTTTGTATGTGGGTAGTTCCCTGGCCGGGAATCGAACCCAGGCCACAGCACTGACAGCGCCAGCGCCGCAGCCTTAAGCCGCTACACCACCAGGGAACTCCAATGTGCTTAGATTCTGTGTATCAATTTTTAGTTCAAAGGCAGAAATTTGCTTTTCACACTGACAGAATTTTAGATTCAGAAGTGTGTGTTGAGAACAGTAACAACAATTATGCTAGGCCCTTTATAGGAATTAGCTTATTTAAATTCCCTAACATTTTACGCAGAAGAAACTTAATCACAAAGACTTAAGTTTAAATGCTTTTTCAAGGACATTTTTATATAACTTTTGATTCAATTACTGACCTTCTCTAACAGATAAGGCATGTAACTTGGAAACCTACAGTAATGGAGAACTCAGCACTAAACTAAACAAAGCAGTCCATTCAGTTTGCCATGAGTAGTAGTAAGGTTCCACTCTGTTTCCCCGAAAACTGCCTTTTTTATTGTCTAGTGTTGCTCAGTAATAATATATATATATTTCAGATAATAAAATTTATGTATGGCCCTTGTTTTTCCCTGAACTAAATAAGCCATGTCCCATATGTGCTTTACCAGTTAACTGCCCATTTACCAGTGCACTTGTGTCTTCTGAGTTCCTTTAGAAAGGCAGATTATCACACATTTGGAAAACTGTTTATAAACCATGTTGAAATTACTTTAATATATTAAAATTTTTAGAAGTTTGGAATTAGGCAGTTCCTAATCTACTAGGATTTTGTGTATGAGAATATTTTTAGCCTGTGTACTGAGACAATATTTAGATTAATTTTAGAAAGCCCTAGAAGAATGCACTGCTAATGCCTGCTGTATTCATCAAATAGCTTGTTTTTTTACTTGTTGATGTGCTTTTTTTGTATTCTTCTTATTTTTTTTTTTTATGTTTATGTGGTTATTTGGCAGACCAGAAGCTGTGTATGCAGCTGTAAACAAGAAACCTACCTCTGCAGCCTACACAGTTGGAGAAGGTGAGCTATGGACAATTGTAAATTAGATGGGGGTCAGGTTAGCTACTGACTATTATATGGCTTCATGTGGTTGTTTTTCTCCCTGCTTCTGTGTCTTCAGTGTCAAAATGAGGTTTGGAAAGCCTGGCTCTTGCCTATTTCACGTGAATATTGAGAATATAGAAAAAAATAAGGCTGAAAGTACTTGGCACTTTTAGAAAATCAGTACTGTAAAAACTCACCATGGACTGCTTCAATAAATAATATCATAAATAAAAATATTGCAATGAGTTAGATAGTCCACGGACATGGCAGTGTTGAATCATATTCAACAATGAGTAAAGTCTTGCATAGTGACAAAGAAAGAGAAAGTTTTTGTGGACCTAGGGAATGGCATGAACCAAGGTATCACTGTGAAAGGTTAGGGAGCTCCAAGTCACCAGCAAGGTGGGAACCGTAATAAGTTTGCTGTGGAATGAGTTTTGTGATATGAGCCTAGGAAGGTAGTGAGGAGCATTTTGGAAAGGACCTTTCTTGTTGGCAGTATATCCAAACCTTGTAATTATTTTCTGTTTTGTAAATCAGCTAAATTCAGTAATATTAGGAATTGAGGTTATTCATTATCAAATATTTATTGAGCATCTACTCCATGCCAAGCTGAGCTAGGAACTGGGTCATTGTGGTGGAATTTGGCTGCTAGTACTGAAGTCAACTGAATATGGGGCATTTCCATAACTGGGTATATAAAAGAATTAAAGAGAAAAGAACTTAGCAAATTAAAATGTATTCTGTGTAAGAAAGTTAAAAAGATCTTTTCATACCTTGGCTCTCATAAACTGCAGCTACTATATCTGTAGTTTTGGGAATAGTCTCTGTGATATGGTGATGATGATATATAATTGGAAAAAAGAACTCCCATGGTAAAGCTTTGTGTTAAATCAATCTTTTTCTAAAAATTATTAGACTTTTCATTTCCTTTTCCTATCTTAACACCTCTTTATATTAAGTTTCCTTAAGTCACAAAATCTTCTACAGTGAATTTACTCAAGATCTTGGCAATTAACATAATTTTTTTAACTTCTGTAATCTTACAACCAAAATTAGTTTCTTTTTGCTTTGTTTCCTACAGAGTATATTGCACTTTATCCATATTCAAGTGTAGAACCTGGAGATTTGACATTTACTGAAGGTGAAGAAATATTGGTGACTCAGAAAGATGGAGAATGGTGGACAGGAAGTATTGGAGATAGAACTGGCATTTTTCCATCAAATTATGTCAAACCAAAAGATCAAGAGGTAGAGTCATTTGGGTATAGAAACAGAATCATTCCATTCTTGTTCATCAAGATTCATACTTAAAACAAAGATGCGTGAATATGGTTTGGGTCAGGCTAACCCCTTAAGACAGTTCCAGTAAAATAGAGTTTATTGTATGGATCCTGTTAGAGCAATAAAGGAGACAGGATTTCTTGAAATTTTAAGAACATGAGACATAGGTAAGGCTTAGCCTCATGATAACTGAAGTTGGGGAAGATTCCAGATTCAGGGAGGCTGACAAGAGACCACTTTGGGGGAGTTTGTAAATCTTTAAGGCTCAGACATTGATGGGACTCAGCCTACTTTTGAGTTCTTGCTGCTTTTCATCCTACCACTAGTATGGTATAGTGAAGCACTTCTTAGATTTTTTGGTTTCAGGAAATTTTTACATTCTTAAAAATTACTGGGGACTCGAAAGAGTTTTTCTTGAATATATGTTCTATAGCTAGTGATATTTTCCATATTAGAAATTAAAACTGAAATTTAAAAAATATTTTTAATTCACTTAAAAATAGCAAAATCAAACCCATTGTGTGGTAACATAAATAACTTGCTTTTAATGAAAAAGAACTACCTATTTGCATTTAAAAAGTTTGGTGAAAAGAGTGGCATCGTTTTATATTTTTGAAAACTTCTTTAATATCTGGCTTAAATGAAAACAGCTAGATTCTCATACCTACTTCTATATTTAGTCTGTTGCCATACAGTCTTTTTGATGAAATATATGAAATAAAGTCACCTTCACACAAATATAGGGAGAAAACAGAATTTATAATAACATATTCAAATATCTGGGTATTCTTCTTTGATATTACTTACTACATCAAAACTTCACAGGTATTAAGTTGTTACAAGTTAGTTGCAATATGAAATCTGAATCCATATCAGTGAACATTTCTTACTGTCACCACTCTGTTTTGCACATAGGTCTTTTACCCATGCATGGTGCAGTAACATTCATGGGTCATTTGGGACATAGTGAATCACTGAGTTATTCAAATATTCTCTGTATTGACACATTTGATTATGTAATATTAAAAAATCACAATTCGTTAACATCACTGATATAGAAAAGTCTTCAAGTACTTTGAAACTCACACTCATGATGGTAATCACAAGTTTTCCAAAATTTTAGTTTTCCCTTGAAAGCTTAATGTTTTTCATTGGCAAAAATCCTGTCAGCTGCTTTCCTTGAAGTAATAGGCTTACTTCATTCATCTTTAAGAAAATGTCTGCTAAATCTCAAGTCTGAATAATTTGTCAGTCATTTTTTCAAATAAAAATTTTGTTCCATGTAAAACTTAGTTTAGCTCACAATTTAATCATACAACTGCTTTTCCTTGAGACAACTCTTGTATTTCAATAAGCAGCAGGAATGCTTTAGGCACATTTCATTTAGTCACACAGAATTTTTAAAAGATTTGTACTTGAGGATTAAGATTTAATAAATTTTTTACCACAAGCTCAGGACATTCTTAGGTGAAACTGGCCTTGTTTGTCTTACTGTGAGCACATTGCTGTGAAGAGTACTGTGACTGCTAGTGTGTAATTTGGCACTACTGCCATGATTCATTACTAAGGCAGCAATTTTACCCACCAGTATAAATGTCAACACAGTGAAAGAGGCAAATAATGTTTTAATACTATTATGAAAATAGTTCTTATCTCCCAGACCCCTAAAAAAGAGTTCAGGGACTACCCCCCAGGGATCCACAAACCACATGTTGAAAATCATTGAGACTACCTGTGTTGCCTTCTACCTGTACCACTTAGAGGCTAGGTGACTTTAGACAAGTTACTTCACCTTTCTTTGCCTGTTTCCTTTTCTGCAAAGTAGGGATAATCATATAATAGTGTTATTGTGAAAATTCTTTAAGTAAATGTATATAACATTCTTATAATGGTGCCTGTTACATGGTAAATACTCAAAAATATAGTAAGTACTCAAAGTAAGTACTCTTAACTACCATCAACTCTGCTTCAGTGCTTTTACTACAGCTGTGTCCACTAACAAAAAAAAATTTAACCCTTTCCCTTTTCTTGTTCAGATTCCTAAAAAGAGAAAACGTGGTTAGCCCAGTTTATTCTATAAAGTTAATTAGGTCATAGTTGGTAGGATATGGATTTTTTATTCTTAGCTTCAGGGGGAACATAGCAGTAGATGAGAGAGAGAGAGAGAGAGATTAAAAAACAACAACAACAACAACAACAACAAAAAAAAACATAGCTCACATATGCCTTAACATATCCGGGCACATAGGTTGTATATGGTACTAATCCCATTGATAAATGGGATGTATTTGGCTTGGATAATCACATTTAATATTCAGGGCAATTCCAGAAAATGAGCTTTTCCTGTTAAATCAGTGGATGCCAACATCAGCTTACATATATTCTGTTCTGATAGCAGACTAGATCTCCCCATAAGTGTTAGATTTTTAATTTATTTGGTCAGTATGAAATTAATTATCATCTTGTTTTTCATTTAAAGAAACAAGAATCCTGGGAAATAGAAATCTCTAATTCTTAATAACCTTTGTACTTGTATATCTGGATTGTTGAAAAATGATAAAATAGTTTATCTTTTCCTTACAGAGTTTTGGGAGTACTAGCAAATCTGGAACATCAAATAAGAAACCTGGTATGTATAATAATGTAAAAAAAATTACTAAAGTGTTTAAAGTCATGAATTCATAGTTTCTTGTTTTTCTTTTCAGAGATTGCTCAAGTAACTTCAGCATATGTGGCTTCTGGTTCTGAACAACTTAGCCTTGCACCAGGACAGTTAATACTGATTCTAAAGAAAAATACAAGTGGGTGGTGGCAAGGGGAGTTACAGGTAATAATCTTTAAATAACACAGCAATTTTATTATAAAAGTAATTCATGCCATTGAAAAATAAAACTAATAAAAATTTTAGCTCATCTATAATCATACCACTTGGAGATAATCAGTATTAGCATTTTAGTGTATAATGTTTCTAGTCTTTTTCCTGTTCATCTTTAGCACAGTTGAATTGATATTATAAGTGACAATATGAAGAGTAATTTTCTCTAAGGACATCATTGTTTTCCAATAATACCTGCTGTAATAAACCACAGGTCACCTTCTTAAAGGAAAGCATATCATCTTTGGCCAGAGGCTTGAAGTATAATCTCTTGGAGAAGAAACATGATCCAGGCTGTATACTGAGAAAATACTCCCCATTGGACTATCCCCTGTGGTCTTAGGTTTTTGAAACATCAGTGCAAGGAAAGAAAGTACAGGTGTAAATGAGCCTGGTTCTTTTTTTTCCCTAAAATGTTAACAGAGACATTCAATGCATATGTTTTGATACAGAGAGTTCTTTTCTCTCTACTCAAATTTCTTTACTAGTTAAAACTACAGAGCATTTTAGGATTAAAAGATGATGAGAGAGGGAGTTCCCTGGTGGTGTAGTGACTAAGGCTTCGGCGTTCTCAACACTGTGGCCTGGGTTCGATTCCCAGCCAGGGCACTATCCCCCCCCGCCAAAAAAAAAGATGATGAGAGATATAATAGCTATAAGATCGATAGATGATTGTAATAATGATAAACATAGCTTTTTTCTTGCAAATCAGTCTTACAGCTCCTAAAGAACAGTGAATGTTCAGAATTCACTATCTCTTGAATAACCCCCTGAAATTCCACCTTCTGATTGGCTTTGAAGATTGACCCAGCTAAGTTGGAAACATGGCTCTCCACAGATTTTACTTGTGATCTCCTGATTAATTATTAATAAGCCCCCACAGGTGTTACTATGGGCTATACCATTTTAAATGTTGACTTGAACTTAGTAGAACTCTAGAAAAGTCTTTTTAGTTTATAATTTGTGTGAAATATGCAGAGAACTCTGAGCCTGAAATATCTCCAAATAGATTTCTAAAAGTAGCATTTTCAGCAGCACTTTAAGATACATAGTGAGTCTTCCAGTTGTTTAATATTGACCCAGCAGGCCAAGACCACCCTTACTTCTGACACCAGTTGTGTACATTCAATAATTGCTAGAAGGACTCACTGAAAGTTACAGTTGTCCCCCTTATCTGAGGGGGATATGTTCTAGGATCCCTGAAACCACAGATAGTATTAAACTCTACACATACTATGTCTTCTCTTATGTATAATATATACACACACACACACACATATACACTTATGGTAGTGTTTAATTTATAAATAAGCATAGTAAGAGATTAACAACTAATAGTAAAATAGAATAATTACAACATAGTATAATAAAAGTTATGTGAATGTGTTCTCTCAAAATATCTTACTGTACTGTGCTCAACTTTTCACTTAAAGGAAGCATTTTATAGCTTCTCTTAGGCGTATCCAAATTGCCAGCATCACTATCCTTGCACTTTGGGACCATTATGAAGTAAATAAGGGTTACTTGAACACAAACACTGCAATACTGTGACTGTTGATATGATAACCTAGGCAGCTACTAAGTGACTCACAGGCAGGTAGTATACACAGCATGGGTAACACCTGACAAAAAGATGATTCATGTCCCGGGCGGGATGGAGCAGAATGGTGTAAGATTTCATCACGCTACTTAAAGAACAGTTCACAACTCAAAACTCAGGAATTATTTATTTCTGGAATTTTTTATTTAATATTTTTGGACCACAGTTGACTGTGGGTAACTGAAATTGTGGAATGCCAAACTATGAATTAAAGGGGACTATTGTATTATATTCATGGTAACAGTTTATTACAGCAAAGGGATTTAGATTAAAATCAGTTAAAGAAAGAGATGTACGGGACAGAATCAGGAGGGTTCCAAACACAGAGCTTCCAATTTTTCTCTCCCAGTGGTATTATAGACAGCATTAACTCCTCCTGGCAACAGTACCCATGGAGTATTGCCAAGCAATGAAGTTCACTTGAGCCTTAATGTCCAGAGTATTTATTAGGGCTCTATCACATAAACATGGTTGACTGCCTGTATGGCTGAACTCAGTCTCCAGTCTCTCCTGAAATTAAGTTTACACTATGTGACCCAGCACATCCACTATAAATCACATTGTTAGACTGTTTGGCATGATCAGGGTCCCCAGGTAAATTAAACTAAGACACTCATCAGTCACGATATTCCAGAGGATTAGAGATTACCTCCCAGGAGCCAAAAGCAAAAGCCACACCTTTCTTTGGGCAAGGTTAAATTCTCTACTACAGAGGCAGGGTTTTTCTCATTTTTAGTTTATATCTCAGTAGTTGATTTTAATTTCATCTTTCATATTCCTTTTGCTAATTTTACAGGCCAGAGGAAAAAAGAGACAAAAAGGATGGTTTCCTGCCAGCCATGTTAAACTTTTGGGTCCAAGTAGTGAAAGAACTACACCTGCCTTTCATCCTGGTATGGAATGGGTTAACTTGCATTTCATCTTAGAGAAGTTTTGTTAAAACTCCCCAACTTCTTAGATTACCTAACTCTGAAAAATATTAAAAGTTTGTCCTTTCCTTACCTCTACCTAAAAGTATGTTGCAATGATAACTTCCTTTCAGAAAAGTTCTGTGTAGGAACAGCCAACTATTCAGTGATACTTGAACCACTTCACTCCCTAAAATTTTTCAGAGTGGAATTTTTCAAAGTGTACCGTCATACTTGAAGTGAAGCAGTACACTTGGGTTTTTAACTGTAGTTTGGAAATTTTTTGTTTTTGTAAAACAGAATTGGGGAAGGAGGGTGAGAGAAAGCAGCTGAAGGGAAATTTTAAGCTAATTTTAATATTCGAATTAGAGTAATTTAAATATTCAGGGAATTTTAACATGTGATCCTTGTAGGAATAATTAATTTGTTAACTTCGTTACCTCAATTTTTTCTGGTAGTGTGTCAGGTGATCGCCATGTATGACTATGTAGCAAATAATGAGGATGAGCTAAATTTCTCCAAGGGACAACTTATCAATGTTTTGAACAAAGATGATCCTGACTGGTGGCAAGGAGAAATCAATGGGGTGACTGGTCTCTTCCCTTCAAACTATGTTAAGATGACGACAGACTCAGATCCAAGTCAACAGTGTGAGTAATGTCAAACTATTTACTACTATTTTCTAGTGCAAAAGCTTTATTCCTATGCAGCACTGCATTTAAAGTAAGAAAATGCAAAAGGAGACTTTCCACAAGATCAAAGTAATACTTCTTTATTTTAAATACTCTTTTCCTAGCTTCAGACCTTATTATTAGACCTTATCTGAAAATTTTAAAATTTGTTTGTGGGTTCCTTAATATGAAAGCATCTACACTGCAATTTCCCTTTACCACCATGCTTTTTCAGCATCCAGTGATCTTTTTCAGTTTAATAAAGAATAGCTACTAATTACCCTATTTACCTGTTAAAAATTACCCTTTTAGTATACAGGTGTTAATTTTGCTACCTGCCCATTTACTTGCCCCATAATTATACATTGTGCAGGTTAGAAAATTTAAAACCTGTTTAAATTGTTTGTTTTCAAAACTGTCATTAGGTGATTTTTTTAGATAGATATCTCATGCCACAAGAGATATATAAATCAAGATCTGTGGGAGTTCCCTGGTGGTGTAGTGGCTAGGCTTCAGCGCTGCCAACGCTGTGGCCTGGGTTTGATTCCCAGCCACGGAACTACCCACGTGTGTGTGTGTGTGTGTGTGTGTGTGTATTTAAATAAAAAATAAAACATAGAACACATATTAAAAAAAAAAAAAAAAGATCTGTTTCACTCTTTTTGGAACAAGGGTCCAGAGCTCAAAATGTGGTATTCGGTATACCTAAAATTACCTCTTGGCAGTTACCTAGCATTTCTTATGTTTGACGGTAAACATATATTAATAATAAATTGAAGAATAAATAGTACTTAAAAATAGTTTTGCCTGCCACTTTTCCCCACCCTTTTAATTTTTTTTGTTTGTTTAGCAAACTTTGTTTTTATCATTCTTGTGAAATTATCTAAAGGATTTAGCCTTTTGTTTTAATTTAATTTTTGAGAATATGTAATTGGTAACCCACTCAAAACTGAGATGATTCTATGCAGCTATTATGAATTTATCTTATACTATAATTTTGAAATATCTGTGCATTATTTTCACTTCTGAGCTTCATCCTGGGAGATTTTCTTTTAGATAAAGCAACTAAATTTCCTAATTTGGAGGTGAGAGGAGACTGGTTTTTTATGGTGGGAACATTCCCCAAAATGGTTTTATGGTTTGAACACTCCCAGAGTTTCAGGAGAAATAGTAAAGAAAATGATAACATCTTGGGTTACCTGAATGAATGACCATTTTAAGTTCTGCTGATGGCTTGACAATTTTTAGTGCTTGCCAGTTTTATCTTGTTAATGAGAAGTACCTGAAGTGCCTTTCTTAAAGCTGAGAGAAGACACTTTTCAGACCTGCTGGGTCTGGAAGATCTTTGGTTTTGGCTAGGGATTCCTGGAAGCATTCCAGTGTGTCAGTACATTTGGCTTTTAGGGTGTCTGTGATGTAAACTGATAGTTTTCTACATGGTTTTTTTGGTTGTCGTTGCTGTTGTTTATCTTGTTTTCCAGCAGTGGAGTATTTTTTTTCTAATTAAGCCTTCTATAGTAAGGACTATAAAGAACAAATAAAAGCAGTTCTAAAGGAAAAATAGCCAGGCATTTGTAAGTCAGTAAAAACCCGTTAATTTTAGATTACCATTTGTGTTTCTTGGGCCCTTATAAGCATTATTTTCATTTATTATGCAATTAGGATCGTCATGTACCTCACAATGACGTTTTGACAGTGATATGCCATATAGCTTAGGTGTGTAGTAGACTATGCCATCTAGGTTTGTGTAAGTACACTATGATGTTCGCACAAAAACGAAATTACCTAATGAAACATTTCACAGAATTATCCCCATCATTAAGTAGCGCGTGACTGTATATTTCAAAGGTTGAGAATAGTAATAATTCAAATTTGTTTAGTTGATGTTGCATGTTATTAGTCAAATATTTTCTCACCCACTTAATTTGCTTTATGTTCATTTTATTCCTCATTTTTTTTTATAGGACCCAATGTTGTCTTCCAGTGTGAAAGCACCCCAGAGACCCACTATCCACCTTTGACTCTAGCGTGGAGGCAGGGCAGGCAGCCCTGATCACATGTCTCCTACACAGTCCATTAACTTCGTTTGAATGTTAGAGCCACTTGTGATTAATTCTTTGTGTTTCTAATTTACAGTTAAAATTTATTTGTAACAAGTTAAAGGATAGTGGGTCTTTGTGTGGCTTTCCCTGCTGTTCACTCTGGCATTTTTTAGCTTTTTTTTTTAATTTGGTAATTGTAGGTCATTAGCATGCACATTGAGTTTGCCCTTAACATGGTGGGAATTCAAACACACAAAGACCCACTATTTGCACAAACTATTCTCGCTGGTTTGGAATGGGCTGCCATGCTTTTCTAATGTTACTGCAACATGTGTATTCGTTACAGAATTCAGATAAAATTGCTTATGTTTTGCTATTATGTTTGATCTAATCCTGATCACAGTGAGCTCTTAATTGGTTCAATATGTGATTTGTCCCCAAATATGCACTGTTTATATTACTTTCTAATATGCCACTATTCAGTATTTAAATATGCTAAAGGCCAAGAACTGGAAATAACCTTTTCTCTATTTTCTGTGTATTTTGGGGTGGGAGCAATAACATTTTGGGAGAGCTTTTCTTATCTCATAAAAGAGTAAATTACCTGTCCCATCAGTATGTGCAGAATGGGATGTGTTTCATCTGTTTCAGCTGCCCAACAGTGAGCACTGTACTACAGTAGTTCCCTTGGGATCTTTATGTGCTCTGGGCTAATGAAGATATTGCATCATGTCCTGCAGCAATTAGTTGTTACTTCTTCATTGATGACCTAAAAATGTATTATTTTTGAGGAATGAAAAGGCTTCCATCATTGACCGTGAGATGTGAAACCTTCCCTAGCTTAGAGCATTGATGTCTGTAATACATTTTAAAGTCAAAATTCAAGTTATCTATTTTAATTAGGTGAATCCATGTCACAGATCACACAAAGACTAGGTGACATTCTTTTATTGTAGTTAGTAACAATCATAAGGAGTCCTTGAAGAATTTAATGCCAGTGTAGCAGGCATACAGGCTCTTATCTAGTCAGAAAAAATGTGAGTGATGGAGTTCTTGCTCTGTCCATGAAGCTGCTTTGAGGATAAGATTGACTTGACCATCTAGAATTCTCTGGCTAATATTTATTCCTCAACCACACAGGCTACATTGGCATAGGATTTTACTTCTTTTTCTTATGTGGAAAACACTTTAAAGATAATCAACGTTATTGTAAACTAATAAATGTGAGAGTACTTAGCTGAAACAAAAAGGAGTTTTAGTGGACAGTATTAAACTACATATATTTGAAAATCAATGAGAAGTTTATGCAATTTAAAATGTTTACAAACTGCAGTGCAATCTACTGTTAATGAATGTCAAGTAATATCAGGAAAAGTGTACATACAGAGTCATATTTCCTCACAGAATTCTTTAAGCAGAGTGAAATGTGGTTTTATATCTCTGAGTTTAAGTTAGAGGCATATTTTGTGCAATATTTATGTTAATGTCCCTATACATTATGATTGAATGATTTTAGTCTCACCTTATCTAAATGATAACTTTACAACAGTTGAGAAAGAATCAATGGTTAGAACTTCATAAAGTTCAAATGTCTATGTTCCAAAATACTTCACATTACTGGGATTTGTGGTGATATGTATGTGTTATCCCTGGGGTAGGTATTTCTAGTTATTAGACCACCTCACCTTTCAGCATTTGGCATCATCATGATACTTCTATAAAATATGACATCAATAGGAAAGCAATAATATCACTTTACAGATGGAATAACAGATTTCCCTGCAGTCACTAAGGAGACAATGCAGAGATTGAGTCCTTATGAATTCAACTGATCTTCCAAATTGTATGGATTACTTGGTCTTGCCTTTTATGTTCTGAACTTTCTGCAGATTAAGGACAGTTACTTTAAGCCCATTTAAACCCTGAAGTTAGAAATCAGACCACTGCTAATTAGCCACATGATTTGATATGACATTTTCTCTCTGTGATTTTTCATTTGGACTTAGACACTGATAAATTATTTCAGAGGTATTTTTATAACTCAAATCATTTCACTTTTACACTGACAAATATAGATTATTAAAAATGACATTCAGGTAGAACTTAGCATCTATAATCAATTTGAAAATAATGTGTTTAATCAGTTACCTATGGACTAAATCACATAATGGTATAGTTACGCTGAATGTCAGCCTGGGAAATGTATTTACTGTATTTACTGAAGTACCTCTCTTTGCATAGGTATTTTGTCATATATTTGAGAGAAAGTTAAAAGTAAAGGAAATAGTATGACATATAATAATAACATGTCCTTCTTAAAAGTGCATGCAATCCTTTGCAATACCTCATTCAGCCATATAATTTACTGTTAGAAAACTACATTAGAAGGAAAGAGTTTATCAGGAACACAGAATTTTAAAATGGGAACATAGCTGAATAAATCTGAACTCTGTAGATGGTCCAGTTTATTTAAGAATCATAATATATGATCATTTTAAAAGTATGTGATTAGGGGAGTTCCCTGATGGTGTAGTGGCTTAAGGCTTCAGTGCTGGCGCTGTCAGCGCTGTGGCCTGGGTTCGATTCCCAGTCAGGGAGCTACCCACATACTAAATAAATAGCAAAAAATAAAATAAAATAAAATAAAAGTATGTGATTAACTCTTGGGTTTTCTAGCAATGAAAAAATCAGTTCTAAAATCAAAGCTGATTTTTAGAAAATATGAAAATTTAAATCAACCCATTGTTGACTTTCCTCTACAACTTTATCTTAAAGAGTCATTTAAAGATGATAAAACTATTAAAACATTGTAATTGCTATTTTAGTGTTTTAAAATAAAGAAAGTGGGGGAAGGAAAAGTAGAGAAAGACATGCCAACTCCAGTCCAAAGTTGTATTTGCCAAATTTTCTTAGAATGGATTTTACCAATCACAAATCCTTGTAAATAGAATCTATAATGGAAATATGAGAGACTTACCTAAAGTGGCATTTTTGGATGCTGCTGTGATGCTACTGTAATGTAATAAATTATTAAATTGTTGCAAAGTGCTGTTTTTGCCTTAAATTTTTATTTTGTGTGTCTTGAAAACTATAGTATTAAAGGTATTGAGATTGTGCAAATGCTAGTCACGCTTAGCATGAGATCATCTGTTTTTATTTTTACAAAATTGTAATATAACTATGCAAGTGTGTTTATTAAAAGGACACAAACTACATTACTTGTATTGTGTATTTCTTTGGAAGCATCCTTGAAAACATAATTGTTTAGTTGTAGTCATGATTGAATTTCTTTAAAATTTCTCTTTTTCCTTAATGTAGTCTCTGTGTACAGGTCAGCTAATTGTTTTGTATCACAGGGGGGCAAAATAAATTTTTAAGTGGTCAAAATTGAAGTAGTTTTATCAGAGATAATCATATGTATCTCAAAAGCAAAAGAAATTTTGGTTTGAAAGTAAAAGAAAATAAGATCTACGATAAGAATAGACTCCTATGTTACTTAAAATTTTTACTCCAACTTTTTTCTAAAAAGATTGGAAAGAACTTACAAATTAATAGTCTTTGCAACTGTAGTTAAGACATTTTTTAGTACAAAATAAAAGAGTCTATATAAAAGAAACTGCAGTGAATGCTTTGGGGCACCAGAATTAAGCAGAGTATTATGCTTAAGTAATCACGTTGCTGGTTTCACCTTGAGTAAAAAAAATGTGGATCAGAATCCAACCCATCCATCAATGTCTGGCATAAACAACCTCTTTCCAAAAAACCTTTCCTCATCTCTGGAAAGTCATTCAACTAAAGGGTATTGAGTATTTGCATAAGGCCAAGCAGTGTACTAGGTGCTGAGGATATGAAAATAAGTGCCAGATGGTCCTAGCCTAAGGTAGTACCTAGCTCTGTGAGAGAATCGGCACATAAGCAGAAGATTATAAAACAAGCATGCTAAACTCAATGATAGGTATTTCCTGGGTACCAAGAGAGTACAGAGAAGGGATATCTAATTCAAGCATAGATTGGTAATTTAGAGAAAACTTCCTAGAGGAGGCAACTGCTAGATCCATGGGATAAGTAGGAGTAAACCAGACTGGAGGGTGGAATGGTGGCAAGTATGATAAAGACAAAAAACTATGGGTGCAGGAGGAGAAGTATGATTATAAGTAGTTCATTATTGTTAAAGGGAAAGTGCAAAGCCAGGAACCAAGAATGGGGCAGACCAAGGGCTAAATCAGAGATTATCTAGCTTGGCTGCTCTTGGAACCACCTGGGAAGCTTTAAAAAGATACGGATGCCTGAGTCCTGGTTTAAGTGGCCTAAAGTGTGCCCTGGGCATCAGAATTCTTTAGAGATTCCCCAGATGATTCTGATGTGAAGCCAAGGTGGAGAAAAAGTGACAAAACAGTTAAGAATTGTTTCTAAGGAGAAATTGGTAGGAGTTGGGGATTGATGGGATGTGTGGGCAAGTGGAAAGGTCAGTATCTTGGTGACAGGGTGAAATAATGGTGCCAGCATTTGCAATCAAGAATGAGAGATGAGGGGAGAAGATGAGTTTGGTTTTGACAGTACCTGTGGGACGGACATTCAGAGTTGTCCAACAGGCAGTCAGATATAATTAAGATACACAGCATCAGACCCACATCAGCTGGTGGAATGAATATGGATAGTTGTTGAGTCAATAAAATAAATGAGATTACTTGGGGAGAAAATCAGACCTTTACAGGTATCAGCAGGTAAGGGTTGGATAGTGAAAAGAACCCATGGAAATAGCAAACAGAGGTTCCAGGAGAACAAAGAAATGGTGCTAATGCCACCATTTTTATAAAATAATTACGTCTGGCTGTGCAATCATTGAACCTACCAGTAAAAAAAAAGGAAAGTGGTTTTTATTGAACCCTTACTACTCTAGGGACTTTTCAAGGTCTTCAAATGCATTACCTCATTATTTTTTTATAGGTAGAAAAATTAAAACAGAAAGGTTAAGTAATTTGTCTAAGGTTATATAGCTGGTAAGTTATAGAACTAGGTTCAAACTCAAGTGGTCTGGCTCCAGAGTCCATGCTCTTAACCTCTACACTTATGTAGAGCATGCTAATATTGCCACTATGTTATAATAATGAAGTTCCTGCAGTACAACCATCACTTGAACCAATGAAAAGAGGAAAAAGCAGGCTGTATTGTGCTTTCTCTATGTAAAAAGTACACACAGAGAAGAGACAAGGAGACAGGACTGAATATAACAAGCAAGGACAAAAATCTATAAGAATAGTATCCAGAAGGATAAAGCTGAACATACCACTTTTTTTCAATAACAGCTTTATTGAGATACAATTTCTGTATTATATGATTCCCCCAAGTATATAATTCAGCATTTTTTGTATACTCATATTCACAGACTTGTGCAATAATTACCACAGTCAATTATAAAACATTTTCATCACCTCAAAAAGAAAACCTGCACCCTTTAACTATCACTCTCCTATCTTCCTAGGCACCCCTCCTCCAGCCCTAAGCAACCACTAATAACCTACTGTCTCTATAGGTTCACCTATTCTGGACATATCATAAAAATGGAACCATAAAATATGTGAGGTTTTTGTGTTTGGTTTGTTTTACTGAGGATAATGTTTTCAAGGCACGTCCATGCTGTAGCACATATCAGTATTTCATTCCTTTTTATGGCCAAATAATATTCCATCATGAATATACCAAATTTTGTTTATCCATTCATTAGTTGATGTACGTTTGGATTGTTTCTACTTTTTCACTATGATGAGTAATGTTGCTATGAACATTTTTGTGTACAAGTTTTTGTGTGGACCTATGTTTCACTACTCTCAAGTGTATATCTAGGTATGGAATTGCTGCATCAAATGTTTAACTTTCAGGGAACTGACAGCCTTTTTCCAAAGTGGCTGTACCGTTTTTTCTATTCCCACCAGTCGTGTATGAGGGTTTCTGTTTCTCCACATCCTTGCCACCACACTTCTTAACTATCTGACCTTTCCTTATAGCTATCCCTGTGGGTGTGAAGTCACGTCTCATTGTGGTTTTGATTTATATCTCCTCAATAACTAATGCTGTTGAGCATCTTTTCATATGCTTTTTGGCCATTTGTATATCTTCTTTGGAAAAATGTGTATTCACAACCTTTGCCCATTTTTTTAAACACAGTAGTCTTCATAATCCCTTTTTAAGCTTTGTTTTAAACAAGAACAACAAATTTTAAATGATGAGCTGAAGAGAGATGTCTTAATGCTATTGTCAAGAGGGAAAAATCACTTAAAGAGAGTAATGAAATCAGAGTGATGAAATGAGCCATAGTGGGAGGGTTTCTTTGAATCTTGGCTCTACAGGTTCACTCCTCTGAGCCTTACCCTCACCTATGCAATGACAATAGTGACACATACATTGCAGATGAGACTTAAGGGATTTTTGAAGCACTAGTTCAGTGTCTCATACACAGATACTAGAAATAACAGCTCACAGTTACTCAGCATTTTGCTGTGCCCCGAGCGGTAGACTAAGCACTTTAGGTGTGTCTCTGGGTTAATAATTGGTGGAGTTGGAACCCAAGTCCAGATCTGACTCCAAAGCTTGTGCTCTTAGCCACCCCCATGCTGCTTTTATTCCCCATCATAAAAGCAGAACAATCATTAGTGAATTCCAAGATAATAGATGAGAGGAAAGAGAATTAACTGCTTTTAAATGAATCCGGGCTGGGCTGTGTAATCATACACCATTGGACAAAATTGGGGATGTAGCAGGCTGTTCAATGTAATACGGAGAAAAAAAATATGTACATGTGTATGAAACTGTTACTGCCCCCAAACAGTACTATTGTAATAGGTGCACCGATACAAAGTGCTGAATGAAGTGTATGGAACAAGTCAATTTGAAATTGGCTGTTAGATACCAGCTACTAATAGCATGTGGGACAGAGGGGTATAAGAAACCAATTATTTCCCTTATATACAATAAATAGTTAAAGGAGAGTAAGGGCCCTGTTGGCTTTTTCAGTGCCTTTGGGCTATTTGGCATTCAGATATTTATAATAAAACCTTTTTTCTTCTGAATTCAGCAGGCATAAGACCAGGTCAAGTTTAGACATGCTACTGTCTATGTTTTGCCTTAAATAGGTTTGCAGTGTAAGCACTATTTAAAATGGCCTGGCATTTCAAAGTGTAAGGCTTGAATCAAGAGACCTGGATTTCAGGTCTTTGAATTCTGCAATGTCACTTAACCACCAAACATCAGATTCTCCATATATTTATACAGTAAGGATCAAAGTTATATCAGTTATTCAGAGGATTAATCAAAGGTTATAAATTATCTACACATGTTGGTAAGTTATGTTGATTGTTAGACTTGAAAGTTATGTATTGCGTGAACATGAAGAAACTACTGTTTTGTGACATCTGTTCATAATATTTTATATTCTGCATGGTGCATTTATTTCCTCAGTTGAATCAGTAATATAACTGGCAGACTAGACAGTGATATAGATTTCAGCTTGAACTAACTGCTTTCTGAGGCCAGGTCTTTGCTGTCTTTTGGCTTTGTGACATTTTATCATAGATTCAAAAATAAAGCCAATAAGATTTTTCTTCATCCACTTGCATTTATCAGTAGAGTTACTTTTAAAGTTCTGAAATAATTCTATCTTCTGATAGCCAAATAATTTGCTTTCTAGTGGTTGCAGCATTGAAAAATACAGTATGAAGTTCTATTTTTATGCTTAAATGAACAGCCTAACAACTGGTGATGGTGAACTTGACAGGCATCAAAAAAGATACTGAAGTTTTAAAAAATTGTTCACGATTTATTTAAATCTCCAAAAACAAACTCACAAATATCTATGTCTTCATGGTGAGAGAATGATATCTGGTGTATAGTTTGCACTCAATAAATATTTGCCAAACAGATAAAAAGGCTATTCCTTTATAAAATACCCAGTAATTTTCTAGTGCCCAGGTAAAACTTTTTCCTCTGTCTCTCTGTCTCTCTCTGCCTTTCTCTCTCTCGGAGCTGACAGTTGAGTAGGGTAAGAAAGAAAACAAACAAAATGAATAAGTCTATGAGTGTCTTAGAAAAATAAAGCAGGTTAGGGAGAGGGAGTGCTGGACAGGGAGGGAGGAATACAGAGGGATTTCGGTTTTAAACAGTCCCCTCGGTAAAGTCTCCCTGACATGCGGACATGTGAGCAGAGACTTGAAGGACATGAGGCATATCTGGAGGAAGCCAAGTGGATATCTGGAAGGTCATTTTAGGGAGAGGGACCAGCACATGCAAGGGCCTCAAGCAGGAACATACCTAAAATGCTGGAGGACAGTGTGGAGGCCACTGTGGCTGGAACAGAGGGAACAGCAAGAGGAGGAAACAGGGACAGAAGGGTAACTGGGAAGAGGCGGGTGACTGTTCAGTTTCTCAGGCTGACTGTCAGACCTTCTGCTCAGAGGGAAGAACTCACTGAAGAGTTTTAATCAAAGCAGTGACGTGATCTGATAGGTTTTAGCAGGATAGCTTAGGCTTGCTGGATTAAAATGGTGTGTAGAGGTGGAGAAGGGGTGAGAAACAAGGAGACCCATTAGGAGGCTAGTTCAGTAATCCAGACGAAAAATGGTGGCAGCGTGGATGGTGGTGGACATGTGACAAGTGGCCGCTATGCTCATGTGCTTTGTGATCCTACAAAAGAAATACACTGTCCACAGCATTGTCCAAGTTTATCTGACCTCACAGGTCAGGATGCCAGGAAAACATTTTGGTATTTGCTGGATTAGCGGGAGCAGGGAGCCTGGGGGCAGGCAGAGGCAGAAGTACAGAAGAAAGCACCATGAGAATGAGAGTCACAGAGGCTGGGAGAAGGGAGACCCCCTCAGAGGTGAAAGGGCTGTGGGCAGGTGGAGGAGGAGGGCACAACCTCCAAAGGGGTCCCTGGATTTGGCAATGCCAAAAGCAGTATCAATGGAGCAGTGGAACAGAAGCCAGAGTACCCTAAGTAACAGAGAGAGCTGGGGGCCACGAGTGTCGACCCCTCTGGTGACATTTGGCAATGAGACCAGAGAAAGGGTGCTTGAGGTGGGAGTAGCATTGAAGTGGGGGTTGTGAACCACCGGGATGTGTGTCAAATAATGGGGTAAGAAGGACACTTAACCATATGTGCAGCCTAAGGAGGAACCAGTGAAAACCAGCAGGGGAAGTGTAAGGCCAGGGAAGGGTCCTGCAGGAAAGGGCCCGGTAAGGATGCTGGCTGGCTTTAGAAGAAATAGCATCCATTCATCTTTGACACAGATAGGAAATACAAGCATGAGTGAGCAAGTAGCTATAAAAGGCAGGAAGTAAAAGGAGCCTTTATTTTTTTCCCTGCCATCAGAGGTAGGATTATATGAAAGTGAAGGTAGGGGTCAGGTTGGAAACTTGAGCAGAGAATGGAAGTTTGTAATGAAATGCAAAGGGGTCAAGTAGGAGTGAAGTACAAAGATTGTCCCCCCCATTCATCCTGATAAGGCTAATGTCACATATGTTGGAGCCTTAGAAATGAGAAAATATCTGAGACTTTTCCTATTATTCCAAGATATACAACAGATAGAGAGGCTGATGTTTGTGGGCTTTAATGTAAGTCATTATTTCCTGAAGTGTGGCACATGTATCCCAATGGTACACAGCACAGTGGCATGCAAAGCAGGACCCAAGAGGACTCAGTTTATTGTAATGGTTATATATTTCTTTTAGTGACTATTAGAAGAAACATAACTAGCATGTCAAACTCATAATTTCCTAGATATTTAACTCAAACTTTAGAGAAAAATACTGGGTAAGTAACAGCAGAATGGAACATGGATGTGGCGGAATGTGAATGACTGAAGTTTGTAAAGCACTAGAGTAAGAGGTGGGGCAGCCTTAGACACGGTTCTTATGGCTTCCATCAGCGTCAGCTGGCAACTCTGATCCGTGACACTGGATGGCATCCCGATTCAGAGCATCCCACCAGGTGTCGGGCCATCACGTCAAGCCTTGCTACACACAACCTCGTCAGACAGACGTCTGTATTAGCCTTGCCGATTCAAAGCAGTCGTTCCCACAGTTCTCCCTGGCAGAACTACAACCCCAGAAAAGCTTGATAATTTTGAACATGACAGTGGCACCATGATTTCTTCTTGGTAGCACCAAACCAGCCTTATTCAATTTTTCTTTTACTGTAGAGTAATAGTTTTTAAATTGTTGGCAATGTGTGTGGAAAATAGAGCAGCTGTATTCGTTAGAACTATCCGTAAGCCCGAATCTATACAGAATACTCCTCCGAGGGCCTGCCCTGTGCACAGTGGTACAGCAGGTACCTCAGGGAGCCGATTTTTGTGCTCGTGTATAAAAACTCACAGGCATTCAGAACAAGAAACCCCCTTTGCAAGCCCCGCCTGATCCTTGGACTTTCTGCCTCCGTGGCTTTGTCCCTTTGTTCCCAGTGCCAGCCAAGCGCTTCCCTGTGCTGTATGTCTGCCTCTGTGCACACGCTCCCCATGTCCACAAAGGCCCTGCACACGAGGCTGCCCCTTCTCCCCGCCGCCCTCCCTGATCGCCTCCGCTGCGAGGACCGTCCTTGCTTCGTTTGCCTTTCTCCCTCCCGGCTCCAACGCGCCCTGCTTGCTGCCTCACGTTGTGGCTTGCTGGGTACCTGCCGGCCTTTTCCTTCCGTCTGAGGAAAGGCTTCCTGAGGTGTTTCCTGTACCACTGTGCGTGAGGCTACTTCCTGAATGATTCCGGAATTGTGTCACTTCCCAATTTGTCATTTTATTTTATTTTATTTTTATTGTTAGACTTATTGGGGTGACATTGGTTGATAAGAATTATGTAGGTTCCGGGTATACAGTTCTGCAGTGCATCATCTGTGTGTTGCATTATGTGCTCACCACCCAGTGTCACTTCTGTTTCCATCTCCGAGTATTTGACTCCCCCTCCCTCCTTCCCCACCCCCTCCCTTCTCTCCCAGCCCCTCCCCCCTTGCCCTGAGGTAGCCACTAAACTATTGTCTGTGTCCACGAGTTTCTGTTTCCTTTGTTACTTTCAGTTTTACAGCGCACATGTGAGTGAACTCATATAGTTCTTGGTTTTCTCTGTCTGACTTATTTTGCTTAGCATCCAATTTGACACTTTAGTTCAGTTCCGATGTGCCTGCAAACGGATCCAAAGTGAATGCAGTACCTCTCACCCTGACCTGACAAAATACTGCTGGGGACTCCCCTCGGAATCTCGTAGGGCCGCCGTATGTCCCAGACCAGGATTCTTTGTTCCCTTGGGTTAAAGCTGGGTCCTGGGAATTTTAGGTTTCCTCATGTAACACTTTGAGAAATCTAGAAAATGTTTCTCAAACATTTTTTAACAGTAGCTCACAGTAAGAAATACATTTTACATCCCCAAATACATACCTTCCTAAAATTTTTCATAAAACAATGCTTATCAATGCTGTGCACATGATAGCATTTTAGTATCTTTGAAAATGTCTTGAGATGGTGAGGGGAGCATAGAGTCTTCACAAGCTCAGCACAGTTCTGATTTCTCTGAGGCCGTTCCTAAAACCCTTAATTCTGTCATTACATATTTGGCAGGGAATTTGGGACCTCATCGAAACCTGGCAGGTGTGTGCTATCTGCAAAAGTTCCAGGCTCTTAGGAAAGTTGGTTAGTTCTTTCAAGGCAACATTTGTAACCGCAGCAAGCACACCCGCTGATAGATGTGTTTTCTGCAGAGAAGACTAAAGTAATACTTTTAACTCTACCCTGTTTTTCCATAGGGTGTGCGGATCTGCAAACCCTGGACACCATGCAGCCAATCGAGAGGAAGAGGCAGGGCTATATTCACGAGCTGATTCAGACTGAAGAGCGATACGTGGCCGACCTCCAGCTCGTGGTGGAGGTGAGAGCCCCAGGCTGACAGGCTCCAGGAGCGTAGGGGGTGGGAGTGGGGACTCAAAGCAAGGTATCCCCTGTGAGGTGTGAATTCACAAGTAGTGACAAGAGCTCTCACACCCTCAAAATGCTTCCTGTGCCTAAGTAACTAACAGGCTGGTCTTGGAGAGGGCTTGAAGATCTCAAGCCAACACTTTCTCCCAGGTTAGGTAATTCAGAGTGAAGAGGGACAACAAGAAGACACTCAAATGCCTCAGTCAGAAATGGTAAGAGGTACCATCCAGGAAGGACAGGGGTACAGAGTAAGTGGGAGGGCAAACTTGTCGGCCTCAGAATTTTGCCTAACTGTATTTACACTGCCGTTTTGACACCTGACATTCTCATAAACATTGATATTGCCAGAGGAATTATTAAGCAGTGAAAGTGTTCACCATACATTTGTATCTGCTTGGAAAGCCAAATAGGACCATACTGGAAAATGTTTCCCAATTATCATATATTTACTGTTTATGTGTGTGCCCCTTAATGTCACCAGTGACCTCTAAGCCATAACAGCTGTTACAGTAGCACTTTAAAAATGCTTTGTGTTTGCGTAAACAAATTAGACTTTACAGTTCTGTTATACTTTTGTTTCCATGGCTTTTAGTTCCCACTGAATGTGTCAAGGCCCTTAGATGAGAAGCCCAGTTAAGTAAACCACCTGAGGAGAACAGGTGTCCCAGATACAGCCCCAACAGGTACAACCTATAGCTGGCCATGACCTTGATAGTAGCACTGAGCAGAAGCTGCATCCATCTGCATCTGCCCCCCAACAAGGCCTGCCCTTGAGTCATTCTCCATCCTCCATATGGGCTGGGATCTCCAGTCGCCCACACTTGTTCCTCTCACCTGTATACTGCCACACTTCTCAGTTGATAATGTCTATCACTCCGTAAGACTATGAGCTCCTGCAAGCTGAGACTGTGTATCCTTTATCCGGAATCCCCAAAACTTAGCCTGGCCCTTGGCAGGCCTTCCCATCAGTACTGAAGGAATTGGGTGTGTTTGTGTCTGCCCTTCTCTGACCAGGACAGACGGTATATGGGCAAGGCCTTTTTATTAACGCCTTCAAGTATCAGCCCTGCCACTGTCTTATTACAGTCCTGAGGGGTTGTAAATGGGTGTACAGGTATCTCCC
Source organism: Lyroderma lyra (assembly GCA_004026885.1). Classification (NCBI taxonomy): domain Eukaryota; kingdom Metazoa; phylum Chordata; class Mammalia; order Chiroptera; family Megadermatidae; genus Lyroderma; species Lyroderma lyra. Next base: position 225,214 of record PVJL010000721.1, on the reverse strand, counting down.
CGACACTAGTACAGAAGATGAACAGGAACCCCACTTCAGACCAGCCTGTTAGCTACTTAGGCCTTGGTTATTCCCACTCTGCCCACCTCATGGGAGGCTCCGAGGGGCACACGTGATCCTGACCCCAACAGGCAGGGATTTAGATGAAAAGCACGGTTCACCGGCAAGGCCTTCCACCACCGTCCCCACAGAGGCTCCCAGAGGGCCCGACCATCTTATCTTCCTCTGCTTACCTCCGCTAGCACACAGCAGGGAAATGGGACGAATAAACAGCATAACACAAATTGAGCGGAGAGTGACAGAACAGAGACCCGCCAGGGCTTCTCCTGCCCTTCACAGGCCCCCTCTGAGCAGGTCAGCCGTGTTTCCGGGGCTCGCTCTCATGGGCGTGTCCTGACATCCTCAGTCTGATCTGGAACTGCAGAGGTTTGGAGAGGTCTGGTTTCATAGCACTCGTATCTGAATTCTTTGGTTCCATGTTCAGCTCAGGGAACATTAATTGGAAACCTATGTGCTTGAGAACAGAGATGAAGGAGAAAGTGCCTGTCATATGGAGAGACAGACAGTTACAGAACAGTACAGGGAGGGCTGGCAGAGGGTTGAGCTCAGCTGCTTTGGGAGCCAAGAGGAAGGGGCCGCCCGGTCAGGTAGGACTTTCCCACTTAGACTGCAGCTGGGACCTGAAGGGCGAGGCTGGGAGAGAAAATCGATGTGGGAAGGTATGTGCCCAGGGAATTAGAGCCCTGCAAGTGGCCGAGTGTGGCCGGAGTATCTAGTACTTGAAGGCCCAGCTCCTGAGGTTGGCAGGGGGCAAATCATACAGGCCTCATGAACCTTGAGAAGAAATTTGCATCTTATCATAGGCCCTCTGAACAATTTTAATGGAGAGTTAACATGTTCTGTGTAGTTTGGAAAGGTCATGCTTAAGAAGAGTTGTCTCTGATAGCTCTACTATTTCCTTAAGGCTTTTAAAGTTATTCCCTGGGAATAACTTTGTTTAGTGGGAACTTGGACTTAGAATCAAAAAGAGTTAAGTTGTGGTTGCAGACCCTCCATACTCTTTTGTGACCTTGAGCATGTCACTCTCTCAGGCTTTATTTCTCCATGGGTTAATTGGGAATAATAATGCCTGACTCAGCTTGACCAACATCACCTGTGAATTTAATTGAGAAACACCCCCCTCCACACACACACACACACATACACACACACACACACACACACACACATGTCCATGTGCGCACACTAGCATGCATGCATCTGTCAGTGCTGTGTAAACCTATAAGTGCATTGCATCGTTGATGTGGGGAACTGCTTCCCTTCAGTCTGTCAGCCTCTAAAGTCCACACCTGCTTGGCAGTCAGTCTTGGGGGTGACATGAGTCATCGCTGTTCCTTTTCCTGAACTCACAAACTGCTTCCTGAACACTGAGCTGCTCGACCTGACAGTGGTCATGCCTCCCCAGTTCTACAAGCTGCTACAGAGTGAGGGTGCTCTATGTCCAGGTTTCTACTTAAACTTCATAACACCCCCAGGAGCTAATATGAGAAGCTTCTCTTGGTGAGACTACTGGATTCAGTCCTGAGAATCAGCTTTGGTGGGAGCCCAGACAGCAGAAAATAGGGAAATTACGCAATTTAAAAGTTAACAATCATAAATAAGTCTTTTTAAATACCATGATCTTATTAGTTTGGGTACATGAAGATGTTGTTTGATGTAGACACACAGGCTATGTCTTCACACTTAAGCTAACTTACTTCTTTTGTGTTTTGAATTTAGGTTTTCCAGAAACGGATGGCGGAGTCTGGCTTCCTCACTGAAGCGGAAATGGGCTTGATCTTTGTTAACTGGAAGGAGCTCATCATGTCTAACACAAAGCTGCTGAAGTGAGTCCAGGGCCTCACTGGTCATCACAGTGACGGCCCCTCGCCGACAGGATGGAGGCTCCCACAGATAACTCCTCGTGCAGAGGAACTTTTTCAACTGCTTTCTGCTCCCTCGGGCTTTTCATTTTATTAGCATTTTATGAAATGCCTTGTAACTATAAAATACACAATTATTGAAGTAAAAAAATAGCAAAAAAAAAAAACTTTGCTTAAACAAAGAAAATTAAATCATTAAGCAAATAATATATTAACATAGGATCCCAACATGTACCTGACTCCTCCTTGGGTAGATAGAGTCAGAAGAGAAGCAGCAGCTCACAGCGGCTAGTTTGACAGTCTCCCACCCTGTGAAGTTCCATTCCTCTGAGTGATTTTCCATCTCAGGCCCAGGAGGACAGGCCCCAGCTCTCCCTCGGCTCAGCAGCACTTCCGGGACGAGGCTCACCTCCACCTCCAGTCTCTGTGGGCACCTGCCCTTTTTTCCCTACGGAGTGTATAAAACTTCGTTCTTCTTGGTTCAGCTGAGAACAAGTTAGAATTTTTGAAAAGAAACTTTGCTTAGAAACAAAGGTGAAACCAAAACAATTCCAAAGGCCTAGAAACACCCAAGTGTACAGGCTTCCTGTTGTTAGCCTTCTTTGCTAACATTTCTCCCAGGTCGGCTTTATGCCCAAGCTGCCTCCTCCTCCTGACTGTGCCCTCACAGTACCAGAGCTTTCTAGGTAACCCACTGGTTATCATTACCATTAGGTCCCCATGGTATTCGTCCTTCATTCACCAAGGACAGTCACTTCGAAACAGAAAGTTTGTGTTGGTTGCAGGGCCTTGCGGGTGCGAAAGAAGACTGGGGGCGAAAAGATGCCAGTGCAGATGATTGGGGACATCCTGGCGGCCGAGCTGTCCCACATGCAGGCTTACATCCGGTTCTGCAGCTGTCAGCTCAATGGAGCAGCTCTGTTACAGCAGAAGACAGATGAAGACACGGACTTCAAAGAATTTTTAAAGGTAACTCCGTCCTGGGACCATAGGTAGGCCAGCCGGGTTCTGAGCCCAGAGACAGAGGCCTCCGCAGAGATGTACAGCAGACGGTCAGCAGACAGTGGAAACCTCAGCAACCAAGCGTCCTATCCCTCTCAGTTTCCAAGGGAGATACAAATACGGCAGAGAATTTTCTGTTGCTTTGTGTTGCTTTTCACGTTAAGTCAATTTTTCTTGGTATTGGTGCCGTGATTTTGCCCATCTTTAAATAGCAGAGTGTTTTTTAAGCCTACTTACACAAATCAGCTACATTTTACTCCAAAAAAAATTTTTTTTAATCCCAGAATGTCACTTTCTTAATTTTGTAAATTGTATTTATTTTATGCCCACCTTATTCTAGAAAGAATATAAAATAGCTTACTTAAAATGTATAAAATGCAACAAGATAAAATTTTAAGTAAATGGATGAATAAAATCAGACGAAAGGAAATGAGAGTAGGAAAAAATGGTGATACTAGGAATTAGGATAATACATAAAATGCATATATGTGATCCTATACATATACTAGAAGTGTACACAGATGTCATCAAACCTTCCAGAAACCGATGAGAAGAGGAAACAATTGGTTCCATGATGCCATGGTCATAAATTAAAAACAGGCAGTTGATAGAGGGAAAAAGCTAGAACTGTACTCAGACAACACTATATATAAAATCAGTCAACAGCATCCTCAGAGTAACACAGCAGCGAGCTTAGTACAGCTGGTTGGTATAATAGAAGTTCACACTCCACAAAGTCATTTTCACTGATACTACTCAGTCAGAAACTATGTCTATACATGTTAAAATGGTGAGGAAAGCAAAAGTAAAATGTTTTCTTTTTCTTACATTTCCTGTCAGTTTTGGGGGGTTCATGAAGTATTTCCATATTGGAATCTGTTACATAGCCACAGCAGTGCTATGGGAGAATGCATAATTTTAATATTTTCATAATCAGAAAAGAATGGAAAAATAATCATAAATTAGAAGCTGTGGGAGTTCCCTGGTGGTGTAGTGGCTTAAGGCTTCGACGCTGGTGCTGTCAGCGCTGCAGCCTGGATTCGATTCCCAGTCAGGGAGCTACCCACGTACCAAAAACCAAAAAAAAAAAAAAAAAAAAAAAAAAAAAAAAAAAAAAAAAAAAAAAAAAAAAAAAAAAAAAAAAAAAAAAAAAAAAAAAAAAAAAAAAAAAAAAAAAAAAAAAAAAAAAAAAAAAAAAAAAAAAAAAAAAAAAAAAAAAAA
>PVJL010000721.1:108235-220969 GCA_004026885.1 Lyroderma lyra | reverse complement strand
ATAAAAGCATAAACTATATCAATATATCCAAGAAAAGGTACATTGACAAGAAATAATAAAACAACTCAGGGAAATCTAATCAAAAAAGAAAAACAAGTAAAAATAACAAATATAAAGGTATTTCTTAAAGTAAAAGGGTATATGATTCAAAAATACATGCTAATATGAAAACATTAACAAAATCTATACTTTTTGATTAAAATTTGAAAGCTGGTTCAGTAAGAATAGAAAATCTGAAGAAAGTGTTAACCAAGGAAAAAAATTGAGTAACTTACCCCAAAAGAGGAGCTGGGTTTACTTGATGGTTAATGGTGAATTCTTTCCAACTATAAAGGAACAGATTATTTCGTGTTACATAAACTGTTATGGATCGTAGGGGGGAAAAAGAAAACCTACCTAATTCATTGTATAAGGCACAAGTGGCCCCGACCCCAACGCCTGTTTTTGTATTTAATTGCAAAAATGGAAAAAAAAGGTGTTATAACCCAGTATCTCCTATGAATGTAACTGTTAAAATCTTATTAAAATATAAGTGAATAAAGTTAAGAATTACATGAACAAAAGCAATTGTCACAACCAAATAGGATCATCGCAAGAGGCAAGATAGTATGCTTAGAACAAGACAGGCTTCAGACTTGGACTACATGGGTGGGATCCCAGCCCCATCACTGTCCAGTGTGTGACCAGGGCAGGTTACCTAACATTTGGTGCCTTCAGTCCCCTAAGCTGTGATGGAGATAATACTGCTAAAGTACATTAGCCCAGAGAACAACACATAGCAAGCATTCAAAAATGCCAATTGTATTTGTCTCCTTTGTGATGACCTCCAGGACACGAAAATGGTTCGATACAAGACACTGAGGACAGAACCCTTAGCTGAGTGAGAAGGGTAGGAGGCAAGGGTTGCCTAGAAATGAACTAGAAGACACACAGGAAGAAGCCAAGATCCTAGAAACAAACATTGATCAGATTAGAAAGTATAGAATTGTGAGCGCATGTGACTTTTACAATAATCAATAGTAGAATTAAAAGAGGACATTTGCCTCGTGAAGCATCGTAAAAGATTTTTTAAATTTTCTAAATGGTAAGAACAGTAGCACTGTACATAGGATGTCAGTATCATCATAGTTGTTAACAATAGTAAAAATAAATTAAAAGTTTATATTCTCATTATGAAAGTCCTGATGTTGATTATATTAAAAAGTAAATCTAACAATAAGCTGTGCTCTAAAATGGAGATGCTTGTTACAGCTATATAGACATATCTCCCCCCCCCAAAAAAAAAAAATGAAGGGGCAGTATTAATAGTAGGAAATGATTAGGTAAATTATAGTAAGTGTATATTTCAGTCATTAAAAATGCGTAGAGTTCTAGCTACTCGAATAGGTACTGTAGGAGCAGAAGCAAATGAGATGTGGTCCTTGGCTTCCTAGAGGTAATAGACTGAGGGCAGAGGTGCACAGAGACACCTCAAATACAGTATCTCTACCTGTTGTACCCAGTCCAGGTGTGGCGTTATGATAGAGGTAGCCACAGGTTATTTGGGGGTCTGGAGAAGGATCCCTAAAGGGAGGGAAGGCATCAGGAAGGGTAGAGGAGGTATACTCTGCATCTTCAGAGATGAGTATGAATTAGCCAAGTAAAGAAAGAGCAGAAGGGCTAGAACTACGAAGGGTAACTCATCCGTTATCTGGCACGTGGTAGGTGCCCAATAAGTGGTAGTGATTGTTACTAATAAAGCAGTGACAATGGGCACACATAGGTAAGGGAAATCAAAACCTATTTAGAAGACAGATTGGGGTTAAAGGTGACCCCTCGGTGTCGGGGCACAGAGCGAATGAGTGCTACCGACTCAGGCACAGAGGTAGGAGGGAAGGCTTTTGTGAGGGGAAATGGGGACTTTGTTGGGGAGTATGTTGCGGTCATGAGGTGCCTTTGGGACACCCAGATAAGAAGCAGAGTTATGCAGCAAGTGAGAGGGTCTGAGTGACAGACTCGGCGCTCAGTTACAAGGATCTTTGGTAGCACCTACAGTTCAGGGTGGGTAGAGGAGAAGACAGAGGTCAGCAGGCTGGGAGGCCAGCAAAGGGAGGGAGGTTCTGGAAACGAAGGAGGGCGTGATGGCTCAGACTGAGAAGCACCCGCAGGGTTTGGCACCTAGGTGGGATACTCCTACTGCTAATCTGAACATAATTGTTTTTGGATCCTGAATTTTTAAAAGAAATTAGAAATCTAAAAGGTGGTCAAAGTCAGGAGTACCACCAGTGTTCCCTTTGTTTCACTGGGGCTGTCTGTGATTGCCTCACAGGCATCTCCATTATTTTGCAGAAGCTGGCATCTGACCCTCGGTGCAAAGGAATGCCTCTTTCTAGCTTCCTTCTGAAGCCGATGCAGAGGGTCACCCGGTACCCTCTCCTCATCAGAAGTGTGAGTGTCCCCGTGGGACGGAGGGGCAGGACCCTGTGAGGCTCCCAGAGGCTGACAGGAGCCTCCATATGCCAATCACCCTGCCCCGTGGTCTGACTCCACTGTCTGATGGACAGGCACCAAGTGTGTGTGCATGCCTGTGGACACATGCCTGTGGACACATGCCCGTGTGTGTGTGTGTGTGTGTGTGTGTGTGTGTCCACAAGCACCTGAACACACACAATCAGAAGGGCTGAATCCCTGAAGTGGGCAGATAAAAGAAGCGTCCACTGTCCTTGGGTAACCTGTCCTCTCAGCCTCCCAGAGTCATTAGTGCATCTGGGCAGGGTAAGGGCCCTCCAGGTCTCTGGTTGTGGAGCTCGTCTTGAGCCCAGGCAGAGTCCACCATTAGTAAAGCCTGGGGCTCCAGTCTTTCTGCGGAGAACTCAATTGTCTACTAACTGAGCACTTTTGCCTAGATGTCCCAGGAGTGTCCACGTCAGCATGTCCTAAACAGCTCATCCTCATCCCCTCATTGTCTCCCCTCAACTTGCTGACTAAAAACTTCTAAAATTCCATCTAGCTTTTTGACATAAGAATTGTAGGCCTCTTGAGCCACTACACCTTCTAAGGAGAGGACAGACTTGACAAAGATCATTCCCCCAATAGTCACTGATACAATATAAGACTGTTGCTTTTGCTGATTATCCCTTGACCATTGGTCTCATTAATACATGTTAATCCACAGCCCCTTATTTGAACTACATTGGGCCAGATGTGTTTCAGAATTCACAATGCAATTCAAACACTGTATATCATGTGACACTCCAACAAACCCTTTGGCATTATGGCCAAACACACTAATATTCCTCCAGCGAATATATGAGGAATCACTATCAGTAGAATAAATAAATACATCTCTTCAGTTTAGGTAATGAGCATTTAAAAAACAAACTTGAGGTTTCGGGGCTGTTTCACATTTGGAATTGTGAAAAAGCACCGTGGGCGGGTGCGACAAGGGAGCCCAAACGGGCAGTCCTCTGAGGGGCCTGCTAATTTCCTGAGGGACCGCACTGATGCGTCTTCTGGCCTCTTTCTTTTACATTTGTAACTTTAGTTTGAAGTCATTTCAGAGTGAACTGTGTTTTCCTATATGTTGACAACATAATTTTATTGTATTCTTCTATAGCAGGGGATTCATTATTTCATCAGATTTTTCAAAAGAGTGACTGCAAAAATATCATGAACCCCTGCTATTCAGCAAATTCACACATTTTTCAAAGTTGCAGCCAGCGTATACTGGAGGGTTCACCCTAAAGGCACATTGCTTCAGTTACTGGGGGGAGGTAGGGAGGTGCCCTTTAACATATAGCCTATTACCAAGACCCAGCAGGAGAGCCACCAGAGACCCAGATTTCAGGGCACTTGATCCAGGTAGCACTTGAGACACCCTCTTGTAACTGAGTCACCTGTCTGCCCAAGAACTGGTAGGACTATGAGCTTCTCAAGGGCAAAGGATTTACTTGGCCACCATTATATTTTCAGTGCCCAGCGTGGCAGTACCCAGCACATCCAGGCAGCCATACAATGGCCAGGTGGGTGGATGGTAGTCACATACATCCACATGACTCAGCCCCTCTTTTCCAGATCCTGGAGAATACCCCGGAGAATCACGTAGACCATTCCTCCTTAAAACTATCCCTCGAGAGGGCAGAGGAGCTCTGCTCTCAAGTGAACGAAGGAGTTCGGGAGAAGGAAAATTCCGACCGACTGGAGTGGATCCAGGCACACGTCCAGTGCGAAGGTCTCGCCGAGGTGAGGCCTGTGCTGCTGAGCTGGAAGCCGCCGGGCAGGCTCTGGGTGGCGAACCAGGTTCAAGCCTTCCCCCTATTGGACCGTCTATACCGCAGGCTAGCCCATGTAGACTGACCATCCTGCTCCTTCTTGGGCTGCCATCTTTCTTCCTCGTAAAGAATTTGATATTTGTTTTGAGGTCTTTGAATTCAGCTGATGGAATCAGTGTTCTGTGAGTATAAGTAATCATTTTCAGTGTGCCAGTCTGAATTCAGAATAAAAATAAATCGTGTGAAGGTGAGTTACGGCCACATTCCCATCTAGAAAATTCAACCACAATACCCTCAGGTCTGAGGCACGGGCCTGTCAAGGGAGCTGGGATGGTTTGTGCCGGGACGTACAAACTGACAATTCCTTTCCCTTTCAGCAACTTATTTTCAACTCCCTCACTAACTGCCTGGGGCCCCGGAAGCTTCTGCACAGCGGGAAATTATACAAGACCAAGAGCAACAAGGAACTACACGGATTCCTCTTCAATGACTTCCTGCTTCTCACCCACATGGTCAAGCAGTTTGCTGTTTCCTCAGGCTCCGAGAAACTGTTCAGCTCCAAGTCCAACGCGCAGTTCAAAATGTATAAGATGGTAAGTGTCGTGTGCCTGTGAGCAGCGTCAGGGGCAGAGCGAGGCTCTTCCTTCACCTCGAGGACCTCCGTCCTGGCCCGAGCCTTTCCCAACTGCGCATCTGTGTCCAGGTGGCTCACGCTTTGTGGTCTCTTCCCAGTGTCCTTCCTTCACTGCCCTGTGACAGCCGCCAGGGACTCCGGCTTTGGATTCCAGCGTCCCCCTGACAGACGTGACACGTGATCCCCCCTCTTCCACATTCAGCATCAGGTCTCTGTAAAACAGCCTGAGGCAGTGCCACGTGTCTCGGGGGCTGTTATGGGGGCTCGGAGCTCCTCTCCCCCATTCAGTAACATCTGATCTACCCCAGATACTTACTTTTACAGAACGGTGACAGTTCTTTTTTTTTCCAGAAGCTGGACCCTCTCCCTCCCCACAGAGCCCTTCAGAACAGATAGCTCTAACTGGTTGGACATCAGTGGGTAGAGGGTCCTGGCCCATCTCACAGCCTGTGTTTTGACCCTAATTCTTTCAGCCCATTTTCCTGAATGAAGTCTTGGTGAAACTGCCCACAGACCCTTCCAGCGATGAGCCTGTCTTCCACATCTCTCACATTGACCGTGTCTACACCCTCCGAACCGACAACATTAACGAGAGGTCAGTCCTGACCACGTGTGACCTGCTTGAAGTCTAGGAGAGAGGCTGGACATCTCCATGTGCATAAAGCCATCTCCAGTCCGTGCTCACATCCTACTACCTGTGTATCCTCAACCTCTTTGAGCGAGTCCCCACACCCCAGCCCCACTGGAAGGCTTTGTTTAAACATGCTGGGTTACCTCAGCTGCCTCCGGACTCAGTTCCCTGCTTCCAGTCCCTCCTCCGGACCTCCCCGCAGGGCAGATCCCTCACCGCACTCCCTACTAAAATCCCTCAGGACCAGCCCATGCTCCTCTGGTCTCCTAAGGGGACACAGTCCCATTGCTCCACCCACAGGACGAGCCAGACGTCTGGTGAGCTGTGTCTTCCTCTCTGTGCCCGGCACCTTGCCGGTGCCTGCTGATTTGTAAGCGGTCAGGCGCCATCCGGACATTCTCAGCTTGACCCTCAGTTAGCAAACAAGTCTTTGAATTGAACGAGTATCAAGTCTGTGGTTGGAAACTTGTTGGAGCCAGGCTTAGCCAAAGGGAGAAGTCAGGTGCAGAGCTTCGGGCTCCAGGCTGAACCTGAGGGGTGCGTGGGAGGCCCGCCCCATGGCTGTGTTCTGCTTCTGCTTAGGACTGCCTGGGTCCAGAAGATCAAGGCGGCTTCTGAGCAGTACATCGACACCGAGAAGAGGAAGCGGGAGAAGGCCTATCAAGGTAGCCAGCTGGTCGTGCTCTGGAGAGTTGGAACCTGCCACCCGGGGGCCCTGGGGTGCCCAGGTTGCGGGTGGGGTGGTCTCCTTCAGGACACAGGCTACTGCTCCTGCAGAGAAGCGGGGCTGGGGTGACAGACCAGACCTGCTAGGGGATCAGACAGCAGAGCCCAGCTCAGCCACTGCTGCTGCTCCCTCCTCCCAGCAGCTGTTTCCAACTTCCTGGGGGCTGCCCCGAGCCCCCCACCACACTCACTACATCATCCAGTATGAGCTCGTGGACCTCCCTTCTCTCTGTGGCAACCTCTGTTCCTGCTCCCCCCACACTCTGTCTGCACTCTTGTTTCCAGGAAGCGGGGTCCTTTCAAGGCACAACCAAGCCCACCTTCATTCTGCTCCCTCGGACGTCACCTCTGTGGCCTGCTTCCCTTTAGCTCACACAGTCTGTTCCCCCTCTCCCACCTCAGCCTCTACCCTGTCCCTCCCCCAGATCCACCCGTCTTCCCTCTCCCTCGACACCAGGTCCTGGGACCTTAAGTCAGCCCACCCCCTCCTCACTCACCAGCCTGTCACTGTACTTGCTGTCCCCTTCAGTCTGTGCACATGGCTTGCTCACACAAGACCAGTGGCCTAACCAATGGCTGGGCACACTTCCCTCTTGAGCTCCCTGCACCCAAAGGGAGGAGGTCTCCCCCTGGACCCATGAGACCCCTGAGGGTCCTCCTGCCACTGAATCTTCTTTCTTCTTCTCCCTCCTGGCTCTTCCCCCTCCTGGCTCTTCTCCTTCCCAGTGTGCCCGGGGATCCTGCCCTCGTGTGGGCCTCTCTCCCCGCTCTGTCCCATATCTCATCCCAGTTTCACTGGTCACTGGTCACTGGTCACAGCTGGGCTGTTCTATCCTGAGCCCACACTCCACAAACACATCTGCTAGACTTCTCCTAGGTACCTCCTGGGCATAACAAAGTGGTATCTCCAGTGGGATTAATTAGCCTCCTTCGAGAAGTATAATAGCTCCTCCCAAACTCTCTGTTGGATGGCAGTATTGTCCTCAGCCAGCAGGCTGGTAACATGCTGTGTGCCACCCTCTACCCCATGCACACACCTCTGCTCTAGTGAGTTGCCACGTCCCATAAGTTCTCTCCATTGTTCTCTTTCCCACTTGCCTGGTCTTTTCCGTTCCCGGTGGCACAGCCCCATTAAGACCCTCCAACCTCCCACCCAGGCCATAGCATGAGGTAGCCCCCCAGCCCCCCATCAACCATCCCCTCTATTTCTGGAGTATTCTTTTATAGGGTTGCTCTCAGTAGCTCTCTGCCTCCTTAAGCACCTTCTCTGTCACCTCCCAAATTAAACACAAATGTCCCACCGGAACTCGGGGCCCATACCACGGCCTAATTGAACGAGTTGCCTTTGAAGCCCTGCCTGCCCCACCTGCAGGCACTCCTTCCCGGTCCAGCCCTCCCGCTTCCCTGCCTGGCTGCTACAGTTGCAGCTCTTCGTGTGTTTTTTCATTCAGGTTTCCCTTATTTTGTTACATACTCCTGAAAGGTAAGTATAAATGGGCTTTTGCTAATTGAATCTTGTTTTACTGTTACTTTAAAGGCTTGCGATTGAAAAATTAATTGAATCATTTGGAAACCATACAATGATTTCTTAATTGGTCAAAGATGTAAATCAAAGTTTTTCTATGTTTTGCTTAATGTCATTGTCTGCACATATTGTTATGCATTTCCCATGTGTTTAATTCTTTAGACATTTATTGACAACTTACTCTGTGCCAGGCCCCTGCTAGTCGTAACTGGGCCTGCAGAGTTGACGAGGCCCAGTCCTGCCTTCAAGGGAAATGAGTACAGTGGGGTGCAGGACGGGCGTGCCTGCGCCTCCTCACAGACAGGGTTCTGCTTGCCCTCAGTTTTGAAACATTAGTAGCTCACTAAGCAGCCTTTTTGTTAGTTGTTAAACTCCTGAGGACAAAATGTGCTAAGCTAACTTCATATTTGCCAAGATAATCTTGAGTCCACTGACTTATTTTTCTCCATATTAAAAGCACTTTTGAGTGCCTTCCTAAATAGAATAAGGTCTTAAATGAAACTGCTTTGTAAGCTGAAGTGTTTACATATCATTGAAATTATGGTGAGAGTTAAGAAAACAGACTTTGGTTTCTGATGCTTAAGTTTTGACCCTGCCACGTAGAAGCTCTGACCCTGCCATGGACAAGCTCTGTGACTAAGCATGTTTCAGTCCTTTCTAAGCCTCAGTTTTCTCATATGTGGAGATGGCAGTTATAAAGAGCTACTGTATAGGGTAATCGTGCAGTGTAAATCATTTATGTAACTCGTGCCTAAAACAAAGTAAGTATCCAATAAATGTTGTAAGTGTTAAATGGAGATAATTTAGTGTTATTTTATTACTATTACTCCTTGCTAGGCAGTTGAAGGGTTAATACAAAAATGAATAAACAGTCTGTGCTCTACAATGGCTCCTCCTGGTAGAGGAGATGGACATGACATAGAACTTCAGGCCCAGCAGGGTGTGGGATGCTCAGAAGCCCCAGATAATGGATGTACAGAGGAGGGAAGGGGTCTGAGATGAAGTGTGAAATTGGACCTGCATCTTGAAGGATGAGTAGGATATGGATGGGTAGAGATGGCAGGCAAGACATCCTAGCAGGTGGCCCGGTCTGGGCACAGAGCAGCCAGACGCTGGCCTACTGGGCCCAGTGTGGTGGCAGGTGAGGCCGGGCAGTGTGAGGGCGGGTTAGACTGTGAAGGTAGACAGCTCGGTGATCACGGGGCTCTGTGCGTTCTCAGAGAAGCTAACAGGACTGCCCTCCTCCTTTGTAGCTCGCTCTCAGAAGACTTCAGGCATTGGGCGTCTGATGGTGCACGTCATTGAAGCTACAGAATTAAAAGCCTGTAAGCCAAACGGTAAATGCTGCTTTTTTTCAACAGATGTGGCACTGGGCTCACTCGTTGCTAATGACTCTTCTGAGCATGGAATAATGGGACGATTGTAAAAAGTCAGTGTTTCAGTGCCACTAAAATGGGTATTGGATCACATTACTATCACTCTGCTTCCCGGTAACCACCAGTAACTTCCCAGTAACCTCGGTGCTTCCCGGAGGGGAAAGCAAGAAGCAAGTTGCACTGACACTTGCCCAGGCTTGTGGGGTGCAGTCAGGACATTCAAGCCCACGTGCTCACTCCCAGGGTTATGATGCTTTCAGCACTGGGGACGTGGAGGCCACCAGCAGATGTGGGCCTGCAGGCAGCATGGAGAGAAGCTTCAGTTTGGATCCTGCTTCTGATGGCCCTGCTGTCATTCATTTTACCTATACATGCCACATGCATCTTCGGTTTGTTTTTGTTCAGGAAAGAGCAATCCGTACTGTGAAATCAGCATGGGCTCCCAGAGCTACACCACCAGAACCCTCCAGGACACACTGAATCCCAAGTGGAATTTCAACTGCCAGTTCTTTATTAAGGATCTCTATCAAGATGTGCTGTGTCTCACCATGTTTGACAGGGACCAGTTTTCACCAGATGGTAAAGTGTAACTCGGCCAGGACATCTGAAGTTTCCCCAGCATGCTGACATCTAAGGTCTAGACCCAGGTTGCTCAGTCTTATTTCTACCCCACGTCACCTCAGGGAAATGACACAGGCCCATGGTTGTCAGCAGCTCACGTTGGTGGCAGGTGGGGTGCCATCCCAGGGGAGGGGCAGCCTCAGGCGCATTTCGGGTCTTTGACCTCAGTCATTCCCTGCATAGATAATAGAAACACTCACTGTGCTCCTGGCACCTGCGGAATGGGGGAGCCGTTCCCTGCCTGGGGGTGTGGGTTCCAGACGGGCACTTCGCTCCTGGCGTCCGTCCCTGTGCATGCCTCCAGTCGCGTGTCACACAGCCATTAACCAGGAGTTACTTGTTTTGGATTTGGAAGTGGTATGAGTTCTGTTTCAGATACTCTTCCTGTGGTAGTTTCTTTTCTTTTTTTAACAGTTTCATAAAGAAGACATTTGACTCTCACACGTTTCTTCACCAGATTTCCTGGGTCGTACTGAAATTCCAGTGGCAAAAATTCGAACAGAACAGGAAAGCAAAGGCCCCACAACCCGCCGACTCCTGCTGCACGAGGTCCCCACCGGGGAGGTCTGGGTCCGCTTTGACCTGCAACTTTTTGAGCAGAAGACTCTCCTGTAGGGGGGACCTTGCTGGACAACATGGCGGTGCTGCCCCAGCCCGAAGAGCACCAGTCGCTCAGCTTCGTCCGTCACAAGGCCACACACACTGGGGCCCGTTTTATTGCACACTAAATCTCTAGCAACCTATGCAAACATAATCTTTCCTATAAATAAACCAAACCCCATAGCACCGTGCCTTGTATTAGTGTTAACATTTCGGCTGTGTTTAGATGCCAAGGTTTCCATTTTCAGGGCTGTAAAAAGTATTAACGTGGAAATGAGGCATCAGACCACCAGACGTTACCACTTGGCTGAATGTGTCCACTGTGAGTGGTTTTGGTGACGCTGTAACCATTCCATGCCATGTGACCTCTGCAGGGTCCCAGCCACTCAGGAGGGAAGGACGGGAGACACGCTGCAGCCTCAGTGCGGAAACGGCCTGACACCACAGTGGTGTCTGCTCGTGCACTGAGCGCAAAACAGAAACTTGATCCTTTATTCCTGATTAGACTTAACCTTCCTCTGCTGAGACAATATAGTTAGAAATCTAAGGGAGAAAGCTTGATTTATTTCAAATACTGTGAACTCTAATGATATGGAAAATATTTTTCAACTTTAATTTTCTGAAGTATAAATTATTTATGTAAATTCCTTGTTTTGCATATTTCATAGGACATGCATCTTTAAGCTTTATCATTGCCAATATGTACAGAAAGAATAAATATATAAGTTCATGAATGCAACTTCTCTCCAAGCTGGACTGATTTACTTTCTATCTGAAAGGCTCTTAAAAGGTAACTTCAGAGTCTGCTTACAATGGAACCAAATTTCTTTTCTGTGACATTGGGAGAAACCAAGGCTGGGGTGGGGTGGGGGACACTCCGGAGACCCCGGAGCCTCGTTTGGACTCTGCCCTTGACTTTCTCTGTGACTCTGGTCAACTCAGCCACTGTTCCTGAGGCTTCCTTTGATGGCCACACTGGGTGAGTTCTGTGGGGCCTTCAGTCCTTGCGCGTGGCGAGCGGAGTGGAATTCTAAGGCTGACTCGGGAGTAAAGAAGGTGTGAGATGTCATCAGCAGGCCCGAGCCCCTCCGGCTCCGGGAGCACCTGTCTCCCCTGCCCCTTGCTGTCCTCACCTCTCAGAACTACTTTCTCAGCCTCTGAGTTTTCAAGTGTGAACTTTGTTTTATTATAAAGGTTAGTAATAATAAGATCTCACACACTAAGCCCCGGGTCAGTGGGGGCTGCAGGGGGAAAGCTCTGTCTTTTGCAAGGAACCACATTGGGTACAGGAGCCCTGGCTCCTCAGGGAGCTGGAGGAGCAGGATCCAAGAGTCCCTCCACCATAGCCTGTTGCTGCCCAAACATGATCACTGGGCAAAGAGGGGCTGGAAGGCATAATTCAGAAGTTCAAGTTTTTTAACCCAGCGCTTCATCATCCCAGGTGTTGACCCTGAGCACTGATTGGTTAAAACACAGACATAAAAGAAACCTGCCCCAGTGTCGAAGAGACTCCACTCAATAACTGAAGCCAGCACAACTGACTATAATGCTTAATGAAGGAGCAGTCTGGCTGGTCAGCACAGCCGCACTGAGCAAAGTCAACTGCTGATCTACCATCTACAGGGTTCCAGGAAGCGAGCTGGATGTCAGTCACAGGGGCAGGGGTGGGTGGCAGGCAGCGAGTCTGCCCCTCCACAGCTCACACCCAGAGCAATAGCTGTCACGGGTCAGGCAGGTTTAGAACTAGCTCTGGCTTGTCACCAGAGCTACAGAATAATCCTTTTCCCAGGACTGTGGGGACTTGAATTCTCACTGGGATGAACTGTGTCCACTGTTCATTTCTCCATGTCTAGCTACGGCAGGGTTCTTCTCCGATGTTGGGCAAAGGTGCCCGCAGGACATGAGCCAGACAACCAGAGCACCGCAGAGGGTATTTAAGGTCAGCACTCTCAGCGCCTCCAGTCGCCTCCTGACCTAGGAACACAGCTCTGCCCCTTAAGAACTCAAGTTCTCTCCTGCCCCCGCCTGCTTTGCTGAAGGACGGGGCAGGGAGGGGGCACCTTTAGGCTACTTACATCCTGGGGAAGGACTGAGCAGGTGTGGGTAATGCTCAGCAAGTCCCCCCACCCTGATTTCTTCAGGGTCAGGAAGCCACGGCAGGTGAGCAGGGTAACCCCACCCTCTGAAAGGCTGAGCCGTGTGACTAACATGACGAAGCCTGAGTGGGTGGGTGTGAGAAGGGTGTGCCCTGAATGTGTCATGTGCTGTGGCACCAGAAAGACTGGACTTGGACTACAACGCTGCCACTTTCAAGCCATGCAGCTGGCCTCGAGCAAGACACCACTCCTCTCCGAGCTTCATGTATTGGGAGATACATCTATTTTGCTGTGAAAACTTTTAAATGAACATAAGATACACAGTTTCTGGTTCACAACAGGAGCTTGATAAATAGTAACGCATTGTTTGAATATTTCTTGCAAATCTTTCCACTTCTGGAGAGAAAAACATGTTGGCAGTAGTTTAACCGTTGTAGACGTGCAAACTACAGTGCAGCAAAGCTTGATTGCAGGCAGCCTCTTTGCGGCTAGCATGGCTCCTGGGCGCCCTGCCTGGCCCCCAGCTGCAGGGAGGTCAGGTGCTGGGCCAGGACCTCTGCTGTCACCACTCTTCCTTCCACAGGCTGAGCCCCCCATCTCTGCTGGCCTTCGCCAGCTGCCCAGGATCGGGGTCTGTGCTGTCTGGCTCCTAGAACCTGTTGACAGAAGAGAGTTACTGAGTGTAGGGTAGGGAACAGAGGCTTACACGGGCAGGGAGGGACACCCCACTGCCACTCGGCCCTCCTGCTGGAGCTGAGACTCCAGGCAGCTCCCCAAGCAGCCCTGCACCCCGCCTCCCCCCCGTGCAGCTCCCAGATGCAGCTCGCCTTGTCTTCGGGCCGCACATAGTCCGCACCTTCTCGTGGCATGGCAGGAACGACGCGCTGTCCACGAAATGCTTGCTCTCCCTGCCACTGTGCCCACACCACCCAGGGACTACTTTTCCCAGTGGCCCAGCCCCTTGCAGTTAGGCACGGCCACGTGCCTGGGTCCTCGCCAGTGGCATACGTGAGACCTGGCCCACCCACCCTCTCGGGCGGGATGCCTCCATGATCTCTCCCCTTTGCAGGGTGACAGGAATGAGCTCCCCAGGGCCACCACTGAAGCCGAAACTGAAGATGACAGAAGTTTCATCAGCCAGGGTCCTGAAAGTCTGCGTGGAAGAGGACGGACAGCCTGCCGACCCGCTGACCCCACGCAGCTCTGGGACACGAGCGAGAAAAGTAGACTTCTGTCGTGTGGATCTCTGGGACACAGCAGGTGGGCCACCCCACCAAGGGCGGCTCAGCCACCAGTCACATTCAGATCTGACGGAGGGGCTCCCTGGGCTCAGACCCAGTCATGCTCAGAGGGACTTGCTGAGGAACGTGGAACCTTCGTATAAGGAGGGTCTGTTCCTCTCTGGAGAGATCAGGGAGAACAGTGGGACTGGGTGGGAGTTGGATTTTCAAGTGAGAGAGAAGAAACAGTCCCTCATCTTTGGTGCGAGGTGG
Organism: Lyroderma lyra; assembly: GCA_004026885.1. NCBI lineage: Eukaryota > Metazoa > Chordata > Mammalia > Chiroptera > Megadermatidae > Lyroderma > Lyroderma lyra. Next base: position 207,017 of record PVJL010000721.1, on the reverse strand, counting down.
AGGTGAAGGGCCGGGCAGGTGGGCAAGGAGAAATGCTGGGGACAGGTCACCGACAGGTCACCTACCCGGAGGCCTTCCCCGGAAACGCCTTGAGTCTCAGGCTCTGGGACACAGGGAGTGGGAGGCACATGGGGGGAACAGACCCCAAGCTGAGAGCTCTGTCAGCCAGACTGAGAGCTCGGGGTATGAAATCTGTGCATGGAGAATTCCTGCACTTCAAATACCTATGATATAACTAAACTAGCACTGTGCCCTAATTTTTTTAATATTCAGAAGAATCCCACCTGTTGTGACTGAACCAAGGAGAACAAAAATTTTGAGCCAGTTCAGATGCAATAAGTAACGACACCTCTGGTCTGGTTCGGATGTGCTCAGTAGTAGGTAAGAGAAAGTGGCCAAAGAGCCAAAAACTCAGGAGGAAGAGCTGAGGGACACTAGTGGGGGCAGAGCCGCTCTGGCCAGGTTCTCCCTCACCTTGAACGGGCACTGTCGGTCCCGAAAAGTGGGGTCCAGGGTCCCACCATCTGCTCCTTTTCTAAGGGTCCTCACGCGAGGCTGCCCTACTGAAGGGCACGTGTGTGCAGCAGCCCTGAGCCCAGAGACCCCCCACCATTTCTGCTGCATAGAATAGCCCTCCGGCCTCCTCTGTCCCCACTGTCCTTCTTCGGCTGCACAGCTCTGCCCTTGGGAGCCTATCTGAGAGGGAGGGATCTTTCGATGGGGGCATATCCTGGAATCAGTGCCTGCTCTCTTGTGGGTATTGTCACAACACTGTGCCCTCCCAGCCCCATGCCCTCCCAGCCCCGTGCCCTCCCAGCCCCATGCCCTCCCAGCCCTGCTCCCCCCAGGTCTCTCTGCTCACCAGACCCATCTTTTCATCCCTTTTATGTTCCTGGCTGAGCTTTGAGGGCTGAAACTGCCTTTCAAAACCAGTCTGACTTAGGTTGGCAGTCTTTTTATCAGGCGGATGTATCTTTCCTGCACAGATAGGGTATTCAGGACTGCAAAGAAAAGGAGGAAAAAAGTAATCCCAACTCTCTACAAACAGAATCGTACCATTCAATAGTTGTCGAAATTAATGTAGCCAACTCAACACGCACTTTATGACAAGGGAGGACTGAGTAGACGCACTTGGTGGCTGTCCATCAGTCAGTCTGCCCCACCCACATCCATGCTGGCACAACCCTAGGTAGCGTGGGAGCCCTGTGACCCTTCTCAGGCTGCGGCTGAGGCACCTGGTCCAGGCCTCCAGCCTTAGAGCAGTAACTGGGACAGAGGGGCTTCTAGGCCGCCTCAGAGCTCTCAAACCACACTGGGCAGGACTGGGTACCCATTTCCCAGCACATGCATAAGAAAGCAGAGAAAATGTGCAGAGAAAGTAAAAGGATGCAGGTTCACAGAGAGAAGCTGTGATGAAAGCTGCACTGTCCCAAAGAGAAAAGGACTGGCCTCTTCTTGGTCCCTCAAGTGGCCAGGCAGTGTTCCCGACCGCTAGGGTCTGGATGTTTGTATCTGTCCCAAATTCGTGTGTTGGCTGCGGTGGGAAAAGGCAGGGGTCGGGTGTAGAAGTGTGTGGCCATGTCATAACTCCCTCTCCTTCCTGAACTGGGATGGCCAGCAATAAACAGAAGTTGCAAAGGCATGAAACAACCTGGGAGGGAGGGAGTGGTTTTTGTTTTTGGTTTTGTTTTGTTTTGTTTTGTTTTGTTTTGTTTTGTTTAGACAAAGCCAGAGAGGGTGGCAGGGCCCAGAGAGCACCTCATGTGCTATGCTGAGGAGTCTGGACTTTATTGTAAGGGTTATGGGAAGCTACTGAGGGTTTTCCTTTGGGGAGGCTGATAGGTGGAGAATCCATTGCAGAAGAACAGACTAAAGGGAGGAATAGCATTTAAGGAGCTGTGGCCACAAAGGCTGAGGCACTAGAAAGGAGAGGAGGAAATAAAGTCTTTGTCTAGCTGAGGGATGAGGAGTTATATAATTATTGATGTTTAAATAAAAGTGTTTATTAAAATTGATAAAGAAACCATGAAACCAGAAGTGGAACTTAAAACTTCCAAATACTAGGGGAAACAGAAACAAAGTAGCATTGTTTATTCCAGCAACACTCAGGATAGAGGATGGGGAGCTCCCTGGTGGTGTAGTGGCTTAAGGCTTCGGCGCTGGCGCTGTCAGCGCTGCGGCCTGGGTTCGATTCCCAGCCAGGGAGCTACCCACATACAAAAAAAAAAAAAAAAAAAAAGGGATAGAGGATGGAAACACCAAGAGAAGCATGACAGGACTTCCATTTTTGTGTGTAGGATTTAGAAGTTTTCACAGGCCACCGCTCCTGCTCCGACAACTAGAAAACTTACCAAACAAAATCATAATTTTAAAGTGAATGGATAATTATGGAAACAATTCCAGAGAGGAGAAGACTCTTCTGGAATGAGTTGGCATCTCTGGCTAGCTTCCATTTACTAACGCCAGGTACCCGCAGAGACTGAGCCCTCCGCGCTCCCAGCACACCTCTGGTGGCCTTCCCCTCCTGGCCTGGTGCTGTCCTGGCATGTGGCTACTTCACTCTGTTCCCAACACCTCCCTCCCCGGGCGCTGTACATTGGGTCAGGATCCCCAGTGGGGGCAGAGACCTTCCCGGCCCTGAGTACAGGCAGCCTCCCCAAAACCTATTTGATGAAGAACCAAATAGAATGCTAGAACTATCACAATAAAACATTTGAAAATAAGAACTCAATGGATGGGTTTAACAACAGATTGTTAAACACAACTAAAGAGATAATTAGTAAATTGCCTAGAATCAACATAGCAAGACAAAAAGGATGGAAAATATACAAGAAAGGATAAGAAACAATGAGGATATGGTGAGAAAATCTAGAATATGTTTAACTGGAATACAAGAGAATAGAAGAGAGAGAACATGGCAGAGGTAACGAAGAAAAAAATGACTGACAACTGCCCAGAGCTGATTAAAGATACCACTTTACAGATACAAGAAGACCCGAATTCCAGGTAGGATAAACCAAAAGAACGCCACACCTAGAAACATCATGTAAAACTGCAGAAAATCAAAGACAACAGGAAAATCTTAGAAACATCCAGAGAAAATGACAGTTACCCTCAGCGAAACAACAGTTAACACTGCAGCTGACCGTCCATGGAGAGGGGCGACAGCAATGGGATGTGCTGAAAGAGCGTAACTGCCAGCCTCGCATTCTTAATCCTGTGAAAACGTCCTTCAGGAATGAGTCTGGGAAAAGGCTTTATACTGTGTGATTCCAACTGTAAGACGTCCTGGAAAAGGCAAAACTGTGGTGACAGGCGACGGTCGGCTAGTTGCCGGTACCTGCGGAGGCGCGGAGGCTTCGGCCCCGCGGGGCCCGCCGAGGCCTTCCGCGGCGCCTTCGGGACCACGCTGTGCGCGGCGAACGGGGGCAGTTTGGCGTGCACCCTGGCCTTCTCTAGTTCCTTACGTTCTTTTAAGGAATACCGTTTTCCTACAGGAAGATTTTAAAAAATCTAAATCAACACTCTTCCAGGCAACTCCAGTCGCCCCTGGGGTAGGAAATCATGTGATGATTAGAAGCGTCTGGAAATAAAGCCCAGTGATGAGGAAGCACCTGTCTCGTATTGAAAAGTAGCTCTCTTCTCTTCATCCGTCTCCTGCTGTCTTCTAAACAGAGGATCGCAAAATGGTGGGACTGTCACCTACAAGAAAAAGGAACTCTCTGAGGCCACGAGTGCAGTTTGTATTGTGCTTTTTAATTCTGTCTAAGGCATTCAAGTATAGCCTTACTGGACACCAAAGCAGCTGAGAATAAGGACGCATGAATGATGTCAACCCACAGAGTAGGGGAAGGATAATGTCACCCACTTCACTGAGATATAAGTGGCTGAATGGAGGGAGGGCCACCCAAATAGAAGAGACAAGCTTCTATTGGGAGTCAGTAAATACTTGCTGATGCCACTCTGGGCCACATCCCAGCAAGGTCCTGTCCTCGGGGATCTCAACAAACAACTCATACACGACAATGTAGTCATGAGAGGCGTTGCTCAGGATGCTTTAGAAGCACAAGGCGTCACTCTCAAGTGGCCTGGGGAGGAGGGAGAGCCCTTCTGGGGGAGCCGACAGTCAGTTTAAGGGGCTGTGAGAACTAGAGGGCAGTGAAGCTCAGTGCGGGGCCAGGGCAGAGGTTGTGGGAAAAGGCGGTTTCCCCCTCTCCCCTCCTGACTACAGGTTTTCCACAGAGGATCTGTCTTCTCCTTCTTTACTTCCCCACACACTTCACCTTGACCCAATGCTGTTTTTGAGAAACAGTTACTGAGTAAGTGACAGGTCAACACCCTACTCAGCGAGTCTCCCAGAGCTAAAGGAACCTTCTTATCTGCCTTGGTTTTTCTGGGTGAAGCAAAATAAACCACTTCTCCCTTCAGAGCCACACACATATTTTTTTAATGAATAGTAGTATCAGGTGGCTACTTCTGCTACACAGGAGTTAAACACAAAAAGCTGCATCTCAAACTTGTAACTCGTGTTGACAGTTTAAAAGATGAAGACTCATTACAAACTCAACCATTGGCAGCCTTTCCCGCCATCCCTCCTTCCGCCTCCAGTGGGGAGGAGCTCTGCCCCCGGAGCCACTGCTCCCCGCATTGGTTCTGCGACACACTCGTCACACCCCATTGCACCTGCTGTCTCCCTCCTGGGCTTCCAGCGTGCTGAGTGTAGTGAATGAATGGATTATCATATATGCATGCTGTGTTCACAATGGACATTCCCCAATTACTGAAACTATTTTTGGTTCCCATTCTAAAACTCAGGAGAAACGCTTTTGTGGATTTTTTTTTTTTTAATGAATACAGAGTAACGACAATCTTCTAAAATAACGAGATTTTCTCCAACCCCAGGGCTTCTAAGAATATATAAACAAAAGTAAGAACCTTCCTTACCTTTCCGTAACTTGGGTCCATTTTTGTCATATTAAAAGGATTGTATACTTCAGGATCATAAATATCTCCAAATATAATTTCCTTTAGGAAAAAAAAAAGTACATCTAAGAGCAAATCACTACATACAAATGTGTTTTGCAAGATTCAAAACAGGCAAGTCCTTTATTCCATTTGTATATAAAATTAGAGATTCAAAGGGCTAGAGAAAACCTCAGAAGTAAACTGGGCTACTATGAGAGTCCACCACCTTCCGGTAGAAGTAACCACCCAGCTCTCGTCTGAAGTCATAAGGTAGCCTTGGTTTGAGAACTCCCTGCTCCATGAGGCAGTTACAGTCTTGACCATTGTAACCATGAGGAAGTGTGTCCCTAAATGGAGTTGAGATCTGCCTTGTCACTTCCAGGTACAGACATTAGTTCCCTCCCCTGAAGCAACACAAAATGCCTCTACCCATCATCCATGGGTCAGCCTTTTAAATATTTAAGCATTTCATTGCCCCTTGGACTAAATACCACCTCATATTTCTTTCTACTTTTCCTCCTTAGGAAGTGTTGGTAAGCCTCCGTCCTCTTCTAAAGGTTCTACAACTGGCGAATGTCCCCTGTGCAATGTGAATCGGAGATGACACAGTAATGACAGGCCGGGCATGGCAGATGTTGGTACCAGCGACTGTAAGCCTCTCTCAATACAGGAAGCCAGTCCACAAGGTTGACCCACATTGAATTACTGTCACTTAAAATCATTCAGACTTCAACACATGGCTTTTCAAAGGGACAGCTTCTGTCCTATATTTGCGTGGACATAGATGGAAGACTTTGCACTTTGGTTTCAAAGAGACCTGGATGCTTGAGCTCTACCTCCTGGGTGTTTAAGAAGTACTGAAAGTAGATGCCCAGAAATTCTACTCAGTAATTATACTTAAATGCTCTGGCATGCCAGTTAAGCTATGCTAGGTCTCTAGAAAATAAGGGGTCTGGGCCACAAAGGTAAAACAGAAAAATCTTCAAAAGAAGCCAACATTTTGTTGTTCTGTAAAGCCGAACTGAAGAACAGAGTAGAAACTGGTGGTCCCTACACCTAAGGTGACTAACTCAACAGCTGTGGAATCCCACCCGCCACCCATGCCCACTTCCCGCTGTGCAGGTTGGAAAGCCACACACTCTCTTTCCTGGCCCAGCTTCTAGGAGGACTCGTGATGTGACCCAGTTATGGCCAGTGAGACCGAAGGGGAAATTTGCTAGAAGTTTCTGGGGACTCTCTTTGCTCACTATTCCTTACCCACTTCTTGCTGCCTTGAACACAGACCTAACACCTGGGGCTGCAAGCAACCAATGTGCTTACAAATGTGAGGGCGATGGGGACACCGAAAATACTAAGGATAACAGAATAAAACAATAGGGAGAAACGTGGGCAATTAATGACATTGTTATGCTGAGTCCACCTACCCCTCAATTTCTTGTTAAGCAAACAATAAAGGTCCTTACAGTTTAAGCCACTGCTATTCTATTAACACTTACCTAAAAGCATTCCTGATACATCTAGTTCCAAGTCTATTCCCTCCCCCTGCAACTCCAGGTTTACAAAGGCTGTACTACAATTCCATGAATTCATCTTAAATCAAAAGTAAACGTGGGACTACTGGCATAATCAGCGAAAATGTTCGCCCAACTCTTCAAAGTATACTTTATTTAAAAAAATAAAACTCTACCGTTTTGTTTGTGTGCTTTAAAAAATATTCAAAATTCTCCCGTTTCGTTTTTTCCAACCCTCTATATGAAATTACTTTTTTCATAATTCTCTCCTGAAGAGGCTTCGCAACATTTTCGATCCATTTTTTATGTAACATCTCTTTTCTTCTTTCCTTAAAAATGTCCAGATGCTGAAAATACGTATCCAATTTCTAACAAAGTGATACAAACAAGGAAAACACATTATTAAAAAGTTTTTTACTTACTATCATTTGAATAAGTGGAGGAAAGACGTGCTCTCACACCTACACTCCCAGCACCTTTGGGCTGCGAAGTCCCAGCATAAGGCAACTGAAGGACAGAATGACGTTCAGAAAGAGGACCGGAGAACACAGAGCAGAAGAACCCATGGAAAGTTCCGAACCACAGCGGTGCCTTCAGATTAAACCACATTCAAACCATTCCTAACCCTTAAACTCCTGCTTCTTTTTAAGGATTTCAAAGCATTCCCTTGTCATCCATTCCATGTCCTAGCTTGTTTCATCAGTAAAGGCGGTGACCATATTGATAGAATGGAAAGTAGACTAGACTCTCTCTCTCTGAATCCATACAAGGAGAGTAATCCCACCTACCTCTCTGACACTCGAATGAGAATATATGTGAGTTTATGTAAATCACAATACAAATGTTAAGGTACTAATACACCACTGAATTTCAGTCCCACTATTGAAATTAAAACTCCTTTAAGTCTATTAATTCCATGGTGACTATCAGTACTGATTGGTCATTACACTTAAATACTAATTTATTTCTCTATATACCCACACTGCAATGTGGGGACATAGGAGGAGGGAAGTATCAGTCAGAGAGCATTTCTATTCAGTACCAGGGCAAAGAAGGAGACAGATATGGGGTAGACCTGGACATCCCGACCCCTTAGTGACCCTGCAAGGAGGTGGTACAATCTCAGATCTATGTAGTATAAACGAGCAAATCAAAGGAGGCTGATTGTTCTAGCAAAATCAGTGTCTTCGACGGGGTGGCTTTCGCCGGGCCACGCTGCTCTGCATCACTTGCTTACCTAGAATACACTTAGAATCCACCATCTGTAGCCAACTCTTACCTTCACGACATAATTTTCTCTAAATAATATTGTGTGTACAGCTTCATCAATGTCTTCTCTAGCTAATGCCTAAAATTACAGAACTAGGTATTAGAATATAAATTCTGAAGAAACAAACCATTATGACAAAACTCAGTGTATCTTACCAATAGTTTGAGTATAAATTTCATGTCTGTAATTCAAAGCATATTTTGTAACTTTTTATTATGGAAATTTTCAAACATGCTTCTCCATGCACCCACCACTCAGGTTCAGTCACTATTAACTCAAAGTCAATCTTATTTCATCTAAATCCCTACTCACTCCCCTGCCTCCCACTTGGATTACTTTGAAACAAATCCCTTATATCATACCATTAAAATCATAGTTTGAAGTACCAAGAAAGCTTACTAATTAAAGGAACCCTCTATAAAATGAATCCTCTTTCCAGGAATTCAGTAGGTAAGTTCTAAAGGGCCCTCTAAGTTTCCTGGCTTCTGCTAGGTCCTTTTGTAAGTCAAAACTACAGAAAGTTAGATTTAGTTCAGCTGGTCCAAAGTCATGGAGCCAGTCAGTGGCAGCTCCCGGCCAAGGATCAAGATTGTCTTATTATTTTGGGACTTGTTGTTTTCTTTATGAGCCTGGGTAAAGCTGATACACTGACATCCTCCCTATGAACTGATCTTCCAGCTTTTATTCTTCTGAGACTCAGTAGGAACAAATGGAAAGAAAATGCAAATCTAGCATCTAGTGTAAAATGGCACAGGTTATTTTGTAAATAACACAGGATATCATCCATGTAAAATGACATGTTACTCAATCTCTGGCTCTATTTCAGTCCTGCCACAATGAGTGCACCAAAACAAACCACATCCCAAATTCAGATAGCAAATCTGTAAATCTGAGAAATCTCAAAAAGGAGCCGTGTATTTTTAGTCCTGCATTAACAGCTTCAGTTGAGATGTAAAATGATATTCAGACAGCTACTCGGGTCTTCTCCAAAATAAAACTCTCTTGATAACAGAAACAGAATCTAGCACTTATTTTAACATGGCAATTGGAAAATCATGTAAAACAAACATTTTCCCCTGATACGGCAATACAAATTTAGAAGAAATCAATCCATTTATTTGGAGAAGTAGAAACGTACACTTTGACAAGCATATTGAGTTTTTTAGCCATTAACATTATTAGCAAATGTTATGTATACTACTGGTCATGTGTCAGATTTTCAAACCACCCTTTTTTCATTTCAGGAAATAGAAAGTTTTTGTCTTTGATAGCTCCTTCTTCATGATTTTGCCAGAAAATATAAGGAAGATGTTAATGATTTCTACCAGCACTTTTGAAATCCACCACTTTTTGTGCAGCACGTCCAATATTGTGTCTCACTACTCTTACTGCCACCAAGGCACAAGGGGCAAAATAAATATCCAAGAGCTCTTCTTACAGCGAGGCAAAGTATAGCACCATATAAAAGACTGAAGTGTTCTTTGAGGAAATCAGTGTTAATCCCTTACCAGACCCTAAAGTATCGGGAATTAACTGGCCAGCCCAGACCTGGCTAGTCCGGCCTTTGCCCTTAGGCCCGCCCTGTCGCTGGCCTGACCCACCCGCTGGCCACGGGGGACACTGGAACCACACTCTTGGACAGATCTGACCCCAGGGCATTCCCGTTCAAAGAATTCTTTGAGCGCCTTAGCGTTTGCCAGGCGCTGTTCTAGTCCTGGGGACGACAACCGTCATTCACACAAAATAGTTCGTAATCTCGACGGGTTGTGTCCGCCCGCCAAAATGCCACGTTATGGTACCTCCATTACAGCAACTGACTCGGGCTCTGGCCACTCTTTCAACTTTTCTGGGCTGAAATGTTCATCATAGATCGACCTTTTCGTGGTCGTCATTGGTAACAGGATCCCCGAGGGGCGGGCGCGGAAGGAGCAGACGTCGTCAGGCGGCGGCGGGCCTGGGGACTCCGACGGCCGTGCGGCGGGGTCCGCCGGGCCGGGCGGGGCGCACCTCGCTCCCGGCGCCCCGCGGACGCTCCCGCCGCCCCGCCCCGCCCCGCCCCGCCCCGCCCCGCCCGCGCCGACGCGCCGTCCCGGGCCGGCCGCGCGCTCCGCCCGCCTCGGGCTCCCTGGCCGTCCCGGCGGCGTCTGGGCGGGGCGCGGGCCGGTGGACGTAGCGCCGGAAGCCCGCGGGCCGGCGGCGCAGTGGAGGGGCGAGGGGAGCGCCCTCCAGGAACAAGGTGTTGTGTAAACCGCAGCCCCCTTCCCTAGGCCCCGGCCCCGCCATCCGCCCGCCACCCGGGGCGGCCGCGGAGGAAGAGCGCCCCCGGCTGCGCGCGCCCTCCACCCGCGCACGTGGGGCCGCCAACCGCCCGGCCCTCCACCATCCCATGTTGGGGGGTTTGGGGGTTTGGGGGTTTTTCTAATAAATTGCGGTCACGTAAGTTAGTGCTGAAGAGAACTTCCCCCTTGTATGACCTGGGGCTGCAGCCTGAGGACTGGTTTTTCGTGTCCCCTTTGCCCTAAGGAAAAGAGAATTCTGCTCTCTTATCCTCCAGGTCCTACTAGGTCCTCCTGTGACTCCGAGTTAAACTCAGCGTGAGCCAGACGGCGCTAAGCAGAATCAGAACCAGCGACTGGGTAATCCAACTCGCAATGAATTTTTAAACTTTATAAAGACTGTTGGGAAAACCTGGGGAGGCTATGTGGGCGTGGTTTTCAGGGTGCCGGACCAAAGGGAGCACACCTTAACTGAGGGAAAGACCAAGTGGATTGAGATGAACACTCAGTAAGGTAGCCATTATTATCTTTATTGTCCCTTTCAGGCAATATTTTTTAACTTCTGGGGAAAATACATTTGCAGTAACTCAGTTCATGGTACTGTGGTTTCTCAGTTGCCCTCCAGACGCTGAAAGTAGTGACGTGTACTGCAGATGCTTTCCTTAGACAGGAACAATTCTGGTCCTCACCCTGAACGGCGACCGCTGGCAGGTGGCTGCCTCTGACGCAGCCTTCTCTGCTGTCCTCCTACCAGTCAGGTATCAGGGTGTGTGCTCCTTGGTCGCTAAAACCTTTGAAGGTGACAGAAAAGAGTGAGGCAGGGATGAGGGGCTTACAAAACAGCGTTCGTGGGCTGAGTTGATCCCCCGAAGCCTGGTCCTCCTGACAGACGAGCTGAGTGACCCACCTGGCAGGTAGGATCCTCACCTAATCCTCCTGTCGTAGCCCCTCCTGACTGTCTGGATTCAGGCTCACTGCCACCCTTATTGTATGTTTGAGGGACCCCCTGTGGTCCTGTTTTCAGATGTCAATGTCTGCAGTGCTCATTTACACTAGGATTGTTGTGATTTAGAAAATACTAGATGCCTTTCTTCCCTTCTCTTTACAAAACTCTAAATCGCTATCCTCCACCTTTACTGTCAGCTGATGGACAACCTCACTTCATTGGGAAAATGAAGTAAATAGAAATGAACAATCTTCCTTCACAAAATCCACCAAGCTAGCCTCATCTTTGTATGTCCATGTACTGTGCCTTCCTTCGTCTTCCAGGGCATAGATTGTCCTGCCTTCCACTTGAGAAGTGATTCCCACCTCTTCACAGGTAAAGGGAGTAGGAAGGGAAGGACAGTTTTAAGGAGAGAAATCAGAGTAGGCTTCTCTGCAGAGGTGACATTTGTGCAGAGGTCTGTGTGAACTAAGGGAGTGAGACATGGAGAGATCTTTGGAAAGAGTGTTCCAAGCAGGTGGATTGGCAGAGGCAAAAGCCTGAGATGGGAGCACAGTAGGCAGGTTCAGAAACCAAGAAAAAGCCAGTGAGGCTGGAGCATAATAAGTGAGGAAAGGCAGGAGGTGAGGTGGGAGAAGAGACAGGTGCCCAATCATACAGGCGATGAGAGGCATCATAAGGAGAATAAAATCCAGCATGTGAGGGGAAGCCATTCAAAAATGTTGAGTAAGGGGGGAAATCTGATGTAATGAACATTTTTCAAGGATATGGCTGCTGCCTGGAGAACTGATTACACAGGTGAGAGCAGGAGCAGGAAGACCAGCAAAGGCAGATGCACTAAGACAGGTATGATCACAGTGGCTTCAGCAGGTCAGACGTGGTACGTGAGTGAAAGCAAGGAATCAGAGACGACTCCTAGACTTTTGTCCTGAGGGGTCCTGGTTGGATTATGGTCCTATTCACAGGAATTTGGAGGGAAAGCAAGGCTTGGCAGCAAGAGGAGCAGATGTGCAAAAGTGAGAAATGATCCCATTTGCGGCAGGTTCAATTCCAGATACCCACCACCATCACAGTATGTAAGGAGGGCTTATAAAACAACATACGTGGTTTTTCCTTGCTGCCCATGGAGACCTGGTCAGTTGGGGTAGCTCTTCTGCCCTACTTTACCTGTTTTGTTGTCATCACTGCACTTATTGCTAGCTCACAGGATGTTGTATACTTACTCATTTGCTTATTGTCTGCCTCCCCCATCAAAATGTCAGCTTTTCTAGATGAGCATTTTGTCTGTTTTAACACTGTTTCCGGCCCCTCAAACACTGCCTGGCTATATTGTGATCAAGCAAGCACGTAGGAGGACACTAAAATGACAGAAACAGGGGTTAGGCCACACAGTGGTTTTAATACATTTCCCAGGAGTGGGTAAAAACAAAAGCAGCTCCCTTGCTCTTCAGGGTGGGAGTGAGGAAATGGAGAGACAGTCCGAGACACTGCTGTATACTCAGAGCCCAAACCTCTCCCGTACTGATTTCTAGCTGGGGGGTGGGAGGGAGGGCTGTGACTTCAGGAAACCCACTCCTTAAAGAGGCTATAATCCGAGCCTTAGGAAGGGGAGATGAGGCACCTCGGCCTGGAGGGAGGAGGCGAGGCTAGCCCAGTCACAGGGCCACCAGCTTTAACTGCAGTTACCATAGGATGACCAGTCAGTGCTCTCTGAACACCTCTATTTCTATACATTTTACATCTTAAAGGTTGGGGCTTGTACTTCTATTTCTTAAATTTTACTCATTTAGGAGTTCCCTGGTGGTGTAGCGGCTTGAGGCTTCGGCGCTGGCGCTGTCAGCACTGCGGCCTGGGTTCGATTCCCAGCCAGGGAGCTACCCACATACAAAAAAAAAAAAAAAAAAAAAGGTTAAATTTTACTCATTTAATCTAGTATAGAGTCCTTTAAAATTTTTCTACCTGTCCTGGCTGAATTAAGAGGAACAAAAGTTTCGGCCTGGCTCGGCGGTGACAGTGGCAAATGGTAGAGACGGTGGGGAGAGAGGGGCTGAAATTCGGGAGAGGGAGCGCGGGAAGTCCCCCAGCCCGACCGTCAGGGGGCGCCCCGTCGTGTCGCTCCCGTCCCCCGTGACTGAAGGAAGCCTGCCGCAGGCTCTTCCACCCGCTCCCCGCGGCCTCCTCTCCGCCCGGGAGCCTGCCGTGCAGAGACGGCCGCTGCTCAGATCTCCGTATCAGCAGTTGCTGCCTGGGGTATTGCAAAGTGGAACTCCCTCCCTCTCACCCTCTCACCGCACCCTGGTCCTCATCCCGTTCTTCCTCCCCGCCAAGGTTCAAGGCTGAAGGGTGCCCTTCAGGGTTGGCCTCCTTGGGTCTTTGATTCTTTCCCTCCTGATAACACAGAAGTTCTTTTTCCAGAAAGCACGACCTCTTGTTCCTGCAGGGAGGAACCAGAAAGGAAGGAATTCTTGTGACAATCAACTCAATTGTACATTTAAATTTTTATTTAAATTTGAAGTTGATGACTTCAACCTGAATTTGTATATTTTTATCAAAAAGTAACCCACATAAATAGCAGTATTTGCTCCAGTAATAGTTTCATCTGAAACCTCTTTGCTGCTTAATCAGTTGAGTGAGGTTACTTCAGAGTAAATGACCCCTCATAGAGTTAGTTCACGTGCCTCCCCTGGGCAGGTCTAACTCTGCCAAAGACAAATACGCCTTCTCCATCCCTGATCCATAACTGGGATGCACCCCTTGTTCATGGAAGAGAATCTAATCTTCCCCCTCCTTCTCCCAGGGGGAGTTCATAGACTTAAGCCTTTAGTCTAAAATATAAGCCATAGGTGCTTCAACAGTGCAATACTCTTCATGTCTGGGTCTCACTCTGCTAGAAGAGGTATTTGAGGACAAAACTCCTCCTTTTATACCACATGTAGAAAGTAAATAGGATTAAGATGTTTATTATCCTAAAACCTGACCCAACAGGTCTGCAAGAGACCATTAGCAGTTAGGGATTGCAGAGGAAACTACTCTTTTGGAACCTAGTATATAAGAGGCATCTGAATCATGCCGTCTTGTAAGTCCTCAGCTACCAGCAAGTTCCAGTACTTTCTATAATCCCTCAACTTCAGCTCCCATTCAAAAAGCAGCATATTATTAAACCACACCTCAAGCACACCAAGAAGCCCACGATGGCCAGCTCCATCTCCAACAGTCATCTGTTTCTACTTTAAATCACTTAAGTTCCTCATGAGGCAACCAGTTGTTCTCTCTGCCAGCATCAAGCATCTCTAAAAGCCCTCCAGCTTCTGCCAGTCTGTAATTCATCACATTCTGAACCTATTCAGAAAGGGAAGGGAAACCACTGCAGCTTGCTCTGGGGCCTTTTAGGAACAGAGAATTGTAGACCAGCGTCCTAAACAACATGCAAGCTCATTTTTCTTCCACTTTGCTAGCTTCTTTTTTATTACTATCGACAGCTTTACTGTATAATTTACACACCATGACATTACCCATTTTAAGTGCACACACCAATCACTTGTATTTATAGAGTTGAGCAACCATCACCACAATCTAATTTTAGAACATTTCCGTCAGTCCAAAAACTGCATGCTGGTTTACAATCAATCTCCATTCCTAGCTCCAGCCTTCGGCGACCAATAATCTGCTTCCTGTCTCTATAGATTTGCCTTTTCTGACATTTCATATAACTAGAATCATACAATAGTCCATTGTGACTGTGTTCTTTCACTGAGTATAATAGTTTATATAATTTTGTTTATTCATTCATCAGTTGATAAACATCAGTGTTGTTTCCAGTTTGGGGCTATTGTGGACACATGTTTCCATTTCTCCTGGGTAGAAATCTAGGAGTTGAATTGCTGGGTCATGTGGTAATTTAATGTTTAAGCTTTCAAAAAACTGTTTTCCAAAATTACTGCATCATTTTACATTCCCTCCAGCAATGTCTGAGGGATCCCATTACTTTTAATCTGATATTTAACAAGTTTTAGAACTATGTAGAGAAATCCCTTAAATTCCATAACCAAGATCAACTAAAAAGGTGGCAGGAGAGGTGCTCCTGGAAAACTCCTCTGGAAATACGACAAATAGAACAACTGTAATTCAACAAAGGATTCCCTACGCAACACAAACACAGCTAAGAGCCTCACTTGTTACATCGAAGGAATTCTGTAACCAGTTCATTGAGATGATTCCCTGTGTTCCTTGCACAGTAGTATGTACCACTCTCTGCTTGCAACATCTCTTCATCCTGGGTACAATACTGTAACAGCCACTACCCTCCCATACGAGTCCAAAATTCCATTTTTACTGCTCCAATTCAATTAAAATCTCGCCTTTAACTTTAATATGAGTTAACAGTTTTTGTCTATGTCTGTGCTTGTTACTAACATTTCTAAATGTGTTAGCTATTCATTCTTTAAAACCAGAGCTGAGGAAAGTTGCCACCTAACCCAGATACAGTGATGGGAGATTCTGGTGTCATTCCCCAGGAGTCTGCCATATGCCTCGGCACTGACTCCAGCAACTTAAAAGGATGGCAAAGGGTGGAAACACTGCCAAGCATCTTACATAAAAGAAGAGCAAAGCTGTAGAACAGGCTTACTTGCAAGAAACTGCTTTTTCTTCTTCCTGGGATTCCAGAAGATGAGGAGCTCTTGCCGAAGGTTTCAAATCAAAACTACTAACATTAAAATTCACTTTCACTTTTAACCTTTAACAAGATAACATGTGTGAGGGTGTTTTGAAAACAATACAAGCTTATACTCTTCCAGAAATTATTGTTATATATTGACTGCTATGCATATTATTTAAAATACCATTACTGCAAACTGTGTGCATTCTTGAGTGCTTAAGTTGCTAAAACCATGATGGAGATCGGTTTACTGTTTACTGAGAACCTAGACTCTGTTAGGCAAAGTTTAAAGCTCTCCCTGTCCACCAGGAGTGTATATATGCTAATATAAACAGACGCCATAGAGATTGTGTCATTTACAAGCATAAATACAAAATGTGTCTCCAATAGAGAACCCACACACTCCATTTCCCTGTCTCCTTTATTTTAAGGTAGAAGACAGGTGCCTTTAGATCCCTCCAGTCTTGCCCACACTCAGCAGTAGATTGGAAAGGTAATACTGGCCTCTGAGGGGCATCTGTTTTTCTGCCACAGCATAGCTGTGTGGTTCTCAGGCCAAGAGCTGGAGCAGCACCTTCCTGATTCTTCAGCTTCCTGATCATACCAGAGACAACACATCCCTCTGCCAGCCAGTTCTGCACTGTGATTTTGGGAGTTGTTCCTAAAACTCAGCCCTATTTGTTAAGACCTCCCACTGATTCTGTGAACAGTATAAATCCTCCAAATCTGAATCCTTCTCTAGCATGAATTCAATTGTCTGAAACCAAGAGCCATGGCCATTCTTTTAACTTCTACTCAGTACACCTGACATTGAAATGGTCACACAAAGAATTCATGGGAAGGATAATTATGATTCTAACTTAATCAGAATTAGTTTTCCCAGAAAACATGGATTTTGAAATATGTTTTGAGTGAATGAAAAGAACTGGGTATAGCAAACATCTGTATTAATGTACAAAGCAATATTAATGACAAAAGAGTTGCCAGTGTTGTACTTGAAATTTTTTTTTTTTTCTTTTTGGTATGTGGGTAGCTCCCTGGCCGGGAATTGAACCCAGGTTGCAGTGTTGACAGTGCCAGCGCCGAAGCCTTAAGCCACTACACCATCAGGGAACTCTGCCAGTGTTAATATATTCAAAAAGGGCATTCTGTCAAAAATTACAAGATGTGCCCAAAAAAGCAAGACAGAATAACCTCAAATATCTGGCACTCAATCAAAAATTACAAGACATGTCAAAAAGACAAGACAGAATAACTATCAAGAGATAAAGCAATCAACAGAACCAGATTCAGAAGTGACCCTAATATTGGTACTATCAGATAGGGAATTTAAAATAACTATGGATTGATATGTTAAATAATCTAATGGGAAGGTAAACAATATGTATGAACAGATGGAGAATTTTAGGAGAAATGAGAATGGTAAAAAATCAAATAAAAATATTAGAAATAAAAATCAATTGCGTCTCAGCCTTTTGGCTAAGATCAAGTGTAGAAATAAAAATCACCACATCAGAGATGAAGAATTCCTCTGATGGACTCTTAGTATATGGGACACAGCTGAAGAAAGACTCAGTGAACCTAAAGATAGATCAGTAGAAACTGTCCAATTGAAATACAAGAAAAAAAGTTTTAAAAACAGAGAAAGAAAGACAGAGCAAAGTATCTAAGAGCTATGTAGCCATATAGCCATGGGACAATATCATATGGTCTAACATACATATAATTGGAGTCTCAGAACTAAAAAGAAAAAATGGAACATAAGAAATACTTGGAAGTGATAATCACCTAGAATTTTCCAAAAAATCATGAAATCACAGATACAAAAATCTCAGAGAACCCTAAGTAGAATAAACAAAGGACAAAAACACCTAGATACATCATAGTCTAGCTAATAAAAACCAGACAAAAAAAAAATCTTGAAAGTAGCCAAGACAAAAGAAACATGATATATAGAAAAACAAAAACAAGAATTACAGTATATTTCTCATTGAAACATGAAATTTAAAAAGAATCATTAATGACAAGATTTATATCACTGTATCAAAAAGTTTTCCAATTCCAGTAGATTCCATAATTTCTATAATATTAACTCTTACCTGCTCCTTTTACAAAATTCACTTTCTATGTAGCTTGCAGGCAGTTTAAGCCACTCATTTGGAGTCATAAAGTGCCTTGAATTAGAAATTCTCGGGAATCTGGAATGCAGTTTGGCCTTCTCAACCTCTTTAAATTCTTTCATTGTATACATTTTGCCTGCAAGATTAGTAACCTAAATCAGCACACTTAAATGCAATCCCCATTGCTCTTAAATTATGAAATCACATAATAAGACACTCAGTACCAGTCTCGCACTGAAGAAGAGTTCTTTTTTCATCATCTTTGTCATATTGTGCCTTTTTCAAGGGGTCACGAAATGGTGGGATGGTAACCTACAAGAAAAGCACATCTTTGAGGACTGAGTTTCAGGTCTTTTTCAGTCAATTCTAAACATAGATTCATAAATGGCTCTTAGGCCAGAAGAATCAAGAATACAGTATCTACAAACTAATGTCAATCTAACCCCCACATATTGAACCAACAAAGAGATAGGGGCACTCCAGTACATCTCTTAGCAAGGCCCTCCAGCTGTGGTTAGCTCTTGTTTGAATAATCTCTTCAGATCCATGTAGATAGTCTTCTTAGATACTAAACCCAAACTCAGCAAGTTCTGAAACCATATCACAATACATTATTCAAACTCTGCTACATTAAAATCCATTGGTCTGCCTTGAACTTTGAATGGATCTTTTATCTGTGTCCTGAATTGTTTGTTTGGAAAAATTGGATCACTGAGTTATGTGAAATCTTTCAAATGTTAATACATTTCATTATACAATAATCACACTCATTAACATTATTGCTTATGTCATCAGTAGTCTTTTGAGTATTGAGATGCTGTCAGAGTCACGATGGTAACTCTGATTTTTCCAAAATTCTCCTTTTTTGCTTAAAAGCTCACATTTTTTTCATTGGCAACAAATATTGTCCATTGCTTTCCTTGAAGTGACAGACTCATTTTGTTAATTTGCCAGAAAATGTCTGCCAAATACCCAAGATTTAATAACCATAGTTTTGTAAGTTACTCTTTTAAGTAAAAATGTTGTTCTATGAAAAAAATCAAGTTCTGCTCACAGTTCAGTCATACTGTTTTGAGTGCTGCCCGGAAAGTATCCAGCCATATAATATGAAAAATAGAGGCATTTATGGCTGGATTTTTTTGGGGGGGCAACCCTCATATTTCAGTATGCAGCAGAAGTGTTCATCACACAGAATATTAAAAAGATGTGTGCTCAAGAAGCAAGATTTAATAAAATTAGTAAGTTTTACTACTTAAGGATATTCTTAAATGAATTGAATTTTGTTTTACTATGAGTGTATGGCAGTGAAGAATATAATGATTACCAGAACAATTTGGCAACATTGATTTAAGTTGTTCTGAGGCACCAGCAGTTTTATGCACCATTTCTTTTGCACCATCGAAGCAAATGTCAACACATAAAAAAGGCAAATAATATTTGGCACTCTTATGAAAAGACTTGGCCTAATAGACCCCTGAAAAGGTTTCAGGGCTCTCAAAGGTGTATGTACTTTTTTTTGAGAACTGTTGCTATAACCTCAGCATGCTCAGCTTACCATAAGAGGTCACCTATCATCTTCATTTAGAAAGACAGAACAGTAGAAGAACAGAATGGAATTTTGGTATCAAAAAGATCTGCTTCCAAGTCCCAGTATTTCTCCTTACTAGCTGTGTTACCAGTTAGTATATGTAAGGCTCTAACACTGAATTCTCAGTTTAACTGTCACCTATAAAAATAGGGATAATAGCACATACACACATACACACCCCAATTCGGGAGTAGGGGAAGGACTGGCCTTGCATGCAAATGCCAGCAGTTTGCAATGTCTATGACTCAAGATAAGTTTTTTTTTTTTTATTTTGTTTAATAATCTCCATTATTATTAAAAGTGTGGAAAATAGACTCTCTGGGAGGGGTGCAAATTTATACAACCATTCTGGAAAAAAATTTGGCAATATGAATCAAAATCGTGCATGACCTTTAACTCAACAATTCTCCTTCTAACCACTTACCCTACGGAAAAAAAATTAAGAATTAAATAGTGACAGGGATGTTAATCACAATATCATTTATAACAGCAATAGATCAAAAGCAATCCAGATGTTCAAAATGCAGAATAATAAAAAAAAAAAAAAAAGAGAAAAGATGATTTAGCAAGATTCCATATATGGTTAGAAACATACCTACACTCTGCTATTTACAGCTGTGTGACCTTGGACAAGTAACTTAAATTATCTGTGCCTCACTTGCCTCATCTGTAAATTACATGATATGGTTGCAGTGAAGATGAAAAAAAAGGGAAAAAGTCCTAGCATTTGGTTAAGCCTTCAGTGCCAGTCAGCTGCTATGAGTCCATTATAGGTAAACAAATTGAATGGTTTTTAATTCTTTATTTAACAATTGATTTTCTCATTTGTATCATGAAAATGTATTACTTTTATAACAAACTTAAAAGTCTATTAATATTTTAAACATGACATATTACTCAATTATTATACAGTATTTTCACATTTTATTGCGGTTTAATTTACTTTGGACTTTGACTTTTTGGTTCTTTTCTGAGATAGGGAGGTGGGAAGCTTTTCTTAAGATGTTACTACATTCTCAGTGAATCACTAAAGGATGACTCATATATTAGGGCTTCTCAAAAAACCAATTACATAATACCAAAGTTAAAATAAGAAATGTATCCTACCTTCAGAAAATTCTGGTCCTCTTTGCTCATATAAAAAGGATCATACTCTTTTGGATCATAATGCTCTATAAATACATTTCCCTAGAGGAAGGAAATAAACCACACATTAGAACAAGAGAGGTGCAGTTAATTTTGAGCCTAACAGGACCTAAGAGTCAATCAAACACACAGCTCTGTTCTTATGCTTCAAAATGACATCAGTGACAAACAAAAGGGAAGGGAAGGCCAAATTTGAAATTAAATTTAATGTATCCAAATAAATATTATATTAATAGAAGGAATATTTTTAAAATTTGCAAGATTTTAATAAAAAATGTTGGAAGGGAATACCAAAAGATTTGGGAATTTGTTTTTAAATGCTTACTGGTCAAACATTTCAGATCTCTTTAAAATGCCAGGAAGAACAGAAATATTTCATACCTTTATAAATAATTGAGCTCCAAAACAAATGTGTGTATGTGTATCCTGAATAAAGAGTCTACAATTTTTTAATTGGCATATAAAATTAATAATTACATGGAACAATAAAGAACAGTGATTCTAATGTACATATTTGACCCCATACCTCACCCTCCTCCCTCCATCCTTTCCACATCCACTGGACTTAAGAATATATTACAACAGAGTATAGATTACATATCTATAAAGTAGGGAAGGGCAGGCTGTTAAATAAATATAACCATAGTTTTTAAACCAGCTGAAAGAAGTACCCAATGATCTCTTAGTACCTTTTTATTTATGTATTTTAAAAAACTATCTAATTCTTCTTGTCTCCTTTTTTTAATCTTCTTATGTGAACAAACTTTTTCTATAATTTTCTTCTGGAGAGGATCCGCCACATGGTCAACCCATCTTTTGTATAACATCTCTTTTCTTCTTGCATTTAAGAAGTCATGATGTTGTAAATACTTATCTAGTTCCTAGTAAACAGTGATAGAAAAGACATATTATCTTAAAGCTTTCTTTTTCTAAAATTTAAACTTCATTTATATGCCTAAGAATAATCCGCAAAGTCAGTCATTAATTCAGTCATTTACTTGGCTTCTACTCTATGACACACACTATACTGGAAACAAGGAATATGGAAAAATTAGACATCATGCCTGCTCTCACTGGGGAGACAGACTACAAAACAAATCTAAAAAACAGTGGGAAGAGGGACAAGATAGCAAGCTACATATATAAAAGAATTAAAAACAGGGATTCAAACAGATATTTGTGTAACAATGTTCACTGTAGCAGTGTTCACAATAGCCAAAAAGGTGGAATGAAAGCAACCCAAGTATCTGTCAACAGACAAATGTTTAGAATGTGTAAACAAAGTGTGGCATAAACATACAATGGAATAATGTACAGCTATAAAAAGGAATGCAGTTCTGACACATGCTACAACATGGATGGACCTTGAAAACAATATGCTAAGTTAAATAAGCCAGATATAAAAGGGACAAATATTGTAGGATTCCACTTATATGAAATATCTGGAATAGGCAAATTCATAGAGACAGAAAGTAAATTAGAGGTTACCAGAGGCTTAGAGAAGGAAGAATGGGGAGTTATTACTTAATGAGTACTAAGTTTCAGTTGGGGTGATGAAAATGTTTTGGAAATAGAAGTGATGGTTGCACATATCCACCTATTTGGAAATAGTGGTGATGGCTGTACAACATATAAATGTAATTAATGTCACAGAATTAATTAAAATGATTAAAAACAGCAAATTTTATATTATATATATTTTAGTACAATAGAAACATGATTACTTTTTTTTTAATTTCCAAAGTGGGAGACATTTCAGATGGGCCTTAAAAAATAAAGTTATCTAGGAAAAGAAGGGATAACAGAATGTGAAAGAACATTCTATGGGGAGAAAAAGAGACAAAAGCAAAGAGACAAAAGTGTAGTACAACCTGGCCCAGACGGTAAGTAGCCTGCAAAGAAAATGCCTGATTTAGGCTATAAACTAAATCATTCTTACTAAAACTTCTCATCTAGAAATCATGTAATTACTAGGATCAACAACATAAAATTAAAAATTAAAAAATAAGCCCTGAGAGCTCCCTTCTTGGTGGGTATTATCCCTCCCTAACTTCAGATCATAGCACACTTCAACCATTCTCAGTGAATAGTCCATTTCCTTTTTAAACAACTCTAAAATAATTCTTAAAAACAAAACAGCCCACCCACTCCAGTGTTTAATATATTTCACATGGACATTTGACTCGTCTTATAATTAAACCCATCCTGCTGTAGCTACTGCCTTGTTCTTACCTAGATAAGATAACTGAGTAATAATTGGTCACTGTGTTCCGATCTTAAGAATACATAGTGACTCCATCAAAACCCCACTAAGATTAAGGAATAAGTGAGAAGGGAAAAACTTTTATAAGGTATCTGTGAAAGAATCTCCACAAAGTATAGGAAAAGAGGAAATCAATTAAAGCAATCTCAGAAACCTCTTAAGGTTAATCTTAGGAGCTAATAAGTGTTTTTAATTCTATTTTCTATTTTTTCTAAAATGTTTATAATGATGCACTACATCAAAAATGGAAAAACTTTAATTTTTAACTGACACATTTTATAGCCAATTCTTACCTTAATTACATAATTTTCTCTACATAATATTGATTTAGTAGCTGCACCAACATCATCTTCAGCTAATTCCTAAAATGACAAAATGAAAAATTGAAAATTAAGACTTAAAATATCAAATTATTAATATTCTCTGGACTCACATTTTTATGTGATAGACACATCCCTAGAAAGTTCTCTGTAAATCCAGTTTTTATGCCTAAAATCATAAAGTATTTTTTAAAGAGTATTTGAATCTTTTTCCTTTCAGTTACAGCTCATTCTACAGCAAAAAACAAAACAAACAAACAAAAAAACTCAGATCAGGCATTTTGAATCCTGACAATGACAAATGACTTCCCTAGAGTTACATGGTAGGGAGAACCCATCTTTTATCACATCCTGTAAAATGCTTTTACCTTTATGAGTTAAAGTAGATAGAATGAGGCCTCTATTTTAATTCATTTAGTTGTTAGTGAATCTATTTGAACTTATTTAGTCACTATAGCAATCAAATATTCATGTTTTTATATACAGGTCACATTTTCAGATTTTTAAAGCAACACAAATAGTTCATAACATTAAATTTTTTCCATTTTCATAACAAATCTTCCACAATTAAGTATCTATCAGAAAATACAGTAGGTCGATTTCTAGCATACATGTAAATATAATTAATGTCACTAAATTATAGACTTAAAAATTGTAAAACAAACAAACAAATATTATGATATGTATATTTTACCACAATGGAAAAATAATATTAACTTTAAAATAAAAAAGATTCCCAAAGTGGGAGACATTTGGGATGGGCCTTTAAAATATTCTTATAATTACACAAAAATAAAATATTCTCAAATTAACTGTCATTGGAAGTAATTATTTTCAGTTCCACTACTCTTGTTTCTAGAACAGATGAGTAAAATCTCAAAATCCAAGAACTAACCTTTCCCATATACACCCAAGAAAATTAAGTCTCATGAGAATTAAGCAACAACTAGAAGCCTAGAAAGTCGTGCAGTGAGCCAGAATTTAAACTTATGTGTCTAACTCCAAATGCATTTTCTTTGTTCTTTCTGACTTACAGAGTTGCTACTCCTGGCAAATCTGTTATTCTCAAAACCAAGATGGTTTTTGAATTAATGTTCCACACAAAAATATAAAAACCAGCAATCAGAAGACACTAGAGACTGACCAAAAGCAAAGAAAACCTAGAGGATAGTCAACACTTGGAAAAAAAGAAAACAGCACTGAGTACATTTTCAGTTTTTCACGGACTTTTGTCTAAGAGCAGGCCTCAGTCATGGCTAAAGAAATGGACTCAAACTCAGAAACATGCAGCTTTCCAAATTCAAGAATTAGAAGACAGAGTTCAGGGCAACCATAGGAGCTGGAAAGGGAGAAGAGAAATACCTGAAAGAAAAAAAATGCCACAAATTCTCAAAATAAAAATCTGACCAAATCTCTGACAGATCCTTGAACTGTGTATGTACATGTACAAGGCAGATTCCATGGAGCTCATCTAAAGATAAAAAAGACTAAACAATGACTTCATCTGCTGTCAACTGCAGGAGAGACCAAGTTTGGGGTTTGAGGTCAGCTAAATTAGCTGCCTGGTAAAACTGAAGTACAATATCCTTCAGAGGAATATAACAGAATCCAAACCCTTTGCAATGTTTCACCCACGATGTCCAAAATATGGTCGGGAATTACTAGACACACAAAGAAACAGGAAAGTGACCCAACTTAAGAGAAAGGCAATCAATGGAGACTAACTCTGAGGTGGCCCATATGTTGGAATAAGCAGACAATGATTTTAAGTCAGCTATTAGAGCTATGCTTAAGAAGTCTAAGGAAATATGCTGTTAATGAATGGATAGAAAATATCAGCAGAGAAATTCATATAGACTATAAAAAGATCCAAGTGGAAAATACAGTTCTTAAATTTAATAAACAAATTTCAGTGAGCTTAGTAGTAGATTAGAAATGACATAAAAAGAGGCAGTGAACTTGAACACAGATCACTAGGAATTATCCAGGCTGGAAAACAGAGAGAAACAAAGATTGGAAAAAAACAAACAGATCTGCAGTGACTTTATGAGACAACAGCAGAAGGCTCAACAAGCAGGTAACTGGAGTCCCAGAAGTGACAAATAAAGGAATGGAGCAGAAAAATACTGAAGAAATAGGAATTGGGAGGAAAACTTCCACTTTCAGACAAGGTAGAATAACAGGGTGTTCCTCCTATCTTAAAAAAGAAAAGAAAAAAAAAAGAAACAACAGTTTTCAAGACATTGGGTGTCAGGCAATGAAGGACAGTGGCCCCTGAGAAACAGAAAGCAAAGTGAGCCCTGTAATATTAATAGTTCAGTTTAGTATCTGGAAAGAATTTCCGAACTGGCACAAAGATAGGTAGAACTTAGCTGTCTCAATGAAATGAGAGGGAAGCAAGGAGTCTGGGGAGGCCAGTACAGCAACAGTTCATAGGGCAGAATACCAGAGGGAGGAAAGTTACACAAAGAAAGAGCTTTGGGAATCTGCAGAGGGTTAAATCTAGAAAGGGTCCCCCTTCAGCCCTCAGCTAAATACTGAACATTATATGCACGTGGAGAAACTACTCAAAGAGACACTGGGCCAAGAAGCACATGAAAGAATTAGGGGAATAATCCCTAGAGGTCACACAGTCCCAGGAGTTATTCCTCTTAACATCAGCCATAGTGAAAAACATTGTGCGTTACAAAGCATAGAGTTGAGTACTTGAAGGGGTTTTGTATATAAGATGCAGTAGAGCAAAATTAGCCATGCAATAGATGCCGCTATAGTCCTAACAAAGCTTGAAGGCAATACCTGAAACAGCAAATTATGTCCAAATTAAATTAACTGCATCCCAGAATCAAGCTCAAGAATAACTGTGGAAAATCAAAAACATCTAACACTCAACAAGGTAAAATTCACAATGTCTGGCATCCAATCAAAAAAATGCCAGGCATACAAAGAAGCAGGAAAATGTCACCAATAATTTAGAGAAAAATAATTCAAAAGTGCTCCAAAAATAACACAGATAATATATTTATTACAGCAGGACATTAAAATAATTAGTATACCTGTAGTTCATAACTTCAGGAAGCTAGAGGAAACAGTAGATGTTTTAAGACAAGGAAGATATAAGAAAAGACCCAAATAAAATTTCTAGGGATAAAAATTACAATGTCTGAGATGAAAAATATACCAGACAAGCTTATCAGCAGATTTGACATTACAAAAGATCAGTAAACTTTAATAACAGAAATTGTCAAAATGAAATGCTTGTCTGAAAAGAATCTGAAAAATATTAATGGAGTGTCAGTGGGCTGTGGATGATTTCAAGCAGGCTATTATACATATAATTGTATTTCCCAAAGCGGGGGAAGAGAAAATATACTTAAAGAAATTATAGCTGAAATTTTTCCCAAATTTGTTGGGAATTATAAGCCCACAGACAGAAGAGGTTCAATGAAATCCAAGCAAGCAGTGGAGAAACTGGAACCTTCATACATTGGTAATGAGAATGTAAAATGGAGCAGCCCGTGTGGGAAATAGGCAGTTCCTCAAAAAAAAAAAAAAAAAAAATTTTTTTTTTAATGTGGGTAGTTCCCTGGCTAGGAATCAAACCCAGGCCACAGCATTGACAGTGCCAAAGCCTTAGCCACTACACCACCAGGGAACTCCCTCCTCAAAAATTTAAACATAGTATTACCTATGACCTAGCAATCCCTTTCCTAGATTATCTACCCAAAAGAATTGAAAACATGTTCACACAAAAACTTGCACACAAATGTTTATAGCAGCATTACTCATAAATAGCCAAAAACTAGGAACAAACCAAATGCCCATCCACTGATGAATGGATAAATAAAATGTGTTATATCCATAAAATGGAGTATTATTTGGCTGTAACAAGGAACCAAGTACTGATATGTGCTACAGCATTGATGAACCCCGAAAATGGTCAGCTAAGTGAAAGCAGCTAGTCATAACGGACCACACACTGTATGTCTATTTGTATATACTGTCCAAAATAGACAAATCTGAGAGAAAGTAGATTGGGGGTTGCCAGAGGACAGGGGGAGAAGGAAATGGAGAGTGACTGCTAATGACAATGAGGTTTCCTTTTTGGGTGATGAAGACATTCTGGAATTAGATTGAGGTGGTGGTTGCAAAACCTTGTGAATATACTAAAAATGACTGAATTGTACGCTTAAATAAAGTAGTGAATTTTATGGTATGTGAATTAAATCTCAGTAATGAAAGCTCAACAGTAAGGTAACAAACAACTCAATTTAAAAATCAACAAAAATAAAAATAAAAAAATAAAAATAAAAATCAACAAAAAAGTCAAACAACACTTCACTAACTAATTTATGTTAATGTCAAGTAAGATATGAAAAGATGCTCAACCTCATTAGTCGTTTGGAAAATGAAAATTAAAACCACAACAAGAAGCCATTATATATCTTTAAGAATGTCTCAAATTAAAAAGACTACACACACACACACACACACACACACACACAAAGATTATCAAATGTTGGCTAGGATGCAAAACAACTAGAACCCTCATACACAATGGAAATTTAATATAATACAATCACTTTGGAAATTAGTTTGGCAATTTCATAAAAACTTAAATTCATTTACCATATGACCTAACCATTCCACAATTAGATTATTTACTCAAGAGAATGAAAGCATATGAATTTTCCTAACAGTTTTAATTATAAATACCCCAAATATATACTATATGGGGTATTTATACTATAATACCCCAAAACTGCAAAAAACCCAAACATCCATCCGCAGGATTGACAAACTAGGGTATATGGCATTCAGCAAAAAAAAGAAAAGAATGAAGTATTATTGTATATGCAACACCATGGATGAATTGCAAAATAACTATGCTGAGTGAAAAATGCCAGATAAAAAGAATATATACTGTAAAATTATATTAAAAAATTTAAATGCAGGGAGTTCCCTGATGGTGTAGTGGCTTAAGGCTTCGGCGTTGGCGCTGTCAGCGCTGCGGCCTGGGTCCGATTCCCAGTCAGGGAGTTACCCACATACCAAAAAGAAAAAAAAAAAAAAAAAAAATTTAAATGCAAAATAAACTACAGGGACAGAAAGCAAATCAGTGATTGCCTTGAGGGCAAGCAGGGAGGGAGAGATTAGGGAGGGACACAGTGAGGAAACTTGGGGAGTATTGTGTATTTCATTATCTTGATTGTGATGATGGTTTCATGTGTGAATACATATGTCACAATTTAAATATATGCACACTTTAACCATATGCAGTTTGTTTTATGCATATCAATTACACCTTAATACAGCTTTTTAGGAAGAAATTACCATCTTAAAAATTCACAGCATGTATAAATCTGGTTGACGCAGCTAAAGCAGTGCTTCAAGAAAAACTTTAACTTTGTTATATTCTCCCTGAAGGAAGGTAGAAAATGAAGAGCGGAGTAAACACAAAGTTAGCAGAATAAAGGAAATAATAAAGAGCAGAATGAAGTAGAAAACTTGGAAAATATATTCAGCGCAAACCACTTCTCCATGCGACTACCCGATAGAAAACTTCGAAACTATTTACTGTACCTCCATAAAGGTAAGTGGCTGTGGTTCCAGCCATTGTTTTGAGCTCCTGAGCTCGGGAAGTTTGTCAGTTATCAGACCATCGCCGTCTAAATTTTTCATTGTGGTCACATATACCAGAGCCCCTAGAAAAACTAAAAAATTAACCTGTTTAGTAATGGGGTCCACAATCATCTTTCCGTTTAGTTATCAGTGCTTTAGGACCGTGGACCGACTTGGATCAGATTCTGAGCATCAGCCACCCACACTGGCCTGGCAAGAGGCCTTCGGCTTCTGATAGCGCGTTCAGAACAGCCTCCTTCAAGCAGGGGAACCTTCCTGCACCGACCCTCTTCCCTCGGAGGGTCAGGCTTCCCAAGCCCCGCCCCAGCGTGGCGCACTGCCGCCGCCGTGCCCCCGGAGTCGCGTTGCTGCAGCTCTGCGTGGGGATACTAAAGCCCGCACCGGCGCAGCTGCCTGGGAGGGGAGGGGCTTTCCGACAAAACTTGCCCCCGAGCTCCCCGCTCCCCGGACCGTGTTTGTGGGAGGAGCTGTCGTTAGGGCTTGCTGCCTCGCAGACCTGCAGCGCCCAGGACCGCGTTCCTTCCCTCCCGCGCTGTCAGCAGGGTGCGTGCGGCGGCCCTCGTGTCCGCGACGGGCACCTCCGCTCCGCTCCCAAGGCTGGCAGGGCCTTCGCGTGCCCTGCTCCGCGCGGGAGCCCGGCCGTCGGCGCGCGGCCTCGGCCTCGGCCTCGCAGGCGTCGGCGGGAGCGGAGCGGGAGCCGGCCTCGGCCTGTGGCGCAGGCAGCGCGCACCCGCCCCTCGGAATGTGAGAACGTTTGGTGTCCAGTGTCTCGGGCCGCAGCCCCGCCGTGCCCCTCCGCCGCGACAACGACAGCGAGTCCGCGCGGCGCCGAGGAGGGCGGAGGGCTCAGAGTTCGCCGAGGCCGCTCCGTGCGTGCGCCCAGCCAGCGGCCCCAGCCCAGCGAGTCTGCCGGTCCGGGTCTGCGAGAGCCGTAGCAGCGCTCTCGGTGACGGGCAGCTGCCGCAGCCAGCCCCGGGCACGTCGCCTTCCCGCTCCGCCTGCCCCGCGTCCTGGGGCTCGCGGGCTCCTCTCCGGAGAGCTCGGTGGCTCCCGCCCCCGCCTGGCCCACCGCGCTCCCCCAGCTCCTGGCGCGTCCCCCGTGCGCGTCCCCAGCCAGCAGGACTGGCATTAGCCTCCCGCCCTCGCCCTCAGTCCCGCTCTGGGGGACCCCCCCCTGCCGCGGACCGAACTACAGTGAAGTGAGTGGCGGGGAGAGGGCCTGCCCTCCGCGTGTCTGTGGGGCCTCGCCGGGGAGGACGGGCCGAGACTTGGTGACTTGTGTGGAAAGCAGCGCTTTACGAGCCTTAAAGGCGTGTTTAATCCCCGGGGTGGGGCCGGGGGGCGTTGGTTGGATAGTGTCCTGATGCTGGTCAGCGGGGAGGGAACGTGAGGACTTAGGACCAGCCCAGCGTTGTCAGTTAGCCTTGTTCCTGCAGTTCAGGGCTTCTCCATCCCGCAGGCTTTCGTTTCTCGGCTCCTCATCGCAGATGATTCTGAGCAAAGCACCGGCATAGCTAGAAAAACGCGCGCTGTGATTTCACAGGCTTGCTCCTTAACCCATTCTGTGCGAACTAATTTTCTGTGATTCTGTTTTCCTCTCTGAGTGTGGGTTGACAGTAGGTGATGGGCCACCACTTCCACTCTTCATCTTTTGGGAGTCGGTGTTCACAGGTCTTCTAAAAGCTAGCCGGAGCGATCCTTGGGAGCCGCAGCCGTTTTCGGCGCTGAGGGACCATGAGCCATTTGCAGAACTTACTGTTAGATACCCTCCTGGGGACGAAGCACGTGGACAGCGCAGCCCTCATCAAACTCCAGGAGCGGAGTGTGTGTGTAGCATCTCCAGGATTTAGTGTAAGAAAAAATGAATTTGGGCATAGAGTTTCAAAGAAAAAACAAGTCTGAACACAAGACTTTTAAACAAACGTTTTCTGTAAAGAGCCATAGTAAATATTTTAGATTTCCAGGCCATATGGTTGTGTCACAACTACAGAACTACTCTGCATTTGTAATGGGGGAGCAACCATAGACGATATCTGAAAGGATGAGTATTAATATGTTCAAATAAAGCTTTATTTATGAACACTAAAGTTTGAATTTCTGTAATTTTTACACATCACAAAATATTCTTCTTTTTAATTTTTCCCCAACCACTTAAAAATATAAAAGCCATTCTTAGCGTGCAGGCCTAAGGAAACAGGCAGTGGGCCAAATTTGGCTGGCCTGCCATAATTTGCTGACTCCTAGCCTGTTTAACCTCTGCAGGTAATGCCCAGAGATGTCAAAACACTTGTGAATGGATTTGCCAAGAACCCTGTGCAAACCAGAAGAGAAGGACTATACTTCAAGGAGAAGGACTACAAATGTGTCCGAGCAGATGATTATTCTCTTTATGCTAAGCATGTGAGTACTGAAGATTTGGAAACAGCTGGGTAAAAACCCTTAGAAAAGAACAGGACTTGCATTTTCTGTGTCTCTTCTGATCCTGTCTATGAGACAGACTCAGCCCATTATTACAGTGGCAGTGTTTGAGACAGCAAGCTAGTGCCAGGGAAGCCCATGCAAAAGAGAGTGCTAACAAAGCCTGGTTCCGAGAAATGTTTATTCCAGAATTTAAACCTTGCCTGAACTGTCTCTCTCCACTACAGATCATCCTTCAAATTACACATCCTCCTTTTAAAAAGAGGGGAAGGAGGGGGCGGATATTGCCCTGTGCTTCTTGGTTGCCTATAGGAATTAAGGAGATGAAATTCACATTTACTGGGTGCCCTAATCATGGGTTAGTCACATTTCATCCATATTATGGACTAAGTAGCCCCATTTTGCAGTTGAGGAAACTGAGGTGAAATGACTCCTCCATCATTGTGCAGCAGAGAATGGAAGAGCTGATACTCAGGTCCAGAGCTGCCCAATTCCAACATGTATCACTTTTCCATTACATCAGCTATTCTCCTTGGAATAGGGGTTTATTACAATCCACCGGGGAACTTTTTTTCAGAATATACATGCTGCTGTTACAACAGGCTGAAACTTTTTGAAGAAAAACAAATTAGTGGAAAGGAGTGGGGAATCTAAAAGCAAATATATATATATGAATATAAGAAAGTCAGGAAACGGTGAAAAATATGGCTGGAGCATAAATGCTAGTCCTGCTATTAGAACCAAGAGAAGGGCATTCTATTTTATTCTCATCAGGAAAACACTGGTGTGGTTGTTGTGAAGACCCATCTGTATCTTCTGGTGGCAACTTACACTGAGGGCATGTATCCTAGTGTCTGTGTGGAAGCCACGGAGAAGCTGGGTAAGTTTGTCTCCCAATAAGTTCCCTATAGTAGTCAAATCTTGTGACTGCAAGTGACAGAGACCCAATTCAAGTCAGCTAGGACGTAAATCCATTGATTGGAAGGATACCGAGGTTACTTACATACCCACTGGGAGGATGGGGTCCAGCTGAGCCACAGGGAAAATGGGTGCCAGGGACTAGAACACTGCTAGAACTCTTCTGTGGTCTCTCCTCCTAAAAGCACCAGGTCTGTTCTTTCCCATTGTGAACTGCGTGCTTTCCGGGCTGCTATCATGGCCAAGCCGTGCATTCTACCTCTTCATTTCTTTTAGGACCCTGATGTGACTAGTCTTGGATCATATGGTTTACCTGTATATCATTCACCTGGGTTGAGGGAAGGAAAAGGAGGCAACAGGTTAGAAAAAACAGAGATATAGCTGCTGGGGGCCACCCTATATCAAGAATCCTTCTACAGAATAAGAAATTACTGGGAGTCAGGCAGCCAGCTTCTTGGTATCCACTGCATTCCCTTTCCATGTCTGTACATTTTGGAGTAAAGATCTAATGTGGGACTGAAAAATTATGTCTGAGAGTTGAGCTCAATAAATGATATAAATTGTGTTTGTGTTTAGATTTTTAACTGAAATTTAAATTTCTAAAAATTTTTTGGAGTTGCTTGAACACTCCTTTGGAATAGTAAAAGCCTCTACTTCTGCTAGTGGGGAAAGCAGGAATGCCTTCATTCTTTCAACAAATACTCAGTGAAGATGTGCCATGTGCACTGCACTATCCTAATAAACTAGGAATCAAAGCTGGTCAAGGCCCCTATACATGCTGTCCTGTATTCCTGAAATGCTTGCCCTTCCTGTTCCTGCCCCTTCACATGTGGAAGGCAAACTCCTAATAACCTTTGAAGACCCAAGTCAGATCTTGGGTATCTCTCCACTGTGCTGTGTATTTTTTTTTTTTTTAGTTTTAAATTCATTTTTATTGTTAGACTTATTGGGGTGACATGTTAGCAAGGATTACATAGGTTTCAGGCATACAATTCTAGAGTGCTTTGTCAACTTGTTGTATATTAAGTTCACCACCTAATGTGACTTCTGTTCCATCACCTTATATTTAGCTTCCCCTCTCCTCCCACCCTCTCCCCTTTCTCCCCTCCCTGACCCACTCGTCCCCAAATAAACATTAAACTATTGATTGTGTCCATGGGTTATTTGTTTGTTTGTTCATTCCTTTTCTTTGTCGCTTTCAGTTTTATGTTCCACATATGAGTGAAGTCATACAGTTCCTTGTTTTTTCTGTCTGGCTTATCTCACTAAGCATGATGATCTCCAGGTCCATCCATTTTGTTGCAAATGGCAGTATTTCATCTTTTCTTACAGCTGAGTAGTATTCCATTGTGTATATGTACCACAGCTTCTTTATCCAGTCATCTGTCACAGGGCACTTTGGTTGTTTCCATGTTTTGGCCACTGTGAACAGCGCTGCGATGAACATTGGGGTACATAAGTCTTTGCGGACAAAGGTTTTCAAGCTTGTTGAGTTGATCCCCAGAAGGGGGATTGCTGGGTCAAATGGTAGCTCCATTCCCAATTTTCTGAGGAACCTCCACACTGCCTTCCACAGTGGTTGTACCAGTTTGCATTCCCACCAGCAGTGTACCAGAGTTCCTTTTTCTCCACATCCTCTCCAGCACTTGTTATTCTTGTCGTGTTGATAATAGCCCTTCTAACAGGTGTGAGTCGTATCTCATTGTGGTTTTGATTTGCATTTCCCTGATTGTGCTGTGTATTTTGTACATG
This sequence comes from Lyroderma lyra, assembly GCA_004026885.1. Lineage (NCBI taxonomy): Eukaryota > Metazoa > Chordata > Mammalia > Chiroptera > Megadermatidae > Lyroderma > Lyroderma lyra. The sequence continues at coordinate 173,227 of PVJL010000721.1, read as the reverse complement.
CTTTTATTATTACTGCCATTATCATTCTTTGTTTACCTAGATGGTAAGCTCCTAGAAAGCAAGAATTGTGTTGTAATTATTCTCCTATCTCTAGTACCTAAAAGGGTATCTGATGTCAAGTAGGCAATTAATTCATGTTTGATGAACAAACGAATGACTTCTGCTTCAGGGATGGCTCTGGAGAGCTGAATCTTAAAGGATTAATTGAGAAATGAGGTACCAGCACAGAAAAAATATATACTCGTAGAGCCGCAGAAGACTCCAAAGAATGTGTACTAGTTAGAATGTGTACCATCATGCCATTAAGATCCCACTGCTTAGGGGAAGGATGGGCTTATCTTGGAAGTGGTTGAATGATCATGAGGGATGGATGAGGCTGGTATGCACGCAAGAGCTAGTTACATGTCTCATTACTTCTGTTTCCTTCACTTGTTTTAATTATATTTTTCTCTATCCAAAAAGGTATACTTAAGGGGGGGTTCCCAGGTGGTGTAGTGGCTAGGCTTCGGCGCTTTCAACGCCGTGAACTGGGTTTGATTCCCAGCCAGGGAACCACCCCGAAAAAAAAATTATACATGATAATCGTAGAAAATTTGGGAAATAAATAATTATGACTATTTAAATTTTTTTTATTTTGAAATATTCTAGGGATGTAATTGGTGCTTTTATATCTCTGTCTCCCCTGCTAGACAGTGATCTCTGTGAGGGCAGGGACAGGGTCCTAACTCTGCAGTACCTAGCGCACTGTCAGTCACAGGGCAGTCACTCACCAATGTTTATGGAATAAATAGGTAAATAAATGAATCATATTGTGGTGATAATTTGCTGCTCATGAATTGTTCTGTTTCTTTCAGGAGAATATCTAAGAAAAAAAGGAAATTAAGTTATCAGAAGACTATGAAAGACAGCTTTTATATTTCAGAAGAAGATGGTAGATCCTAAACAAAAAGTCACGCCTAATTTTGTTGTTGAAAAACACTAGGCAGAAGATACTGAAAAAGAAGAAGGAGTTAAGGAGGAAATTTTTCTCATTTCAAGACATCCTCTTCTTTAATTGGAATTATTTGATCAGCTTTACTTGTTCTTTTTTTTTTTAAGTGTTGGGCATTGGCATGAATGTGAGAGCACTAATGGTTTCACAGAGCATATCTGTTGAGAGCAATTATACTACTTTCTCTGCTTTTATGTTTTTTACACTTACTTATTCTTAATTGTGGTAAAGTATACATAACATAAAATTTACTGTCTTAACCACTTAAGACAGTGGTGTAGTGGCTAGGCTTCGGCCACTTTCAAGACAGTTATGCGAAACACCAACCATCCATCTCCAGAACTCTTTTCATCTTGCAAAATTGAAGCTCTACACCCATCAAACAATAACTCTTCATTTCCCTCTCCCTCCAGACCCTGACAACCATCATTCTACTTCCTGCATCTAGGAATTTGACTACTCTAGGTACCTCATGTTAATGGAATCACACAATGTTTATCCTTTTGTGCCTATTCACTTCTTAGAGCATAATGTCTTCAAGGTTTATCCATGTTACACTACAGTGTCAAAATTTTCTTTTTAAGGCTGAATCATATCCCATTGCATATCCAGAAAAAATCCAGCCATAAATGCCTCTATTTTTCTATAATATTATATGACTGGGTACTTTCCAGACAGCCCTCATATTACCACATTTTGTTTATCCATTCATCTGTCAATGGACACTTGGATTGTTTCCACCTGTTAGCTATTAATGAATATGCTGCTATGAACATGGGTATACAGCTATGTGTTCTAGTCCCTGCTTTCAATTATTTTGGATATATACCCAGAAATTGCTTCTTCCAAAAAAATTAAAGATGAGGCACTACTTCCCAACTCATTCTACAAGGCCAACATACCCTAATACCAAAGCCTGGTAAGGACAATACAAATATAGAAAACTATAAACCAATATCTCTGATGAAATGAAATTGCTGAATCATATGGTAATTGGTTTTGTTTTTGTTTTTTTTTGCTTTTTTTTTTTTTTTTAGGAACTGCCTGTTTTCTGTAGCAGCTATACCACTTTACATTCCCACCAGCAGTGCAGATAGGTTCCAATTGCTCCACAATCTTGTTAGCACTTGTTATTTTCTGGTTTTTGATAATTGCCATCCTAATGGGTATGAAGTGGTATCTCATTGTGGTTTTGATTTGTATTTCTCTATCAGTGATGTTTAGCATCTTTTCATGTATTTATTGACCAATTAGGTATCTTCTTTGGAAAAATGTCTATTCGACTCTTTTGCTCATTTTTAATTAGGTTGTTGGGATTTTTTTGTTGTTGAGTTTAGGAGTTCTTTACATATTCTGTATATTAACATCTTATCAGATATATTACTTGAAAATATTTTCTCTCAGTTGCCTTTTTACTCTAGTGTCCTTTAATGCACAAAGTTTTAATTTTGATATAGTGCAATTTACCTATGTTTTTCTTTGTTACCTGTGCTTTTGGTGTCATATCCAAGAAATCATTACCAAATCCAATGTTAAGAAGTTTTTCCTGTTTTCTTTTTCTTTCTTTTTTTAATTGTTGAAACAAAAAGATAGTTTATTGAGGGGAAAGTACACTCCAAAGAGGTAGGAGCGGGCTCGAGCAAAGAAAGTGGCTCAGGAGCCTTTGCCTGTTTTCTTCTATGAGTTTTATAATTTTAGCTCTTACATTTAGGTCTTTGATCCAGTTGGAGTTAATTTTTGCATGTTGTGTAAAGGTTCACCTTCATTCTTTTCCACTTCAAAGTTTTACCAAAAAAATTTTTTTAAGTTATTAAAAAGTGCTCTCTACACATACTGTCCCACCTCTCACACCCCATCATTTTATCCCATCACCTAGCAGAATGTTTATCAAACAGTGGGCATTCATTTATAATCTCTGAATAAAATGGATGAAAGTAAGAAGGAAGGGAAGAAGAGGAAGGGACAGACAATGTGACCCATGCTAATGCTAGTTCCCTGGGCAGGTCTGCCCTGAGAACAGGCCCTTACTCAGGTAGTGCCCAGACCTGCACAGGCCCCACTCCATTCTCAGTAACCTGAACATCACAGAATCTCTTCAGATGTGAGAATCAGCCTTGGGATCCTAAAGTAAATCATTCTTGGGGCATAATAAAGAGCGGGTGGAACGGGCTGTTTTGCCACCCCCCTGCCTAGCTAGCCAAAGGAAGGGGAATTTGAGAATGCAGCTGCCCCCACGTCTCCCTTTTCTGTTCTTAAAATGCTTTTCCCCTTGGCCTCTTTCATTGGCTCAGACTCTGCAATATCCCATTTTGTGTGACCGTTCATTTGGTCAGCAAACCTCAACTAAACACTTATGTAACAGGCACAGTGGATCCTGAGATGATGAAGATATTCTAGGAATCCAGGCTGGTGGGGAAGTAAGACAGACACTACAGTGTTATAGGAGAGGTATTACGTTAGAATAGAGGAGAAAGAGCCTCAGCCTTCTTGAGAGGCCTTTTTGTATCAGTCATCTATTGCTGCAAAACTAACTACCCCAAATATGAGTGGCTTACAACAACATTTATTGGTTGACCTGCAACCAATTTTGCAGGTCAGTAATTTAATGTGGGATTAGTTGGGCAGTTCTTTTGCTGATCTCACCTGAGGTCATTCATGTGGCTGCAGTCAGGTGGCAGAGGATCAGTTTATTTTTATTTATTTCTTGTTGCTTTCCTAATTTCTTAAAAGAGTATCTAGTTGCTTCATTTTTTACATGTTTCTTCTTTAATAGTGAATACCTTTAAGGTTATTATTTATTTCTACATAGTTTGTAATTCCCCTCCTTTCCTTTAAATTTCCTTTTTAATATACATTTTGATCCAAGGGTTATCTCAGAATATGTTTCTTCCAATAATTAAAGGATTTAAGGGGAAGGTTAAGTGATCTCTGTATTCTCTGTTTCTATATTGACATGTGATTAAGGAAATACAGCCTGTAAAAATCCTTGCTTTTTAAAATTTGTCACATTTTTTCTTTGTTGACAAGTATTTAATTTTTTTAATGTTCCATGGACCTAAAATTATATGCTTTATTTGCAAAATGTATTATATCAAGTTTACTGATTGCCTTACTCAGTTCTTCTGTGTCCTCATTAATTTTTTCTATTACATCACTCAAATTTTGAGAGAGAGAGATACAGAAGTCTTCCACTATGACTACATTTTTACCCATTTTTTCTCAAATTTCTCATTTAGCTGCTTTGTTGTTTTATGCATTCAGGCTCACAATTATTAAATTTTCTTCATAGATTCTATCTTTTAAAAGTCATCTGGCAATCTCTTGAGTTTTAATAGACTTTATCTAATTATATTTATTGTAGTAACTGATATGTTTGCTTTTATTCTATTTTATTAAAAATGTTTGTTTCCTCTTTTTCCTTTTATTTCATTTGCTGCCTTTATTAAGTAGTTGTCATTTTCATTTTTTTCCTTGTTAATTTGGAAATTCTCTTATTCAAAATCAGATATGGTTCTACTAAATACTATCTATTTCCCCATAAGATGGTATCTCCTCCTTTCTTGGATATATTCCCCACCAAGGCACTCACCAATAAAATCAGAACTTAAGCACCTTCAACCCCTAATTTTTCAGAGGTAGTTTTGTGTATCTAGTGCTTGATTATGATTTATAATTTCCCTCAAAGTAATTTCTTATACTTTAAAAGTTCTTATTTAGCACTTACCTTACACATTCCCCATCTATCCTTATCCATTCAGATTTTTTTTTATCCAATCATTCTAACTCTAAATTTTGCAAAGTTTGTTGTTTCACAACTGTTTCTTCTCCATCTGTTCTAGGACATTTGTTATTTAGTTAGAGCCTTTCCTGAAGTGTAGACAGATGGGTATCTGGGTGATATGTCTTGGAATTCTTGTATAACTGCAAATTATTTATATATATATATATATATATATATATATATATATATATATATATATATTTCTGAAAAGTGCAAAAAGTCTGTCTTAGTTGGGTGTATAATAATTGGGTTTCCATCCTTTTCTTCTAGTCAGGAGGCTAGTCTACTCTCTTCTGACTTCCAAATTGTAGATAGAAACTTTATGCCACTTTGATTTTTTTAATCTTTTATAGGTTAACTTATTCTTTCCACCTGGAAATTTGTTAGAACTAGGAATTTTATAAAACATAGGCATGTGCTTTTTATCTCATCAACCCATTTTTTTTTAACACAGTGAGCCATTTCAATTTATAGAATCTAATATAGGATTAGAAAAATTTCATTCTATTATTTAATTATTGAGTCTTCTTTATTCATTTCTCTTCTCCTTCTACAACTCATATTATTCTCATAGCAGGGTCTCCTGAATTGATTCTCCAAGTCTCTTACCCTTTTACAAATTTCCATTCTCTTTAGGCTTTTGCTCTGTTGCCTGAGATATTTATTGACCTTAATCATCTTAGCCACCAATTTAGGTCTCAACAATAATCATCTCCTTCAAAGCATCTACTGAATCATTTGATTGGGTATTTTTTTAATTGTAGAAACATTTGGGGGGGGGTACTCCTGAATGTTCCTGTCTGCTTTTATATATTTCTTAATTCCATTTTTCATCTGTTTCCCACAGTTGCTTTATTTTGGGGGGCATACGAGTATATTCCATTCATTGTGACAGATCTTGACTCTGGCTGCTGACTCAAGTTAGATAAGTTATTTTCTGATTGTTGGAATACCCTAAATTACTACAACAGGGCCACAGATGGTAAAAGGGGAAGTGGTCTCTACCTTTGTAGGCTGAGAGTGTATGAAGCAAGAGGACTCCCTGCTCTTTGGACTCCCTGTACTTGCTCATTCTCAGGAGTCCCATCTGAGGCCCTTATGGACTAGAGACCTGGCATACTCCCATGAGATATTCACCTTCCTATAAATCTCTACAAGTCAAATGTTTCTCAGGATCCATTATTTTCCCTTCCTTGTCCAGAAGCTTAGAGAGAGAGAGAGAGAGAGAGAGAGAGAGAGAGAGAGAGAGAATATGAATGAGAATGAGAATGAATGAATATGACCTTAAGAGCCAGGCTACTGAGTTTGGATCTTATTCTTTACTTACCAAAGAGCCAGCAGCAGAGGATTTCTGTCCCCCCTGGGACGTGGTTCCTCTGAAACACTAGCGTCTACCCACAAAAGTAGCAAGAAATACCCACCACACAAGTTCCAGAAAAGGCCTCACATGGACCTTCTCTCTGAATATACTGGCTTCTTCTGTTCGTTTCCTTGCAATGGTGGCTTTGATGTAGATGGCAAGAGGAGGGACAATTGACAGGCATTTTTGTTAAACAGAAGGCTTTATAAAAATACATAATTTGGGTAGCTTTCTTGCAAGAGGTGTGCTCAGCAGATGGATATAAATAAAGGGGAGTTTGCAATTAATAGGAGAGGCTGTTACACAAGGCAGCCTGCTATAGTAAAAAGACCTCTGGACCAGGATATAAGTTTGATTCCTGACTCTAACACTCACTAGATGTTGCCCCTTAAAATCAAATTAATCTTTCTATATCTCAACTCCTTTTTAGTCAAGTGTTATGATGATCAAATAAGAGAATGCATGTGAAGAGGTGGTAAATTCTACACTACAAAAAGTGTACAGGCACACATAGTGTTTCTTCTAACCCAGAGGTTCTTAACCGGGGGCAATCCCCGACACCCACCGGCAGGGATAGCTGACAATGTCTGCAGACATTCTGTATAGTCACGACTGGACAAGGGCACTATTGGTATCCAGTGGATAGAGACCAAGGATGGTGTTAAACATCCCACAATGCACAGGGTAGTCTTTCAGAACAGAGAATTATCTAGTCCAAAACGTCAATAGTGTTGAGGCTGAGAAATCCTGAGGTAGCCTATTTATAAAGCTTTTAACCAGTCTAAATTGCCTCATTGGGCAGCACCTTCTAGGAGCCCCTTCCTCATCCCCAGGAAAGTCAGGAGGAAGAGCAGAAGTGATAAGGATCCCAGGACTGCTTTTCCCTTCCCTTCTTTCCTGCCGCTCCTGTCTTTTCTCTTTTCTCACCCCCTCTACTCCAGATGTCCACCCACAGGAAGGGCAGGATGCCAGACCTCCAGGGTAAATGAGCTGAAAGCCTGGCCTGCCTGAGAAATGGACGGCATTGGGGTTTAGCTCCCTAGAGAGAGGCAAGTTTTCTCTTGGCAGTGAGAGCTGGAACAGCATTTCCTGCCAGCCCAAGAGAAAGACATTCTAAGTGAAAGGAAATCTGATTTGCTATTACTAGCTTTGCATTTTAAAGAGAGCAGGAGAAGCTTCCTTTCCAACTTGGGCCGGGCAGATTGGCTCTGCAAAGAAGGGTGGCGAGAAGGGCCATTCTGCTATCCACGAGGCTGTGGCGAGAGAATGCACCACGAACATTCACCACTGCGTCCACGGAGTGGGTTTCACGGGGCGTGGCCCTCCGGCACTCAGATCGGAAATTTGCCATGAAGGGGACGGGAACGCCAGATGTGCACACTGACACCAGACTCAACAAAGCTGTCTGGGTCAAAGGAAAAGGAATGTCCCATACTGTACCAGAAAACGTAATGAGGATGAAGATTCACCAAACAAGCGAGCTCGCTATACGTTGGCCACCTACGTACCTGTCACCACTTTCAAAAATCCATAGTTAATGTGGGTGAGAACTAACTGCTCACTGTCGAATCAAGTTATAAAACTGAAAAAAAGGGGGGGAGGGAAGAGAGGGAGGGCGGTTCGGGTCAGCCCCACCCCTTGTCAGCCCCACCGCTTGCGCTGCCCAGATTCCAGCCTGACAGGCTTGTCACGGCAGGGTCGGGTTCGGTCAGCCCTACCCCTGCGCTGCCCAGATTTCAGCTCACAGGTACCTCACAGGTACGGTGTAGGCACAGGCAGTACCAAAGCTCCGGAGTTCTACTGCAAGGGCCCGCAGGAGGAGCAGGCCCGCACCGCCTGGAGCAGCCGAGGAGCACGGCCTTAAGTTGGTGAGTAACTCACGGGCTTCCGTGACCTGGGCCGGGTGGGGGGATCCAACTCCGACGGAGTAGAATTTGCCTCCTGCCCCTCAGTGTTCTGCTCCGCCGCGTCCAGCCTGGTCTGGTCATCCCTACTTCAACCAATCCGTTTGTGTTCCCTGCGCGGGGTTCGCCGGGAGCAGCACGGACCCCCGAGGTCAGGGGCGGGGCCCAGAGCCCGAGGAAACTGAGGGAGGCCGCTGGCAGTCGGGGGGCGCTGCTCCTCCAAAACCCTCCGGCTCCCTCCGTGGCTCTGCCCTACGTTTTTGTCCTCAGGCAATGTTAGCTGTGCACTTTGACCAGCCCGGAGGACCAGAAAACCTCTGTGTGAAGAAGGTGGCCAAGCCAAGCCCAGGAGAGGGGGAAGTCCTGCTGAAGGTGGTGGCCAGCGCCCTAAACCGACCCGACATACTCCAGGTACTCAGGAGTCAGGCAGTGGCTGGGGCAGGAATGACCCAGGGCACTGCCTGTAACACTCATCGTGATATGTGTCAGGGTGCTGCGGGTTCTGAAAGGTAGAACTATGCAGTCTGTGTGTGCACAAAATACAGGGGTAGTGTGTTTGCAAAACAGAGTCCACACAGAGTTAATCCACTCTGCTCAGGCTGCCAGGTAAGAAGGGAGTTAGCATGTGTTGAGGGCGTGTGTTAGGCAACGCCTTTACTCCGCAGGCAACCCTGTTCGTTTGTAATCTACAGGTAAAGAAACTGAGGGTCCAAGAGGTTAAGCAATACATCCAAGACCACACTAGTAGTCCAGGGGAGCTGTGATCCAAACTGAGGTATCCGGCTCCAAAGGCTGCATGTTCCACTCTGAGAATCCCAGGGTGGGCAGGAAGCAGAACTCTTAAGAATGTTCTTGACTATATGAAGCGCTAACCTGGACCAGCTGCAGTGGTTGGAGTAATTGAGAAATGTGCACCAGAATCACCTGGGGAACTTTTTCAAAATAAATATGATCAGCACCCAGGCCTGTGTAGTTTGAAAAAGCCCCTCAAATGGTTCTGCTTCACACTCCTAGTTCAGTCCCTCTGGTCTAAAGCCCTGATCAGAGGCTTCTGAGGATTGTGATGAGTGAGTAGAGCCTGGCACTTGATACAGGAAAACTATCATTAAGGAGTCCACTACGTTTTGTTCCTAATCCTGCTATAATTTACTTTGCAACCTTGGACAGGCCTTTTCCTGAGCAGGCCTGTTTCTCCTTTGTAAAACAAGGGGTTCAGATGAGGAAAATAGCTAAGAACCTTACTAGTTCATCCACTGATTGAAATGACCTACCATCTCTTATTTGCATGAAACCAATTATCTCTCCTCTTTTCCTGATTTAAAAAAAAGCCTGACTTTATTCTGAATTTTGTCAGAAAAAAGAGAGACTATTGCAAGAGGGTCAGGGGTGGTGACCAATTTCTGATCATGCTCATCACTTAGTGCACCCCTCTCTGCGGAGACAAGGCCAGTATGCCCCACCTGCAGGAAGCAGCAATATTTTGGGACTCGAGGCTTCTGGACACGTGGTAGAGCTGGGGCCTGGCTGCCAGGGGCACTGGAAGATTGGAGACCCAGCCATGGCTCTGCTGCCCAGTGGGGGTCAAGCTCAGTATGTCACTGTCCCTGAAGGGCTCCTCATGCCCATCCCAGCAAGACTGACCCTGATCCAGGCTGCAGCCATCTCAGAGGTCTGGCTCACCGCCTTCCAGCTGTTACATCTCATAGGTGAGAAGGCCCCCCGCCATCCTCACTCCATACAAGTGGCTCACTTCCTTCCTGACTTAGCCTCCTCAAGACCCAGCTGGCCTCCATGACAGCTTTGTCCTGGGCTCTGAGCCACACCCAATCGCAGCACCTCCCCCTACTGTACCATCAGTAGCTTAAGGTCCTCAGACCATGTTAGCAATGGCTTGATGTTGTGGCTGAAAATCATGGTCATAACACAGAAGGCCTGGAAATCACTGGTTAGGAAGGCCTTTGCACACTTTACCCTGTAGGCCCACTAGTGGTCCCAGCTTCGCAGTCATGCTGAGCTTTTCTCAGGAAGCCATAGTGCTGCAGAAGGGGCCATTCAACCAACTCTTTTATTCCTCCCCAGTCCCAACCACAGTACCATGTGAGGGAGCCTAAGAAGACTTGGTCCTTGCCTTCAGGGAGCTCAGTGTAACTCGGAAGACAAATCATGCACAAGAATTAGATAATCATAGAGTTCAGAGGGTAGCCCTATATCTAACTACAATAGAAGCTCAAGATGGGAAAAGCTGGGGTAGGGAAAGGTGGCCAGAGGCGGCTTTCTGGAAGAGGACTTGATCACTTCTCGGCCTTTTGGCTAAGATCAAGTGTGGAAGAGCACCTGAAGGGTTGGTGGAGTTGTGATGGACAGAGACAGGCCAAAGTGGCCTAAGAAAGACTGTCTTTTTCTTACTTAGTTAGAAAGGTGAGATTGGCAGCTCCACCCAGAAATGAAGGACAAATGAAGTTAACCATTTGTGAAACATGAGGCTAGGACTAGACTGTGGTGGCCTTGAATTGCAGGCTGTCTGGACTTGATACAAAAGCCAATTAAGAGCCACCATAACAGTTTGAGGAGAAAGTGACATATGAGAAAGCTCCACTTTAGGAGGAGGAACCAGGTGATTGTGTACTGTGCCTGGATTAGTGAGACCAGCTGAAGCCCAGTTTCAGACTGAAGAAGGGTTGGCTTATGGTGGTTATTCTTACTTATTGAGGTACAGGTCAGATGTGTGTTTTGGCATTATTTCACAGGTAAAACAGATTATAGATGTGGCTGCTAATAACTGTTTCAAAAAGTTTCCCACTCTGACCAGAGGCAGTAAGACAAAAAAGAAGTGTCAATGTTTTCTTAAGAGAGCAAGAGATTTGGCATTTGGTGGTCCCTGGGCCAGGTGATTATGATAAAATATACCTACATGGAGAATGTTTAGCAGTTGCAAAGTAAAGTGTGTGGTTCCTGTACTTTCTGTCACAGGAAACATTCAGCCTGGAGAGTTTGTGCCAATCCATGCAGAATCAGGTGGGGTGGGCACAGCTGCCACCCAACTCACCCAGATGGCTGGAGCTATTCCACTGGTCACGACTAGCTCCCAGGACAAGCTTCAAATGGCAGAAAAGCTCGGAGCAGCTGGTGGATTCAATTATAAAGAAGAGGATTTTTCTGAAGAAACAATGAAATTCACCAAAGGTAAACAACAGCTTATGCAGCTCAACAGGAATTTCAGAGATGGTTAAACAAGAGTCTCACCAGACTTCAGATTGCCAGGGCTCTAGATCTGTCTTGCCTCTGCTAAATGTACAACAGCTGCTCTGGCTAAATTCTGGTACTCTGGTGTCTGACCTCTGAAGACAGGTAGGCAGGCAGTATTTAGGATTAGGATGGTTTTCGAGTTTATTCTTGTAAGTGATATGATTCATACACGTTTTAGAAACTGGAAATCACAGAGTTGACCTGAAATTATCCAGGACCTCTTATTCCCAACTAGCCACTTTACAGTGAGTTAATAGGAGACATGGGCACAGACCAAATTGAAGCTGGTCATAGGGTTGGGGTGTTGTTAACTTCCTAATGGATGAACCTCTGTATTCCAAAGCCAAATTTGAGTATTGTTGGCTCACCCCTTCCCATTTTTCCACATGGGGATAAAAAGAGAGACGAAACCAAAGCTAGCAAAACTACAAGTCAAACAACCAAGTGCAGATACTTCATAACTTAGATGTGAACTACTAGCCTGCCAGTGGGTTCTCTACTTAAGTGGGTGTCAGGGAAGGTACCAAATCATGGTGTTGCCCATTTTCTTCTTGCTGTGGCTAGAGATCATAAAAGATGAACTGTATTACCCATGTACAATAGATTTCAGCCACCTAAACTCCATTTGCAACAATGTTTCTATGAGCAATGTTTCTAGTTCCAATCTAGATATTTACCACTTGCACCTGTATTTACAATTCTATCAGGGAATCTTATTTTGTACCAAGCTTTCTATGTCTATCTGACTAGCATCACAAATTGTGTTTCATGTTGAAGGTGCTGGAGTCAACCTTATCATAGATTGCATAGGAGGATCCTACTGGGAGAAAAATGTCAACTGCTTGGCTCTTGATGGTCGCTGGGTTCTCTATGGTCTGCTGGGAGGACCTGACGTCAATGGGCCTCTGTTTTCAAAGCTACTTTTTAAACGAGGAAGTCTGATCACCAGTCTGCTGAGATCTAGGGACAAAAAGGTGAGTGATAAATTAAAAGAAACTATTACCCAGAGAAGTATGGTTCATTTCCATAACCCCAAAGAAGGGAAGATCTGCCACATCTTAAGGTAGGGAGCCTATGTAGAAACCTGCCCCCCCTGTGGATAAATAGTTAATCCAGTTTCACAGAACTAATTAAAATTGGTCAATAAAAACTTCAACATCTTGGAAAAAGGGTAGCTAACCTTTCATATGTAAGACCTACGGAGTCTTTCTAACAGAATGAACAAAGCATTGACCATATTAGGAAATACATACTTCTGATAGTTCCACGACTTTGTTGTGAAGAGCAGAACTTTTCTCAGTATGCCAAGAAAGCCTCTTGGCATTCAACTTGAAATCTCTGTGTGGTATTCTAGCAGGTGCCAGCTTTGGGAATGTTTCCCAACATAGGGTTTCACACCTGTTGGGGCAGCAGAGCTTAAGCATCCCTTTTGAACTAAGCATATATGAGACCTGTCTGTGGCTGCCTCCTGCTTAAAAGCTTATTTAAAAACAGTCCTTAGGTTGTGAGCGACACTAATATTTTACTCCAGGCTTCAGTCTTTACCTGATACCGAACACAGATTACAGATTTGCAGGCATGCACTTACTGATAGTGATGAAGGGGTTAGGTACCTCCAAGTGCTTTTTCAGATGTGTACAGGGTTCAGAGAGCACACAAAGGCTAAGCAGGATGGTGAGTAGTAAGGTAAGGCCTCTGTCCAGGCTGATGGTCTCCTTTTCCTTTCTTAGTACAAGGAAATGCTAGTGAAGGCTTTCACAGAACAAATTCTGCCACACTTCTCCACGGAGGGGCCTCAACATCTACTGCCGATCGTGGACAGGGTCTACCCTATGACCGAAATCCAAGAGGCCCATAAGTACATGGAGAGTAACCAGAACATGGGAAAAATCATCCTGGAGTTGCCTGAATGAAGGAGGCGGCGGCAGTGAAACCAAGGGTCCTTATGGCTTTGATTAGTTTTACATCCTAGCTCCAGAAATCATATCTTCTCTCTCTACACCTCAGAGACCTAGCCTTTCTCTGGGATAACCCACAACCCTCAAGGCTGCAGAAGACAGTAGCTCAGACCTGACTAATGGTCACAGGGCCTGGATCTCTGGAAGGCTAAAGATAACATCTTGACCTAAGTTATGTTTCACTTCCTGGGGCCTAAAGGTAGAACAACCCCATCGCTATTTTCCCATGAGACAGAACACAGGGACTCGGGAAAAACACTTCAGAGATGTCCTCTAGTTCTGAAGAAATTATTCATTACCCTTACCTCACCTCCAACCAATCAGCTCCCAACACAACCCCTAACCCCTAACCCACGGTGTCTTGTGATTTTGCCCTATATAATCTGTAACCTGGAAGACACTGTGGAGCCAGGTCTTAAGAGCACTAGCTCGCTTGTGTCTCTGGGTTTGGTGCCAATGCCTTAAATGTACCCACACTTTCTTTGCTGTAAACTCTTGTTCGTGTCTCCTTTGGCTTTGATGCGCGCAGGCAAAACGAACCCCCTGAGTTCAGTAACAGCTGTACAGGACCTCAGGCCTCCCCAGGGCAAACTTGCTGAAAAGTCACTGTAGGCAGGCAAGAGTCACTGTACTGCAGGCCCATTTGTAATCCACTGGACCGTGCAAAGCCGGCCTGAGAAAATAAAGAGTGGACTGAAGCCACAAGGGTGGGGACGAGGTGGCAGTTGGGACCGGCGTTGCCGCGGCGATTATAGGAGAGGTCCTATCAGCAGATGCTCAACCTTCAAGGGGCTGCGCCAGGGTTCCGGCTACAGCCAGCACCCTGTAGACTCCGCTTCGCGTACTGCCAAACCACGCGTCCCCGCGCGCACCCCGCAGCGGGGAAACCCGCACCAAACCCCACTCCCGGAACTCACCTGAAAGAAGCCCAATCTCGCGCCGCTCTTCTCAGGCCCCGCCCCCTCCGGCTAGCTTCCTCTACTCAGGGCCTCCGCGGCCGGAACACCGCCCCTTCTTAAGCCCATGCCACGCCCCTTTCGGTCCAGACTCCGGAAGTGTCTTGGACACACGCCTTTAACTTTCCGGGCTCACAAAACTGAGTCGGGCTCCTAACTAAGTCAGGTTCGTTTTGCCCCGGCGTCTTTTCGAGAGGGGATATACGTCAGCACGTCTCTACGTGACACGGCGCTCTTCCGGCGTGTTAGAACAGCTTCCGGTGGAGCCTGGCTGTGGATGTCCTGCGTTTGACGCCGTGTTGCCGTGGAAGCTGAGCGAGCTCCGAAGCAGTACCGAGGAATTCCAGTATTTGCTGTGATAACCTCATCGGTACGCCAAGATGGCGATGCAAGCGGCCAAGAGGGCGAACGTGAGTATCTGTGACTAATGCCGAGGAGTGGGGGACTTCACTCCCGGTCTTCCTCAGTGACGTGGGTCAAAACATTCTTGGGCCTCCTCCATCCCTGTAATGGGGAACCCCAGAAGTGACTGTCCTGTCAAAGGAGATTTCATTCTGGCCCGGTCCTTAGGAATCTGCTCCTCGAGTCCCATTTCTGCCCCCACCCCTTTTGAGAGTCTCTTATCCTAGTGTCGGTGGTAGTGTTAACCTTAACTACAGCCTTTGTGGCTTCACTTGCATCTAGAACCTGGCCTCAGGCCCGTCTCGGTCTAAAAGTCAATAGCACAGATGAGTCCCCAGTAAATAGTAATGGTGAAGCAACTAGAGCCTGGAAGCTTCCATTCAACAATATTTTTGAGCACCTACTCTTGCGAGATAGGAAACAATTCATCAGTTACATTTATTGGACACTTACTACGTGCCAGACATTAATCTAGGTATTGGAGATACCTCAGTATTTAGTCATATCTATTTTCTGCAGTAAGCAAGAGCCAAAGTCATTTCCTAGGATGGGCAGGGATAGAGAACACAACCCAACTCAGATGTTAGAGTGGTGGTGGTAAAGTGTGAGGAGAGAAGGTAAAGTGTGATACAGTGTCTTGTAGAGTGAGAAAGCAGATTTAGAAGAGAAGTATACAGTGATTGTCTGACAGTGTTGATCATCTATTTAAACCTATCCAAATCTTAAAGTCTAAAACTTTATTGTACTTATTTGTCCCCACCACTAGTTTGAGAGCAGGGAATAAGTATCTTATTCTTCCATTTATATAACACTTAGCATAATGCCTGAAATAGTTCCCAGTTTAATAAATAGTTACTGAGCAAATTAATGTTTGTTATGTAATTGAATATGTCAAAAGGAGCACAGGAGTGAAATCTGGATGGGAGATAACCTATTTGAGAGTCATCAACTCAATGTGGAAACCATGTGTGTGTGATTAAGAGACCAAAGAGAGAGTAAAGGAAAGTACACAAAGGGTCAAAAAAAGAAATCAAAAGATAAAACTGTGGAAGAGCATATTTTAATGGCAAAAAGAAAAAAAAAAAGACTGAAAAGAACTAGCCTTAGTGTTAGGAGAAAGCCAAGGAAATAGAATGTCAAAAATAGTCAGGAAGGTAATAATCAACACTGTTAGAGGCTCAGAGAAGTTAAGTATGATGAGATTGAACACTGCAAGTGAAAAGACTGTGTGTAAAAGCACTTTGTCATCAAAGTGCTGGGGTGGAAGCTAGATTGTGATAGGTTGGTGTGTCACTGAAGTAAAGAATATGAGGCAGAGTATAGTTTTCCTCTTCCAAGAGACTTGATTAAAAGGGAAAAAAAAGAGCAAGATAGCATAATAAGTAAAGGCAGAAACCTTGTCTTTTTTTCCTTCACTGTAATCCTGACACTAGCTGGGCTGGCATATACATAAAGAAGTGCTCAGGAAATATTTGTTGAATGAAAAGGGAACTAAATAAATACGGTAGACTCCATCAACCGGAACTCAAGCAACTGGCAAAAAATCCAAATAAATAATACTACATTTATCCTGTATAGGTGCAGCCTACTGTATTTTGTTTTGTGTAATAATTGGCAGTTCATAAGCAACTGCCCACCTGAGGAATAAAATAAACCAATGATAAGGAAAAGGCTGTAAATTCAAAAGAAAGAAGCGATTCTTGCTAGAACAAGTTCCCAAGAAGCCAGAGAAGGGTCATCAGAGAGTTTCATTGTCTAGCAAACAGGAACTGTTACCTTCGTTCTTTCCCACACATGTCTGAAGCGTCAAGGTCTTTTTAATGAGATTGGAAATCTTGTTTAAATGTAGTAACTGAAAGCCTGGGTTTTGTAGTAACCCCTTATTAGTTTCTACTAATAAACTTCCCTAAAACCAGTGCCTAGTTGCTTTTCCAAAGAGCAGGTGATTCTTAGTAATGTTAGATTATAATTATTGTTCTTGGCTTTTTATTATGTATCATTTCTTATTAGAATTTATTATTATGAGAATTGTTTAAACTGTAATACTCTGATTATAATAATAATACATTTCTCATTTTAGATTCGCCTCCCACCTGAAGTAAATCGAATTTTATATATAAGAAATCTGCCCTACAAAATCACAGCTGAAGAAATGTATGATATATTTGGGAAATATGGACCTATTCGTCAAATCAGAGTGTGAGTCTTACTGAGATTTTTTGAAATGTCATTTAAAGAAAATGACTGTGTAATCTGTAATCTATAGCTGACAGCAAGGCCTAACTGAGAGCCTAGACACTAATAGGTTGAAACCAGGGAGATGAGACTTTTTTGTAAGGGGAAATAGACTTACTGAGACCCTCATGATCCAGCTCAATGAGATCCAGCAACTCAGATAAATGGGCTGATTACCTAAAAGTCCATCTGAAAGGATTTCTAAGATCTTTATTTTTAGTTGGAATATCTGTTTCTTAATAAATTTTCTTTTATGACCCAAGAGCTCTTGGCTTTTCCTTATAAATGATCACTGTCCCTGCAGAAACCAAGAGCTAGAAATACGTCATTATTCGTACTCAGATAGAGATGAAACTTAAGTAATGTAGACCAGCTGTCCTTTTTAGGAAGTCTCAATCCTTTGAATATTTGGTAAAAGCTCTGGACCCTTTCCACAGAAGAATACAACATTTTGCATGTGATTTCAGTGGGTACATGGATTCTAGGTTAAGAAACCCTGTTCTAGAATGGTGTGCAGAAGATCCCCTGACTTGGGGATCAGGAGACAAGATTGTACTTTAGGCCCTGTTGCTGCTCATGAGACCCTACACAGGTTGTCCTGTTTTTTTGGTTTTCTGTTTCCTCACATGTAAAATAGTCTGGATGGATGGTGCCTCTTAGCTTTTAACAGCATAGTAAATTTAGTGAATTGGTTATAAGATCTAGGTTCAAATACTAACTGGGCACTTACTAGCCATGGGCAAAATATTTAACCCCTCTGAGCTTCAATGACCTATGAAATACAGTTTTCCTAACTTGCTCTCTTAAAAGAATTTTAGGAAGGATCAAATTAGATAGTGCTTGTGACAGCACTTTGTCATTGAGTATTTCCTTCCTAGTGTGCATTAGCCCCCCTTCTCTATGCTCCTGTAGCATCTTCTCAGAACAGCTCTTTAGTTAACACGTGGTTTTGCTGTCTGTATTCGTCTCTCCTGCCAGCCTGTGAGCTCCTCCTGTATGATGCATGTTAACCACCATATACACACATATGTATGTAAGCGAATACAATAAAAATGGTAAGTGTGTCTGTGATTAATATCTGAAGGTATTACAAATTTTATTGATAGTACACAATTAAGAGATGCTTATTTCAGCAAAGTAAGAAAAAAGTTTGGTGTGCAGGAACTTGGGTCTGACTTACAGATCAAGAAACATGTTTTTCTGTCCCATAGCTGTGCTCATGCTTTATGGCATACTTGGCATCTAGCACTAGAATGACCGACCTTCCCAGTTTGCCCAGGGGTTTTCTGGGATGTGGACTTGAAGGGCTAAATCCTGGACAGTCTTGGGCAAACTAGGGTAATTGGTTACCTTATCTGTCATGTAGCAGAACTTGGTGCTTTCAACCTTTTAAAGCCTTTTTATACTTGTTAACCTCTTTTGATTATTAAAACCTCATGTATGGTAGAGCAGTTGATAAGAGTCTGATGTCTCTATTTGACACATGAAGAAACTGAAGTTCAGAGAGCTTAAGTTACATGATAGGTTTTCTTATTCCTGCTCTAAGCTTTTACCACCAGTCAAGAAAATAATGTTGGCTCAGTGCGTAATATATAATAGCTTCCAAGTACATGCTTTTAAAAATTAAAATTACAATGTGGTTCTCAAGATAATAGGTTGATAATTAGGGCTGGGACACTTGGGATGGAGAGACTTTAACATAGGGTTAGTACCTATCCCTGTTCTTCCCAAGAATATACAGGAGGAAGAAAAGGAGATGCTTTTGTTTTGTTTTGTTAGCTTCCTGCAGAAAGAATGTGTGAGAAAGTAGAGCTCCACCCTTCAAATGCATATTAGCACTGTGGGAGTAAAATGAAATATAAAACCATGTTTACCATTAAGAAATGTAAAATCTTGAGTTTTTTAATGTTTTTATTTCAGAGGAAAAATTAGGTAGACTTTTTAAGGCAGTGTTTTTTTTTGGGGGGGGGGGTAGTCCCCGTCTTTCATACTTGATGCATTCTTGAAAACGATTAAAAGTCAGAAGTCCAAAAGTTGTTAGACTTCCCAGAGAGTGAACAGTATTGTAAAATTCCTCTTCAGGCCCATGTAGCCTGACAAAGAGAGAGCATTTAATGACACTGGCATGCTCCAGGCACCCCTGCACTCTATAACTATCCCATCCACTTTACAAGAAGCACAAACTCTGGCTGAGGTCTAGACTGTAGCCTCATCCCATGTCAGATCTAGGCAGGCATCCTAGAAGGGTCCTATGCCTGCTCCCTCTCCTTGACCGTGTGCAGAGACTGTGGCAGGGACTGTCTTAAACCTTATTCCACAGTTGCACAGGATGGCTGGGACATATGGAAGCCATCTTTATCACACCAGAGCATAGCTGAGTAGGATCTCTGCCCACTGTCCCCACTCATAAGCAGGTGACCATCTGCTGTCTGCAGTTTGTTGCCCTTCACCATTCCCTCCCTCCTCCCCTGACCACAGCTGGTGAGGTGAGGAGAGGAGAGGTGGTGGCAAGGAACACCTATGTGAGAAGCAGCCCTGTATCCATGAGCAAGGCACACCTCTTACTTTCCACTGCCTTCCAACATTCTGCTCTTGTTCACAGATAACCCCACCCACAAACACTTCTACTCCAATCTCTGCAGAAGCTCAGCCCTTTTCCACAAAGTACTGACTATATTAAAAATGCATGTAAGGGGCTATCTTGCATTTTCAAAAAGCAATGATTTTTCTAAGTGAAAGAAACCACATTAATTCTGTACATGGGTGGACATCCTTTCTGGCCATGAAGGATGGTGGTTGACTGTTTTCATATATAGATCTCATTTAGGATTTTGCCATCTTCTTGGTGGGAGCTTCCTTCCAACCTACCCCCACCCACACAAATTAGGTTTTATTTGTATGGATTTGATAAACCTAAGTAAAGTATTGCCCAGAAATGTATTTTCTACATTGATAGAGATCATCTTATCTTTAAGAATCGGAATTATAATTAAATTAGGGTAGTGGGAACCTAAATCTTTAGAAATAGGGTCTAATTTCTGGGTGATAATGTGGAAAATAAAGCATTGGTTCTGTTGCATAAATGTACAGTAAAAAACCACAACCCCATTCCAGACATTGCTGACTAATAAGAGCTGTCACTCTTCAGGGTGTACCTTCCAGTGTAAGGCTGAAAATTGCTTCTCAGGATGAAAAGTAGGAAAGACCAGAACATGAACTGACAGAATTTTAAGCTAGTTCTTTGCTGTTACTGCTTTAGCAGCTGCACTAGTATTCTAGCTATAACAGTAAGTTCAACCTATAGCTATTTTACTTAGAATAAAAACAAAAATGACATAATTTCAGGAAATTGCAGGCTTATCCAGCATACCTATTCATAATGTTCATTTCTTCTAATCGTTTCCAGGTGAATGTGTATTTAATTAAGTCTGATTCAACTCTGCAGGGGAAATACACCTGAGACTAGAGGAACAGCTTACGTGGTCTATGAAGACATCTTTGATGCCAAGAATGCTTGTGATCACCTGTCGGGATTCAATGTTTGTAACAGATACCTTGTGGTCTTGTACTATAATGCCAACAGGGTAAGTATAACCATGGTTCTCCTTGCGTAGGGAGCACGTGTAAGAATTAATGCAGAAGTGCACTGTCATGGGCAATGTATGAGGGGGAACCCAAAACAACCTGGAATTAGCTTCTGGAGGGCAGGCCCGCTTGGTAAATATTCCAGGAGCCCATCTGCATCAGTGTACCAGCTGACTTTGTTGTGAGAGGCTGCATTCAGCTTCAGTTAATTTTTTATGGAGACTCGTTCAGTTTGCTCATTTCATGATGGGTGATTTACACGAACAACATGCAGCGTGACAACATACCTGCCCACCACACACTGAGTGTTTAGCAATTTTCGACCAAAAATGGCATGACAACCTTCCCCACCCCCACGCCCCCCATGCCCCATACTCCCTATTCACCTGATCTCACCTGAGCGACTTCTTTTTGGTGTCCCTGGCTGAAAAAAGTCATCAAAGGGAAATGTTTTGCCAATGTGAAAGAGGTGAAACAAAAACTAGCAGAAGCACTAAAAGGCATCAAAATCCATGAGTTCAAAAACTGTTTTGAGTAGTGGAAAGTGTCTTGATAGATGTCTTGCATCAGATGGATAGTACTTTGAAAGTGACTGAAGTTTAAACATGTAAGAATACATAATTTTTTATAAACAAATTCTGAGGTTTTTGGGTCCCCCCTTGTATACTGAGTTGTTTTCTAGCTAGTGCTGTGAGTGAAATTTGTTTGCCTTAGATTGACATCTGTTGACTTTGGTGCTTACCACATTTTTAGGCATTTCAGAAGATGGATACCAAGAAGAAGGAAGAACAGTTGAAGCTTCTCAAGGAGAAATACGGCATCAACACAGATCCACCAAAGTAAATGTCTGCATTTTTATTTTGGACTGAAACCCATGAACAACCATGGCCCTTTTCCAGTTTTTAATTAATACTGAATATTGTGATTTCTTATTTGAGATTCAGAATAACCTGCTTAAAACTTTCCTACGTGTTAGAATATATTATTAGTAAACATAGCTTTTTGTAAAACATGTCAGTGTTTTCTCTTGAACTTTCCACTCCTGTTTGATATCAGGAAAAAAAAAAAACAGCAGTTGAACCTTATTAAGAATTGTTTGGTGGTAGGTGGTCCTAGAGACTGAGCTTCCTGAGAGCAGGGACCTTTTTATAGTCTTAATGCCTCCACTTACGAGCCCAGTGCTTAGCTATCAAGCAGGCTAGTTAGTATTGTCATTATTGAGTGTCTATTAATAATGTAATCTTTATAACAACCCCGCAAAGGTGGGCATCTCCATTTTGCAGGTAAAGAAACAAAAGTTGGTTGGTTGAATGGATAAAATGCTTACATTTAGAGTTGCTGTAACATCAATCACTTATTAACCATGCCAGTATATTTGAATAATATTTGCTTTCCAGTTAACAAAACACCTTTGTCAACATGGGTACTCTTGTCCTTAGAACAGAGGCCTGTTCCAGAAATGGTCATTTAGATGATAGCACATTGTTAGAAATTGGAGAGCAAGCTGCTTGGGTAGTGGTGTTCATTGTTATGTGTCTAAGATTGTATTTATATAGTCTTTCTGTTTAGTTAATAAGTGTGTATAATTTAGACCTTAGCTCATAGTATATCTTTGCCATAAATAAAATACTTAATGCTTAGTCTTACAGTCATGAGCTCCTATGACATGGTATGGTTATTACTACATCCATCATAGCTTGGCAGCTTGGAGGAGATAGCTATAATTTTCTTTTTATGTTTAGGCTTGGGCCAAATGGAAAGACATGGACTAATTGTTTTGTATTATAACCCAAAACCATGGAAAAGTACAAGGACTGAATCATTTAAATTGACGAAGTGCATCTGTTCTACTTTTAAATGCATTTAGCTCTGAAATCTATCATTACTTTTAAGAAAAAGGGCTATTTTATACTTTTTTGTAGTGTCTTCTTTAAGCCTACTATTGAAAATGAAGAAATAATTGTTTTATTATGTCTGAGTGCTTTTTGAAAGCACTGTAAAAGAGTAGAGTCATTTTAAAGAAGGGTAGAAAGAGTCATTTTTAAGAAGGGCACGCAGATGACAAAGGAGCTATAGCTGTAATTTTTCTTGTGTGTGCTTTTGTGAATTCCTTATTTTTGTACTGCATGATGTGCCTTTAGGTATTTACAAACATAAAAAGAATTTTCTAAAAGACTTTTCTGTGAGGGGAAATCAAATTTGACTTACTTACAGTGTGGTTTGTCTAAATAGCAGCCTGGCTTGCCTTCAGTATAGTTGTTTTAAATTATTATACTAACAAGGGGAAATTCCTACTGTTAACAACTATAGCCAGTCCATCATTTGGGTTAATATATCTGTTAACTGAATTTCATGGCCTAAAGTTAAGAGTTTAAAAAATTCCTTCTAATTATTTGACAATTTTGTAGCCTGTCCCAGTTAAGTTATAAGAATTTTAATTCAGTGGACAAATATTGAGCACCCTACTTCATGCCAGGTCTATGTGTGCTAAGATGCTGAGGACATAGTTACGATTGGTTGTTTGTACCAGGCATCTAAGGCTCAGTTTTTCAAACTGCTTTTAAGGATGCAAGCGATGACGGTGTCATGCACATTTATGTACATACATATTTGTGCCAGAGCTGCTTTACATTCTTCTAGGTTAAATTTTGAGTTTCTAAGAAAGATTTTCTATGACTAAAGAATGTATTGACTGAAAGTTTGAAAATGACTGAAATGACATAGATACCATCACTCTCCTGCTTAACAACTTTTTTGAACAAATGGCTCTCACAGGACAATGTCCAAACTTGTTAACACTTTGATTCATAATTTCCTGCACCATCTTTTTAAGAGCTCCAGTAAAGCAGGACTTGCAAAGCCTAGCATACCCTCTCCAGGTGCTAGCCAGTATGTATTTGCATTTGTTTATTTTGGCTGCCACCTTTTACCACCTAGGCTGTAAATACTCTAGACTAAGGTCTTTTATATGACTCCATAGTGGACACCTGCATTTTGGTGCCATTTTTAGGTGTCCTCTTGGTGTCACAGCAGAATGAGGTCTTTCGTACAGGCTGAGTTCTGAGAAATTACCGTAGGCATAGGCATCATCAAGGAGCTAGGACATTCTGAAGGAAACACCCCAGAAAGGAATGAGTGCTGCACCCTTGGGCTGGTCTAGTCCCTCAGCAGAAGTGAGCCCAGAGTCTGTGATTACAGGCAAGGCAGTCCCTTTCTCATCTCACTCTCTCCAGAGTAGCCCTGCTGTGGCTGAATGCTTTTCTCACCATTGCCAGCTAAAGGAAAAGTCTCTTAGTCACACTGTCCCGGGCTCATCTGCTGAATACACAATCCACACCAATAAGTGGGTTGATTTTAAAACCTAACTGGGAATTCCCATGATTTACAGTAAATGTCAATGAAACTAAACAGCAGAAACAAGTTCTGAATCATACATTCTCAGAATTCTCCAATGTAAGTTAGAGCAAATCTAGAAAGAAACTAAGCAGTAAATGTGAAAACAAGCTCAGAATCACACTTTCTTTTCAAAAGTAACTTCCCACTGTGAGTGTATGGCTCTAGAGCCTACTGTACCTTCATCTGTTCAGACGCATGGTGTGCTTTTCCATCTGGGTGAGGACAGCTGATCCCTTTAAGTCCAAACCACTAGAGAGTGCAAAGTGACCAAGTGCTTAAATCCCACATTTGATTGCTAGGCTACAGGCTTATGCTAGGGCTGTCTGGAAAGTATCCAGCCACGTACTGTGAAAAACGGAGGCATTATGGCTAGATGTTTTCCGGACAGCCCTGGTATTCCTTTAGGTATTCAGAGGAGAATTCTGAGTGTGTGGGCTGCTTGAAGGATGGGTGGTAATTTTATTTAAAAATGTATAGAACTAGGCCCAGCATGTAGAATACATTGTTGCTGTTACATTTATTATTGTTCTGGCTATTTGGAAGGCTCCCTTCCACTCTTAGTGCCAAGAGCAACTGGCTTATGTGGTCCTTAAAGCACTTCCTACCTGCAATAAGATGGACAGGAATTTGTCAAGCACAGAGCCTTTATTTTACATATCATTACCAAAGAGGACACTTTGTAAGTCAGCAGCCAACAATTTCTAAGAGAGAAAGTGACAGCAAAGGTAACTGGCTCAAGTCCCTCTATGTACATCATGTACATTTCACGTCTGAGCACCTTGTGTGTCTGGCTTAAGTGAAGGTAAGGCAGTGTAGATTGTGCGAACAAGAAATCTGTGTTCAGTGATCAGGAATGGCTACCACATGCATCGCACAAAATACTCAACCTGAAATGTTTCGATCTGCAACTGAAGTGTCCTCAAGCAAAGATGGGCGTGAACAATGACGAACACAGACAGAGCAACTTGGGCAGAGAGAATGGGTAATGCCGTGGGGCAGTGAGGTTAGCGCACTGATCAAGAGCCCCAAGCAGGAGGAGCCGTCCCAGTGGCAGAGCAGGCTAGGAGGGTGAGCAGCAGCCATCTCCAGCCACCTCGAGTTCCTTCCTGCCTTCACTCTAAGTTGAGCAGCTCCACGTCAAAGATGAGGGTGGCATTGGGAGGGATGACACCAGGGTGGCCCGTGGCTCCATATGCCACGTCAGGGGTGCAGGTCAGCTTCGCCCTCTGCCCCAAGCTCATCTAGCAGGGATGGGGGCAGATGGGGAGAGGAGAAAGAGGACCCAGCTTGATTTAAAAGAAAAAAGTAAGATAACTATGGCATTTTCCCAAACCATCCTCATGGTAACTGAAGATCTGAGATGAATTTTTTGTACGAGGCACATTGAAGTTGTGCTAAGAGTTGTAACACATGCAGATTTTGCCTCAGAATAGCAGAAACTTTAATGAGAGACAGTAACTTCCACCAGTTAGTCTCAAATTCCTTCATCCAGCAAACGTGGCTGATGATTAGTGTATGACCCAGACACTTCTATTTGTTCATAATTGTCTCTCACTCTCTTCCAAAGAAGCCTAAAGAGGGTATATAAAGAGCTTGTGTACATACACTCAAGTAGGTGATGGAAACACTTCATCAGAGAGGTTTAGAAACCAGAGGCCACAGCAAGGTGGAGTTGGCTAAGAGAACTACTCTGAGGAGCATCATGTGGCCTCACAGACTGAGGAGGAGCTTGACCAGGACTCTTCACAGCAGTCATCCAGAATTGGCCTGGCATTGGTGAAACAACTGGTGAAATTTGAAAAAACTGACGTTTAAGTTGTGAATAACTGACTCAGAAATTTGAATGGATTGGTTACTAGTATTGTGTCAATGTTAATATCCTGGTTTTAATCATTGTGGTGTGATTATGTCAATTGTTAACATTTGGGGGAGCTGGGTAAAGAGCATATGGGAACTCTGCTATTTCTGCAATATTTTTGCAAGTCTGAAAAAAATTTTAAGTTAAAAAACACACACACCTTTGCCTACCCCACCGCAACTCTTCTGCTGCCTCAGTCCTGGACAGCTGGTAGCTCACAGGCCTCCCCAACTAATTTTGAGCAAGCCTGGGGGGATGTGCTGGGATGAGAACCCCCTGTGACACAGAGCAGTCATGCTGGCAACAAGAGGGGTGGGGACACAAAGTCAGGACGGAAACTAGATGGCACTGCAATACCCTGGCAGCAGAGTCAAAGCAATAGTTAGTGATCTGTGATAGGGCAAAGGGCAGAGTGCTGAGCCCAGACGCTCGGCTCCTTACATCCCTCTTAACCAGGATCTTCATCCTACCTGCGCTGCGCCCTCTTCAAAACCCTTGATGACTTCCTGTTTGCCAATTCTGAACTTGAAAGGCTTGTTTCTGTCTCTAGATGAGTCGAATTTCTTCCCATTTTGTAGCATTCCTGTGAAAGCAAGAATAAAGTGGATAAGAGCTGTAGTCATGAGCCAGCTCCCAATTCAGGTTCAAAATGTCTAAAATGCAATTCCTATTCTGCACAGACTTCCTCTTCCAATCTTCCCCATCCGTCCTGTTGGCCAAATAAGAAACCTGGACTCTTCCCTCTGTGTTACCCGACATACAACCTATCACCAAGTCCTATGTATCTTTGGAATCACTTTTTTCTGCATTTCTATTACCACCACCCTGGGGCCTCACCAACTCACCATCGTGTCTCTTAGAACAACCTCTAACTGGTCTTATTGCTCCACTCTTACGCGTCCTTCCATTCTTCACACTACACACGGAATGATTTTCTAAATACATATCTGATCATGTTACTCCCTTGTTTAAAACACTTCAGTAGCTTCCCATGGCCCCATAGCAAAATCCAAATGCCTACATGGCATACAGGCACTTGAAGAGCTGGCTGTTGCCTGCTTGGCAACTGTTTTTCCCTTCCTTCCCTTTCCCCCATGCCCCATTCTGTTTACACCTTTCTCTAATACCTCTCTGCACTATTCTGCAACTATTCTAGGGGCACTTTGTAATCTTGAAGATGTTTTCCCAGGGATTTCCTCAAGTTGAGTCCTCACCTGGTTTTCCCAAGGTTCCCCCAACATGTAAAATCCAAAGGTCACAGTAAACAGTGTAAGGTGACTCGGCCAGTTAGTGGTGGCCTCTAGAACCCATACAAAGGCCGGGTTCTAAAGGCTGTTTGAGCCCAGAATACCCAGATGCTATCTTCAGCAGTTTGGAGAATCCCTCCAGCTGCAGATCCCTTGTCATCGCTGATGTACACATGTCTCAGCCCAGCTGCCTCAGGCCCAAGAGCTGCTTTGCTACTTCCTTACTGGTGACTGATTCAAAGATCAGACTTTCCGTAAATGAGGATATTCTAAGACTTCTTCCTGCAGCCTCCGGACCACAACAAGAGGCATTGGGGGACCAAAGAAAGACTTGCCCTGTAAGTCCAGAGATGATTCGGACTTCACTCTGGCACTAACTCATTGTGTGAAGTTCAGCAAATCACTTCCTTGCTCATGGAGTTGCCATGTTTAATACGGGAGATCTGGGCCAGCTTAGTGTCTTAGTGTCTATGATTCCTCTTCCTAATTCCAACAACTTAAATGTACACAAGGGACAGTCTCATCAGCTATTTTCTGGGTAGAATAAATTGGGCTCTTGTATTGGGTACTAAATCAGGCAAAGGAGAAAACCCTGTGTCTACACAGGTGACTACTAAGGAGATCAAACACAAACACTGCATACATACAGGTTGCTAAGAGATTCAGATACACAGAGATACTCATGCATGCTCACAGGCACTTACACACATGCACTCAGGAGAAAAACCCTTATGGCCAAACAGATGCTAAGAAAATACTTAGATACACAGATATACATACATTCACCCAGGCACATATTTGGACAACTACATATATGGATATACACACATAGATACACATTCCTACATTCCATTTAAAGACTGACTTTCTCAGGGTTCCCTGATGGTGTAGTGGCTCGGCTTCGGCGCTCAATGCCACGACCTGGGTTTGATTCCCACCCAGGGAACCTCCCTCCCCGCAAAAAAAGACTGACTTTCTCATTTCCCAGTTTTTCCAGGTTTCATATGACTTCATCTACTTAAGTTCATAATACAGTTACAAAACCAAGCAGTCCAGAAACAACACCCATGTATATATGGTACTGGATTTGCCACTGCAGTACAAAGGATAAAAGATGATTTTTTTTTTATTAATGTTGGATCAACTGTAAATCCATATGGGGAAAAATAAACATTGACCCCTATTTCACCCACACACCAAAATCAATTCCAGATAAATCATAGACCTAAATGTGGAAGATAAAATAATAAAGCTTCTACAAGATAATAAATAGAAGAATGTCTTCATAACCTAGGGATAGACAAAATTTTTGAACTCAACACAAAAAGTACTAACTATAAAGGAAAATATTAATGTAGAATTTAATGAAAATTAAGACCTTGTGTTCAAAATGTGCCAATAAAAAATGAAAGGCAAGACATCGCATGGGAGATGTTTGAAATAGGTATAACCAACAAAGGATCATATCCAGAATACATAAAGCATTTCTATAAATCAAAAGAAAGGGAGTTCCCTGATGGTGTAGCGGCTTAAGGCTTCGGCGTTGGTGCTGTCAGCGCTGCGGCCTGGGTTCGATTCCCAGTCAGGGAGCTACCCACATATTAAAAAGCAAAAAAAGACAACCTAGTTTTTTTGAATGGACATGAAAAGCTACTCGACTTCATTAGTGGGGCGATGCAAGTCAACACCACAAGGAGATACCAAGACTGTTCAAAGTAACATGATTCATGATAACCCCAAACTATAAACATCCCAAATGATCATCAACTGTAGAAAGAATAAATTGTCATATATTCATACAATGAATTGTATAGGAATAAAAAGGAACAAACCACTCTGTATAAATCTCACAGACATTGTACTGAATGTATATGTGCTGCTGAAGCAAACATGACATCGTATTGAATGAAATAAGCCAAACACGAAAGAGTACACACTCCAGTATTCCATTTATGTGACGTTCAAAAACAGGCAAAACCAATCCATGGGGACAAAAGCCAGAACACTGGTTACCTTTAAGGAAGTGCAGTGAATGGGAGGAGGCAAGAGGGAGACTCCTGGAGGTGCTGAAAATGTATATATCAATCTGGGTGGTGGTTACATAAGTGTGATCACTTTGAAAATTTTCATGGAGCTGTGCATCTTAGATTTATGTTCTCTACTGTATTTATATTTAATAGAAAATTTTACCAAAAAGTCCCATACAGTCTCCTGCTGTGTTTGAGACAGAGCCACTTATGGCTGATGTGAGTGTTTAAGTGACATTGCCTCTTCTTTGCATGCATTGTGAAAAGTCTTTGCAAAGGGGTATTGTGGTTTCAGTAATTTGGTAAGTACAGATCTATCTGCAACATGTAGAACAGATAAATCCATTACACAGGTCAGAGGCCCTGGGAGACTCATCGTAATTAGGCCACATCACCGGGAGATAAAACACCACACCAGCCCACTGACGTCAGTGACCAGCAACACAGCAGTTGAGAAATACCCACACTGTCTGCCTTGAACCGACCTGGCACTTCACACTGGCCCAAACTGCTAAAAATGGTGCAATCTCAAGATGAACTAAACTGGCCTTGCTGTCTGCTATGTGGCTGTCACCAGTTTGCCACATTGGGAAGCAGGTCACAAGGCAGAGCACGCACCCCACCTCGGAACAAACACCTGCTCGTGATCTTCCTGCCAGCAGTCCTCAGGAACTCCATCTAGAATGTTCCTCACCCCATCTGCCTTCCAAAACAGATCATCCAAAAGGGGTCAGCAGAAATGTGAGGCCCTCCTCCAGCTCCCAACAGCACTGAGACAAGCACTGCTGTCACTGCACCCCTCACTCTGCACCAGAGCCTCTGGATGACTTGTCCACCCACCCCAAGCCCCCACAGCCCCAAAGAAGGCAGCAGTCCTCCCTTTGCATCTCTGTGCCCGCAGTGTCCAGCATAGAATCTTGCACACAGGAGGTGCTCAATAACAGTAGGCTGAATTGAAGAGCCTACTTCTGAAAATGAGTTCTGAGGAAGTGACCCTTCTCTTCTCTTATAATACTCTATGAAGATAAGGGATTCCGCAGAGAAGGTCAGGGCTCTCAGCACCTCAGGAGCAATTTCCAACTATCAGACAGAACCAGGAGAGCCAGGGCTCCACCCTGCCCACAACGGCAAGAAGAGGATGGAGGGGGTTGGCTCAATTAGAGGCTGGCACCACAGTGACACTTGCTGCTGTAAGTGGGAAGGAATCAATCTTGCAAGCCCCCTTTCTCATTCCCACAAGGTTGGCTGGGAGCAGTGAGGAAAGCTGGGTTCAAGGGAGACTTGGCTGCCGTGGGCTTTGGGCCTGATCCAGGGCAGTAGATCTCTCTCGAGTGGAGTATTGGAGGAGAGACCTACCTTGGGAGGGGCAGATCTGACGAGGACTAAGGGAGCGAGGCCTACCTGTGTAGTGTACCACGCATGTCTGGCCCTTCTTGGGGAATGTCCTTCCTGCAAGGAGACATGAGGGCAGATGAACGAACCAGGTATTAGAAAAAGTCGCCTGGGACATTCAGGTGTGACAGTGACCAAGAGCTCTGGCCCACATTCCCCTTCATACCAAGGAGATGCCCATGGCTTGAGTTCTAGCTCTGTGCCTTGTAGGAGCCAGATTAGTCACTTCACCTCTCTGGCCTTGATTTGAACTTTATTCCCTTGGGTTCCTCAATGCCACTGTCTCCTAACTCTTTCCCATTCTTTGATTGCTCCTTTTACTTTCCTTCATCCATTCCACAAACATTCACTGACAGCCTACTATACTCGTCTGCCAGAGAAGCAGGGCAATGTATGAACTCATGATGAAGTCAGGGAAACAGACACATAAGTAGATTCTGATGCAGGGTGATGATGTAGTCAAGGATGAATAAACACAATCTTTCACAAATGCTTACTGAATACCCACTATGTGCAATGCTTGGGCCTGATTTGGGGGACACAGCAGTGAACCATACAGGCCAGATCCCTACTCTTTTGGAGTTTACATTCTCATGGAGGGGGACTAATAATCCTCAAACAAGATAATTATAGATGTGATAAGTGAATTAAAGAGCGATACCGTGGGACAGGCCATTTTTGAGAGGGTGGTCTAGGACTGCTGCTCATTTAAGCTGAGACTTGAAGAATGAGCAAAATGCCAGGAAAAGCACTGAAGGAAGAGGGGGCAGCAAGGGCACAGACCCTGCGGCAAGAACGGATCAGCGTGCATTTGCAGAACAGGAGGGCGGCCAGGTGACTGGGAAGAAAGAAGGGAGGAGGAGCTGGGTGGGAAAGAGCAGACCAGGCCAGGCCTTCCAGAGCTAGATTTAATGTTAAGTGCAATAGGAAGCCACTGGAGGGTTTTAAGAGAGAATGACATAATCTGAATTAAGATTTTATAAGATCACTCTGGCTGCTTGTGTGGGGTGGATGGTCGGGCGCCTGTTGCAGTATTCCAGACAGGAAATCAATGATGGTTTGAATTAATGTGGTGGCAGCAGAGGAGAGAGCAAACGAGACTGGAGATACATTTTGGAAGCGGAGCTGACAGGGTATGCTAACGGAGTGGACATGGAGTCCAGGATGAGGGATCAGTCAAGCACCATGCCTGGGTATTCAGTTGGGGTGGCTGGCTGGCTGGCTGGCTGGTGGAGAGAATTCTGGAGATGGGGAAGACTGGTGAGGAACAGATTTGTGCGGGTGGCAATCTTGAGATGCCTATTAGACATCTGAGTTTATGTTGCAAGTGGGCAGATAGAGCGTCTGCACTGAAGGTACACATTTGAGTGGAATTTAAAGCCATGAGGCTAGCTAACAATACCATGGGAGGCCTAGCAACTGAGCCAACACTTAGAGGATGCTATGGGAACCTGCAGGAGGGAGCAACTAACTGACTATGGGTGTCAGGGATAGCCTTTGAGTGGAGATAATGGTTAGACTGGAGCCTTAAGAGATGAGTGTTTGCCAAAGGAAGGAAAGGCAGATATGTAAGAACAGTGAACAGTATGTTCAAAGGCCTAGAGTTAAGCACAGTGGGAGCCCTGTCTGGCTCACTGCTGTAACCCTAGGGCCCACCACACAGTATACGTTCAGTAAGTATTTGCTGAATGACTGGTGTGTTTAACAACTCATAGGCAGCTTGCTAAATCTGGAGAAAATGTTGGTAGTGGGGGCAGGGACTGGTAGTGAGAGATGAAGCTCTAGTGTGAAAGGTAAGAATAGGTGATAACCACCATCTGCTTGGAGAAAGAGATGGAATATTCATTTAAATATTTTATGCCAGGTAGGGATGTGTCAAAAAGGCATTTTAAAGAGACCTCGGGCTGTAGTGTGGAATATGAGTGAGGGTGAATGGGGAGACCAGTTTAGAGGCTGTGCAGAAACCCAGGTGACAGATGACGGTGACCTGAACTAAGGCAGGGGATGGAACCTAGAGATACTCAGCAGGACTTGACAGGACTTGGTGTGGGGCTCGACCAAGGTGGGTGTCCCCAGCATGGCAGCAGACGTGTTGAACTATTAATTTGTATATTCCTCTCCTGGGTTACAGCATGGTTGCCTAGCCCTTTTGAGCTTTCTCGACTCAGGGGTTTAAACTAAACTGAAAGCAGAAGGCCATAGATCTTCTCACCTTTCCCTAAAAATGTAATCCTCCTCAAGAGGAATTGTCCCATGTCCCTGGTCAGGGAGGGAAAAATAGGAGAGAAAACTCTAAACTTTAGAGCCTTAAACTTTAAGGCTTCTTTGAGCCAGAGAAAGAAGAGCTCTTCAGCAACCCCGCCCCCTCATCACTCCCCACAGAGCTCTAGGGCAGTGCCCTGGGAGGGTGACAAGGCCTCAGGGATATGCTTTCTGGGACCCAGCACCATGGTTGCCAACGTGGGCTAAGAAGCTGTACCCTACCGTGTAGTGCAGCGACTTCTAGGAAGGACTTCTGCGTTCAGTAAGGAGTGGCCTGGAAGCAAGAGGCCCTCCAATTTCCCGGGTGGACGGCTGTCAGAATGTCTGACATGAAGTTTACCTGTCAAATCCTGCAGAAATGGGGGCCCCAGTCTGAACGAAGTTTTGTTTAAGAGATAGCTATTCCTTGCACATCCAGATCCAATTGTACAGGGCGACACCTGGGATGTCTGGCTTGGGAAATGGGTGGTACCAGTCCCAGAGGCCGACAAAGGGGAACACAGAGTTTTTGTCTTGGACTTGCTGACTTGGAAGTATCGGTGGCACATCCAGGTGGGTGAGCAGCGGCTGGGGAAATGGACCACGGGGAACTCAGGTCGGGGGTCTGGCCTGCAGCCTTGAGTGCGAAGGCCACGATACTACGGAAAGCCCTGGCAGTGGAGTGGCGGAGAGGGCCGGAGAGGCGGGAGGATAAAGCGCGAGGCAGAGGCGGGCAGCGCGGCTCCCTTCCCAGACTGTTTCGGTCCCCACAGCGTCTCACCGCCCAGCCCGCAGGCGGCCACCCGACCGCCAGCCCGGCGGGGTACGCGTTCGATGGGGTTTGTCCCGAGCAGAAGAGACCCCGAAGCGTGTCCTTTCCCCTGCTTTCAGGGCTCACCCAGCAGGGCAGGGAAAACGGATAACTGAGCGGTTCTAGCCGCCGCCGCGGCAGCCCGCGGCCCCCGGGGCGGTGGCGGGCCGCAGCCCCCCGCCTCCTGGCCGCCGCTTTCGTTCCCCTAGGTGAGGCGGCGCGGAGGGGATGGCGGAGGATTGTCTCCTAGACCTCCGGCAATCCTGCCCGGGGTCTCCTCCCGCCACCCCCATCGTAGGTCAGCCCCTACTTCGGGAACCCTCCGCGCCACCCCCGAATCAGACCCCCTCCCGTCCGCGCCCTGCCCCGGGGACCCCTCCTTCCCCCTCCCGGCTCTGCAGCCCGGTACCGTCTCCTGGGGAGATGGTCTCGATCTCCACGCCCATCGCAGTCCCACTGGCCCCGCCTCCGAGGGTCCCCGCTGCTGCCGCGACCCCAGCTCCGCTCCGGCCCCGGCCCGGCTGGCGCTCCGACCAGGCTCCCCGCCGCCACTGCAGAATCGGAGGAGGTGCGGCGGGAGTCGGGACCTGCGCGGGGAGGGGCCGCCGGGACGGGGGCGGCGGGGCGGAGCGGAGCGGAAAGGTGGGGTCGGCTGGGGCGGGGCCCCGGGGAAGGGGCCCTGACGCCGCTGGTCTTGAGCCTGGCCAGTGATGATCACTGCCCCACCGGCTGGGGAGGATGCCGAGGGAGGCACCCCCTCATCCATCTATCCGTCTATCCATCCCTTCGTCTACCCGTTCAACGCATTTATTTGATCAGGGGACTCCACCAGGTCTCACAGACTAGGGGAAGGCCAGCAACTAAACCAGCTCTTTAATTGGATGTTCTCACTGTCATGGGGCTCAGAATGTTATGGAAGCACCAGAGCGGTGCCTGCCTTTGGCTGGGCTGACCGGATCTGCAGGAGCAAGCTGGGAGATGGGGAGGGGTGGTGCGACAGGGAGGGAAGGGTCATTGCCGACCTTTCCCCGGTTTAAGCCCTTATTCACACCCCAGGTAGCACTCTGCCTTATGCACAGGTGGGTTCCCACCTTTCAAGGTAAAGAACTGCACCCTGGGGATACCAGTTGCATTAAGACAGAATCGCTGTCCTGGAGGAACTAAACCTGTGATGGGTGGGGACACAGCTACTGCGTGGAGTAATTCGTGCTGTGCAATGAATGAATGAGTTCTGCCTTGAGTTACTCCTCCACCCAAAAGAAATCCAGGAATCTGTAAAGATTTTCAGAGGAAGTAGCATTTGCTTGAAGAATAAATGGGACTTTAAATTTCTTCTTTAAGTTTTTTTTCTAATTCTCCCCTGCATTGTTGCAAAAATTAAATGAAGGTTATAATTCTAACAAGTGGTGCTGGAAAGTAGGCACGGGGAGAAAAGTCTGAGCAAAGATGTCCAGAGGCGGTCCTAAAGGTGTTCTTCCCCGTCTCCCCATCGCCAGCTCTCCCTGGTGGTTAGGCCGGACACGTCAGGTTAGCAGCATCGCTGGAGGAGGATTGGCTGTGTTGCCCAAGAAGGGTGACGGTGACGATCAACTGTATAGTAAGAGGGTCCGGATCTGAAATTCCCCCTGGGCTGCTCCAAGGTGTGGCCCATAGCCTCCCAGACGTGTAACTTGATCTCAAGAAGCCAAATGACGCAATGGCCATGGGCAGGCACTTTTGGGGTACGTGTAGAACAGGGGTGTGTAACTGGGACAGGTCAATGGAGTGACCTCAGTTGAATGTACAATACTTGGTGTACAGATAAGAACATTATTCTGGGGAAATTTTATCGTATTTTAAAGAAGTCTTCGATTCCTTCCCATTCCTGACTTCTCCCCCCTGTCCCCCCCCCAAAAAAAAGGTTAAGAAACCGTGTTGACAGTAGGGCTCCTGGACCCTGGACTCCTTCTTAGACTAAGAGAAACAATAAGAAGATTGGGGAAGAGCTAACCCTCTTAAGGAAGAAATTGTTACTGGTTTACAGTCGGTGGAGTTTCATGGGGACTACAACTCCCAGAGATCTGTGCGATAAAACCCGAGCTTATTGGCCAGTGGGAAGGAACCTCTCCTAACATGACACGTGCAAAAGCCAATAGAAAGGAAGTATTGTCGAGATTTCCCGACCTCCGCTCACTTATCAGAGGCTCTAGAGTCGATACTTCCGGTACCTGTTCCGGTCTTCGGATTCGCAGGTGAGGGGGGACGGCCCATGGGGAGTGTGATTTTCTGAGAAGCAGTGAGACTAAAGGTATTTCTGTCTCACTGCCGTCCAGCCTGGTGGATGTAGGAAGTCTGTGGGTGAGCAGGAAGGCAGGTGGAGGGACCCGCACTTGGGAGGAGGATGGAAGACATCCCAGGTGTGCGCAGAGTGTGAGGAGAATGGTGTGGGGCCCGCGTGCGAGGGTTGGCGGATGCGGAGGAGCCTGGGTGCGTTTAAACGAGTGAATACATTCCCTGTGAGTCACGAGTGACACATCTGGGAGTATATTCTAAGGAAGCCATCCGAAATGAAGAAAATACGTGATGCATAAAGACCTTTTCTCAGCGTTATTTATAATAGGATAAAGTTGGCTACAACCGGGTGTCTCAACAGTAAAGAAAAATTATGTAACTTCACTGAATATCGGGTGGTTTCTAAAAATAATTTACAAGACTTTTAAATAGTACGGGGAAATGCTGAAATATAATGTTAAGTGAAAAAATTGTGATACGAAATTCTACGGTATGTGTGAAAAAATTTAACCCAAAGTGCATAGCAAAAAGGCGTAGAGGGATGTAGTCATAACTTTCTTTGGATAGATGGTTTCTTATTTTTTACCTTTCATGTGTGTTAGTTTTTAAAAAAATAAATGTAGAGAACTTGAAATTATTTTATAGCGGAAACACAGTAAACTTAGCAAAGCAGGTCGGAGGTATGTACCTCTGTTTAATCCTACTGAGAGTGCTCCAGTTCACCTAAGCCCCTTGATTCTCACCATGAGTTTTCTTTAAAGATTAAAAACATCAGAATTAAATGGTCATTGAACAAGCACTAGGTCTTGGTTCTGATCACCTCTCCCCTGACCTGAATGGGCTTTTCTCGCCCTAAAACACCCACAGCTTCTGGTTTCAGTTATCTTATAGTCTGAGGGCCGAGAGACCAACAGGTATACAGTTAGCTTCAGGCAAAAATGTAAATGTGTTTAAAAAGACAAAATAATTAGGGACCTACAGGTCATTTCAGCTTCTCTCCTCTTGACTCTTTGATCTTTCACAGTGGGGTTGTCCACTGCTTTGATTTTAACTGCTACATCCTTAACCTCTAACTGCTTAAGGTACCTTGTTACCCTATAGACATCTTAAATAAAGCACATTTAATACTAATTTTTTTTTTTTTTTTTTTTTTTTTGTAACTCCCTGACTGGGAATCGAACCCAGGCCGTGCCGTTGAGAGCGGTGAAGCCTAGCCACTACACCACCAGGGAACTCCCTAATACTAAATTTATCACACACTACACATCTTTCTTACCTTTGAAGCATAGTCTGCCTTCTATATCTCTGATTAATGGTTTAACAGTTTACTGAGCAAAAAATTTAGATGTTATCCTTAATTCTTTCTTCCTCACCACTCATGTGCTACTTGATAAATGCCATTATTCCATCTGCCTTAGAAATAGCACATGATTCTGGCCTTCTTTCCCTACTGAAATAGCTACAAACTTGGCTCACTTTCTCATTTGTGACATTCACACTATTTCATGGCTCCTCATTAAACTTGCCACTTTTCTTAGGTCCATCCTACACATTGTCATTTGAATGTGTGCTGGTTCCTCCAGGTTTCTTAGCAGGTCCTATATGATCAGGGAGATAAAGTTGGAAAAGGCTATCAATATCAAATGATACAAGGCCTTAAATGCCTTGCTAAGACATTTTGAAAGAACTTCTTATATATGTAGACTGGGGACTCACCCATAGGTATTTGAGAAGATATTTTTTCAAAGATAATTCTCTGCAACCACACATAGTATTCAGGCTCTTTGGGAAAGAGGACCTCTCCTAGTCCTGCCCTACTGAAAAAGGAGAGGTGCTCAGGACCTGGACCAGCAATAAGGCAGAAAGGATTGGAGCAGATTTTTGTAATTTTTGTTAGGTTTTTGAGAAACATTTGCCAAATTTCTTCTTGTTAAAGATGAAAATATTAAAATTAATCTTAAAACTTTAGTAACTTTATTATATTTGTTTTTCCCTTATTTACAAACCCTTATCCTTTGCTACCCCCAGCCATACACAACCTCAATGACATTACCCTGATTTGGGTGGCTTAAAACATAAATTGTCT
The DNA here is from genome assembly GCA_004026885.1 of Lyroderma lyra. NCBI lineage: Eukaryota > Metazoa > Chordata > Mammalia > Chiroptera > Megadermatidae > Lyroderma > Lyroderma lyra. Next base: position 135,480 of record PVJL010000721.1, on the reverse strand, counting down.
TTGATATCATTGGTGCATTAGGACTTTTCTCTGCCCAGGAAAATGTATGATGCATTATTTATCAATAAAAGTCTTTTAAAAGTACTAAGTAGATATTAGGGGAAAACATACATTATCTTATATAAGTGGGTTAGAGATGGCCATTCTCTTCATTAGTAATGACAGAGAACTTGTTTCTCCATTTAGCAAGCCACTGCAGAACCGGTTAATGTGACGTCAGTTGTAGCAGCAGAACAGATTGTTCTCCGCAATAAAAGATTCTAAGAACAAGGACAAAGCTAGCAAAGAGGTATGTTAAATTTGAAATGAATGTGGGCAGGACTAATATCAGCCATATGTAAAGCCTAACATACAGGTATATATGAATAGTATTGTAGGTCAGCAAAGAAGCCAGTAGAAGAGACACAGATCTGAGAGTAATAAACATTGATGCATAGTAATATAATAAACATAGGTGATAATTGAAAACATGAGAGTAGGTGACATGGGAAGGAAGGAAGAGAGAAAAATGATGAGAACTGAGTACTAGGGAGTTCCCTGGTGGTGTAGTGGCTAAGGCTTCGGCGCTGTCAGTGCCGTGACCTGGGTTCAATTCCCAGCCAGGGAACTACCCACATTAAAAAAAAAAAGAGAGAGAGAGAGAGAGAACTGAGTACTAAACTTTTTGGCTATATCCACATCTAGAAAAAATTGGAAACAGAATTCCCACCAATAGCCCTGAATACTGAATTCATACATACTATGAGATACCGTGTTGCTACTAATGCCACTACTTAAAAGCCTGAGGCGTATCTGTGTTACTGATTTGGAAAGGTGCCTGTGGTTTAAAATAAATTAGTGAATAATAGGTATCATGATCCCTGTGCTAATCAACTGTTTGAAAATCCTTTCATAATTTGGGAAGAATCTCCCTTTGTGTGAATCTTGGTGGGAGGCAGAGCACATACCCTATTCTATAAGCTTTTGTGGAGCAACTGTCCCTCTCCCACTCCAGCTGCTGGAGCAAAGGGTATGTGAGCTGGGCTTAGCCAGTTGGGGAGGCTTCCCCGCTTCCTGGATCTTAAGCAGGTGCTGCAGTGAGAGGGCAGTGAACTTAGGTTCTCAGCTGCTGATGTCCAGAGAGAGTTGCAGCGGGTGCTTTTTGTGCCTAGCCTCACTCGTTCCTGCTTGTTTTCTGAGTCTGGTTGGAGCCGCCTTTTTTTGTTTCAGTTAGCCAGAATGGTTTCTCTTGTTAATACCCAGGAACTCTGACTTAAACCCCATTTTTGTTTAAAAGAAAAAACTGGGGGTTCCCTGGTGGCATAGTGGATAGGCTTTGGTGCGCTCAACGGTGCGGCGTGAGTTCGATTCCCAGCCAGGCCCACCCCCAAAAAAAAAGAAAAAGAAAAAACTTAGCATATATGAAATAATTTGTTTTGTAAGTTTCCTTAAATTTCAGAGGCTACATACCAAACTGTTAACAGTGCCGTTGTGATTTGGGGGGCGGGGTGGTGTTGCTAAAGGTGTTGGCATGGGGTAGGAGTAGGAAACATTTCATTTTACTTCAGACACTTCTGGTTTGTTTGCATTTCATTGCAGAAAGCATGTTCTTTAGTAATGTAAATATCTAGGGGGGAAAACTTCATAAAAAATTCAAGATAATGCTTGACCTACCTACTTTACATTATTGTGAAAGATGGTTGCAAGAAATAAATGAACTAGGGATATGAAAATATTCTGAAAAGGAAGTAGAAATAACAGTAGTGATTTTTGAGTGTCATTTCAGTAGAGGTAAAGGCCGTTTTGAAGGGAGTGGAGGAAATAAGTGCTAACAAAGTAAGGAGTATGAGTATTAGTTATTCATAGATTTGGCAGTGAAAAGAGAATAGAAATTAGATGATGAAGACTTTTCTCAACTTTTCTATTTGAAAATTTTCTAGCTTAAAAAGTGAGAGTACCCTGAATATTGACATAATCTCAATCTGGATTCAGCAGTTAATGTTTTGCTACATTTATTTTAGCTCTCTGCCTATCTATAAAAATGTTGTGGTTATTTTTGTTGTTTGCTTGTTTGTTTGTTTGCTAAAGCATTTGAAAACAAATTTTAGGCATCACGACACTTTCTCCAAAATACTTCAACATGTGTATTTTAATAATAATGACATTTTCCCTCATAACCACAATATCATGGTCACACTTAAGGAAATTATTAACTCTACAATATCTTCTAATATTCATTCATATTCCAGTTTCCCCGGTTCTAAAAATATTTTTTTGTAGAAAATTTTATTTCCTCAATTTAAGATCCAGAGTTTATACATTACATTTGCTTTTTATAGCTCAGTAGTCTCTTAATCTGCCACATTCCTCCTATCCTTTTATCCTCTCATAATACCGACCTTTGAAAGGTGTGGGCCAGTTGTCCTACATGCTGGATCTGTCTGATTATATTCTCAGGGATAGCTTTCCTTCTCAATTATTTCAGATAACCTTTATCAGAAAGGATGGAATTGGGAAAAGGAAAACTTCTCAGGACGGGACGGAATGCATTGTGTCAAGCAGTACACCCAATTCACGGCCTTGCCTGGACTGATGGGAATCAGGTAGTCCTGACTAATGTACAGCTTCACGGTGGAGAGGCCAAGTTTGGGGACTCAAAGGTCATTGGATATTTTGAACACGTGTGTGGGGTGGCCTGGGCCCCACCTGGTGCAGCTGACATGCCCGCGTTGCTTGCTGTCCAGCACAGGCAGCACGTCACTGTGTGGCAGCTGTGTCCCAGCACCACGGAGACAAGCCAATGGCTGATGTCGCAGACCTGTGAGATTAGAGAATCATCCCCTCTCCTTCCCCAAGGCTGTGTGTGGCACCCAAAAAGTGCTGTCCTGACTGTGTTGACTGCACAGGATGTCTCCATTTTCCACAACGTTCACTGTGACCGCTCCCAGGTAAAAGTGGATCGCAGTGCCCAGGGCCTTATTCACTGTGCATGTTGGACCCAGGATGGCCAGCGGCTGGTGGTGGCAGTAGGCAGCAGCCTGCATTCTTACATTTGGGACAGTGCTCAGAAGACTCTTCAGAGGTCCTCTTTCTGCTCAGTGTTTGATGTGGACAGCTGTGTGCGCTCCATCGGAGCCACTGTGGGTTCTCAGGTCGCCGTCGCCACTGAACTTCCACTAGATAAGATTTGTGGCTTAAATGCATCTGAAACCTTTGATGTTCCATCTAGTAGTGAAGATACTTGTCTGTATACTTCACCAGTTATTGATGAAGTGCCCTCTGTGTTTGAGGGGACAGTTTTTTCTGAAACAAATTCTGAAACATCAGTTTCTTCCTTGTCGTCTTCCTTTTCAGATCCTCTGGATCTAACTCATATACAATTCAATAGATCTAAGTCTAAGGGTAATGCTCTGATTTGTCTGAGAAAAAAGGACTACTTGACAGGAACTGGTCTGGATTCTTCACATTTGGTCCTTGTGACCTTTGAGAAAGAGATTACCCAGACCAGAAAAGCCACGATTCCAGGCATCCTGGTTCCTGATCTAGTAGCATTTAATCTTAAAGCACAGGTCATCGCAGTGGCTTCCAATACGTGTAGTATAATTTTTATCTATTCTGTCCTTCCATCGTTGATGCCGAACATCCAGCAGATTCAGTTAGAGAGTAGTGAAAGACCAAAAGGTATATGTTTCTTGACAGATAAATTATTGTTAATTTTGGTAGGAAAACAAAAATCCACTGATTTGGCATTTCTTCCTTCTTCAAAGTCTGATGAATATGTCATTCGCTTGATTGTTACAGAAGTAACATTAGAAGAGGAGTTTCCAGTAACATTAAGTGAAAACCAGAGTGGCTACTCTACTTTCAGTACTCTGTTAAACAAAGCAGAGAGAAAAAAGCTAATTGAAAGTCTTTCCCCAGATTTTTGTCCCCAAAACAGAGGGCTCTTGTTAACAGCTAATAACAAGAGTCCAAGTGGAAGGCCTGGAAGTGGGCTTATTAAAGAAATGAAAAGTCCTCCATCAACTTTCCTGCCTGGCCTCATAGACCTGGAAACTCTAGGTGCTGAGCCTGTTAACCGGTCAGTAACACTGCCCAGACCCAGCAGCACAGCAGACCACACCAGCACCCCGGATCCTCCTAATTTCCCTCAAAGAAAGAACTTACAAAGGGAAAAGGAAATTTATCAGCTGTCTAAGGAACTGGAAATTCTGTCTAGGAGCCTGACTAAAGTCCAGCAATGTCTTTCTGAACTCACAGACTTGGTGCATAATGGAAACTCTTCTCCAGCGTACCCACTGTCTCAGGATCTGCCTTACATCCGTGTCACTTACCAGGTAATTTTTCTTTTGAGGAGCTACCGCTGTCCATCAAAGCTCCTGCAGCCAGCAAAATTAATTGATGAGGAAGATGGTGTTGAACTGAGCATGTTGTTCGTTACAGGCAAGTTGTTACCACCTTTTCAAGCTGGTTGCCTCCAACCACGTGGACACATGTACCAGTATACGCTGTGACTGCATCGTGCATGGTGTGAAAACATGAATGAGTGCACTTAATCAGGCAGTTCATATTTAGAAAAGGAATTTTTTTTACTCATGCTATTCCATTATGAAAAAATTTCCTCTTTCATTTATAAGGAAGATTATATGTATTTAAAACTTTTAATGCATCTATGCATGTATATGCAAATCAGAGCACTTCCCTTCCCCATGGAACTTGACCCTGCTCTTCCCCCTTTAACTAGCAGCTTAATGTGGATCCTTCCATAGTTTAGTTCATACTCATTTAATCTTACACAGATCTTTGTATTCATATGTGTAGATATACAAGTGGGGAGGTCGTTTGTTATTGTTTTACAAAAATAGGGTCATATGCTTCACGCTTTACTTGATGCCAAGAGTGTGCTGTTCATTCAGGCTTTCCCTTGTTGGTGGACATTGACTTTGTTTTCAGTTCTTAGCCATAATACATAGTGCTGCAATAGTATTCTTTTATGTGTCCATTTGTATCTGTACTTTTATTTCTGTTGGATTGGTTCCCAGAAGTGGAAGTGCAATTTGAATATATTTTCTACTTTTAATAGAGTTGCCAGATTGCCTTTCAAAGATTTTTACTTAACAATGTATCATCATGCTGTAGCAACCTGTATGACTGTCCTTTACTTCTCAGCCTCATGAATCTGATAAATGTGAAGTGGTATTTCACTTTTATTAATTTCTTTTCCTTTACTCTTAGTGAATTTGAGTTACTTGGTTTAAAAAGCAAAACAGGATTTTAATGAAAAGATACATACTGGGAGTTTTACTCTCACCCCACCCCTGTTTAATCTGCTCCCCTCACCTACAAGTAACATTTTTATTTTTATTTCTTTATGCAGATAGTAGCAGGTCTTACTATATATTTTTATTTCCCCTTTTGTTACACAAAAAGCAAGGCATTCTAGTGTTGTGCATCTTTCTTTTCCTATTTAATAATACATCCTCAAGAACTCTCCATGTCGGCGTACAGAGCTTTTTCATTTTATTTGACAGCTGCACAGTATTTTTTTTCTAATTACAAAAGTAATATATTTTTGTTGAGAAAAAAAAATTGACCAATATGGGAATAATTAATGTTGAAAGTAAAAATTCTCTGTAACCCAACCTTTAGAGAAAACCACAGATACAGTTAGTTGTAAGTACTTCTATTATTGGAGACTTAACTTTCTGCATTATAAAGTCATGTTTTACTTTTATATTGAGCATATATGTTCCTTTTGTAATGAGAAAAATGAAAGGAAAACAAAATAATCAAAAAGCAAGGAAGAGTTTTCCCTATAATTTTTGAAGTGACATTTCATAAAAGTTCAAATAAATGATTATTGCTTGTGGGCCCTTACAGTTTATTAATGTGACATCTTTTAAAATGTTACTAGGAGACATATTCTTTAAATTGTTCATTCTGCCATAAATATAGTATAGTTTATCTTTCCTCATTGAAATTATGTTTCTCAGCGGTCAGAAAATGAGTGCTGATAATTTTAACAACAAAGTAAGACACGTACAATAAGTTAAATATGTAACTTAACTAATAAAACTCTTCTTTAGTGCTTGTATGAAGGTATTGTTTCAAATAATAATGTAATTAGAAGTTATATTTTTTATTCTGTGTCTTATGATTATACCTTTGGGCTCTTAATATATCTTAAATTAGAGCTATAATTATTGTGTACTTTTTTTCTCTAGGGATATTTGAAACCATTTTTAAAGATGAGTTAGGGATTCCCTGGTGGTGTAGTGGCTAGGCTTTGGTGCTGTCAATGCTGTGGCCTGGGTTCGATTCCCAGTCAGGGAACTACCTACATTTAAAAAAAAAAAAAATGAGTTAATGTTTAATATGAGTTTAAAATTTTAAAATAATTTTTATTTGTACTTTTTCTAAGTTAAGTGACTTTTGGCCAATTTGTTTATGTGTGCAAATCCTCTGCTACTCTTCCACTTTGGGCAGTCTTTCTTGGCAAATTTTTTTCCTGTGAAGAAAACCCGAAGTTTCTTAGTTATACCTAAAATAGCCAAGCATCGGGGTTCCCTGCTGGGGTATGGCTAGGCTTCAGCAGTCTTACTGCCATGGCCTGGGTTCAATTCCTGCTCAGGGAACCAACCAAAAAAAAAAAAAAAAAGCCAAGCACCTGTTTCTCGCCATCAGATTGTGCCTCTCAGGCTGCCATCCACCATCCTGTAGTGTCATTAGTCAGAGCCTAGGAAAGCCAGTTCCTGGTGATAAAGAGAGAACACTCAGGGAAAAGCAGAGCCAAAGGAAAAGTAGATCGGGGTTGTGTTTTGTTCTGACCATTTAGTTGTGTTAAATAATGCAGCCAAACACTCCTTATAAAGTCTAATTGATAGTAGTAGTGGATGAGGATTTTAAAAAACTATTTATTTTACACTTTCTAATCTTAAGAAATGGTAACTCCATTGCTTCTGCAATTGGTTTAACAACTTTTATTCTTTTATTTGGAGAACCCTTATCATGTAGGTTCTGTTGAAAAAAGAGACGTGCTTCTCTGCAATGGCAAACTAAGGCTCAGTACAGTTCAGCAAACTTTTGGCCTCTCTCTTATTGAAATGCTGCATGGTAGGTAAAATTCAGAAATTAACCCTACCCAACCCCCATCCCTCCACCATCTAGTTTGTGAATTCCACTGGTATTGAAAATGACATGTACCAACCATTCAGTGATTCACCAGATAGCTAGCAAGTATTTTTAATTGCCTACTATATACCTAAGACTATTATACACTTACAATATATTACACACCAAACACATGGGAGATCTGTATTCTGTCCTTGGGGATCTTAGAGCCTTGCTGAAAAACCTACGTGCACATAGAAAACTAGAAAAGTGTTAAAAGCCACATATAACAAGTACAAGGAAATGACATAAAAACCTTACATGTACCTATCACACTAAAACATAAGGATCATAGCAGCTTTGTAGAGTATTTCTTAAGGGAGTGGTTTTAATATGCAGCAGACACGTAGACATGAAGGACACTTGTGTGTGGCAAGGGACTGGGTCATGCCCACGATGCATCTGGTGGTTCTTTTCTTTTAGCTCATTTCTTGTCGCAGTTGCCACTACATTGAACATAAAATTTCATTTCATTTTTTTTCCCCCTTAACATTGTAGAGTCAGCATTTTTCTATTGTGACACATACATTTTCAATATGACTTTAATAATTGTCATTTTTACTGGGTGCAGTTAATATCCCATTCTGAGGCGTACCATATTTTACTGTGCCATATTTTCTTTGACATTTGGGCGGATTCCAATTTTTCATCGTTATAAATAACAGTAACAAACACCTGTCTGCATATTTCACATGCTGATTTTAGAAAATGTAGATTTTCAGAAGTGAAATGATAGGGTCAGAGGTAAGACATGGTAGTCTTAAAGGAACCAGAGAAGGTCCAGGCTTGTGTCATGCTTGTGGCCCTCGGGTACCCTGGAACAGATCATGCAGCATTCTCTGGGCCATTCTAGTGTAGCTCTAGTCAGCCTCCTTGTGTATCTAGGAATGGACCTAAAGAATAAAGAAGGTTCCTCCGTAAGCATGGCGGTTTCCAACTTCACGTAGTTTCTGAAGAAACTGCTTAACACCATGTAGATAAGGTAGGGACACCACCCACAAAACCCCTAACATTTGTGTGTGCAGACACAAGCTCATATGCATACCACTGAGCAATAAATGCCTAGCCTGAGTGAAAATGGATGTCCCCTGGCTCTTCCTGAGTCATCAGCATCCCCACCCCCCCCGCCGTCTAACCAGACCCTGTGTAACATTCAGTCCTCCTGTCTCCCCATTCTCTGTGCAGTCGTGCGGTGATTAGGTGCAATATTAACTCCTATATTCTTACCCTCAAAAAATCATAGTTGTTGTTTTTCTTTATAGAATAAGGCAGGACATCCTAAATTGCCTGTGTGTTTATTTTACTTTGCAGACTGCCGCTGGATCCTTCTCTCTGCTGATAGTGAAGGCTTCATCCCATTAACTTTCACAGCCACACAGGAAATCATCATAAGAGATGGCAGCACCAGTTCCAATGTCTTCACTTAGTCTGCGTCTTGATTCGCTTCCTTTCTTTGAGTCTTTAGAGATCTTACTGCCCAAAGTTCAGGTATGACCGGCTGTTCTGACCGTTTAGGCAGTATGGCCTGATACTTTTTTTGTAGAGTATTGCTGCATAGCTTTTCAGATGAGACTATTGCGGGCAAGATCTGATTTCCCCCATGGACTCTCCCCAGCTGGGGTTTACACTCTTGCACAGAGGTGAAGCTCTTGGGGTGGTTGGCTTGGGCCACCCTTTCCCCAGGCTGAGGCTCACTGCTCTGTAGCAGAGCTCAGTCTTGGTTAGATGGCTCAGAAAGTGGTTGTTTATGTATTCATGACTATGTGGTTTTGTCTAAGGGCAGAATTCCCAGAACGAAACAATATTGTGCCATGTGGATTGTGTTTTATGGTTTCTGAGGTTTTGTCCCTTGTCCAAAGCTGTGTGAAAGCTGTCTTAGACGCACTTAAAATGTACATCAGCATTGTGTATGCATCTTTCTCTTGGCTTAAACACGAGGAGAAGAGTGCTGGAGAATATAGCTCCGGCAAGTCCTTTTTACCCCCAATACCAGCAGAAATCAGCAAAGCACGAAGGGAGAACGAAAAAGCCAATTGACTTCTGTTCCCAGGGCTACCTAGAACAGGAAATAGTTCTAATAGTTTAAACTCCTAGAGGTCAAACCTAACCCTGTTGCTTCCTTAGAAAATTCTGGCTGAAAAAGGTCCAGATACTCCTAAAAACAGGCCCTGGGTGCATTTCAAGTGAGATTTCACGTGCTTTGCCGCTTCTTTCCCCCACATAAGCGTGTGCTGACACCACTCTTACTCGTACAATGCCAAGCGCAGGCGAGGTCTAAGGTGTGATTTTGTGCTGCTGCCACTCCTGATTTTCTCCCTGAAATGCCTTTTTAAATTCTTTTTTCAGTTTTGAGATTATAAAAATAACCTATTTTTCTCCTTGTAATCAACTCTTTTTAGTTAAATTATCACTTAAATTTTGATATTTTGTTTCTCCCTCCATTCAAGTCTTAGCAGCATAAAGTCTGTGAGAGAAAGTATTTCAGAAAGTTAGAACTTTCACCGAATCTGAGGTAGTTGTAACAAGTCCCAGCTGTTACAATTATGGGCTGCAGTGCCAGCTTAGTATATTGGACAGATCCCTGATGCCAACTTCACATAAACACAGTGCTTCTTACTGCCTTCACACAGTTACAGATTTTGGTTACTGCAGTGTCACAGATCGATCAGTATCCGCACGGCCAGTCAGAGCACATCTATAGATAAATGGTTTCAGCCATAGAAGCTCCATTAGCACATGGGCATTTTCTCCCCTTTCCTTTAAAATTATCTGGAAAGAAATATTTTGTACCCTTGGGGACTCCTGTCTGTCACATTTGATGAAAATGGAGCTCAGATAGGAAAGAAGCAAGGGCCCATTTTGTGGTTCAAATGCATTAGCGAGCTGCTGGGATAATGGAAGTGGAGGCCACTTGTCTCGTCAGCTGCCTGAGAGCAGTGGCTGAGGACAGGGAGGCCTGGCTCCCCTTGGGAAGGACGGGTCTGGGTGGGATGAAAGCGTACTGCTGTGAAGCCTTAAGCGGGGTCTGGGGGCCCCTGAGGTGAGGTCGCTGTGGTTGCCTCCGGGTGTGTGTTACAGGCACCCTTCCCTGGTCAGAATCCTGTGGAAGTCTAATAAAATCACTCACGGTTCTCGTGGTGGTTGTGAGTGAGTCGGTGGTATTATCTGTGACTTTTGCTGGTATACAGACATGTTCTTAATTTCACGTATGTGTGTGGTCTCTGTAGATCTTTTTCTGGTGGACAGTCTGGAATACAAATTACTTAGTTCTTTACAACAAATCTGATTCCATGACAACTGTCATAAAAAGATATTTCCTTGGCCTCTGCTGTTGTTCCAGTCATTGGAATAGCAGAAGATGATCCAGTATTTGCTGGCCTTGGAGACAGGGAGAAAAGAGCGATAGTCTTTAATTTATTGTTTAATATCATATTGAGAATATTTTTGCATAAGTAAAGACATTATTTACAAATCCCATTTTGTGCCTAATTTTTTCTTAATTTTCTATTTGATATATACAATAGATATAAAGTATAGGAAGGCTTAATAATATTTTAGTATATGTGCTGCCGAAGCGAGCACGGAAGGCTTAAATAATAAAATGTACCACCTACCATCTAATGTAAGGACCAGAACATTATGAGAAAACATCCGGATTCCCTGTGTGTCCCTCCTGGATCCTCTCCCATACAGGTAACTCCACCCTGGGGGTAAGTAGTAGGCTCTAGATTGTTGCAATTATCATTTCTTCATTTCACAACCACATACACACCTTGGCCTAAACAGTATAATATTTCTTTTCCCTTGTTTTCGAGATTTATTCAATGGTATTATATCATCTATAGTCTTCTGTGACATGCTGGAAATGCAATGTTGTTTCCAAAATTTGTATGTTATGTTCTGTTACTTGCAGTGCTTAAGTTACCACAATTGATCCATTTTCCTGCTGTGCACATTTGGATTGTTCTCTGGTTTTATTTTTGCAATTATAAACAACATTGCTTTGAATATTCTTAAATAGTCTTAAAATCCCAATGCAAGTGTTTGGAAAGTCTCTAGGGCAGTGGTTCTCAACCTGTGGGTCGCGACCCCTTTGGGGTCAAACGACCCTTTCTTTTTAAAAAAAAAAAAAAAAAAAAAAACAGCAATTTATTTATTTATTTATTTGCTTTTTGGTATGTGGGTAGTTCCCTGGCCGGGAATCGAACCCAGGCCACAGCGCTGACAACGCCAGCGCCGAAGCCTTAAGCCACTACACCATCAGGGAACTCCATCGAACGACCCCTTCACAGGGGTCGCCTAAGACCATCAGAAAACACTTATTAGATATTTACATTACGATTCATAACAGCAAAATTACAGTTATGAAGTAGCAACAAAAATAATTTTATGGGGGTCACTACAACATGAGGAACTGTCTTAAAGGGTCACAGCATTAGGAAGGTTGGGAACCGCTGCCCTAGGGTCCTTTACCTAGATACGGAATTGCTGGAGCACAGTTTGTGTGTCAGTTCAGATTGTTTTCCAAGGTGATTGCATCAGTCCTCACCCCAGCAGCCGTGTGTTAGAGCCTCTATTGTTCTGCATGCTCAAGGTTTCTTAATTTATGACACTCTAGTAGTTTTAAATGGCTTCTCATTGATATCCTAATTTTTACTGGTGGACCACCAGTGAAATTGAGCCTCTCTCATGTGTTTATTGGCCATTTGAATTTTCTCTTTTGCGAAATACCTGTTCATGTCTTTTGCCCAAATTACTTTTGGATTGTCTTTTTCTTGTTGAGTTGTAAGGATTCTTTACATGTTCTAGACATTGTTAATGTATTTGGTTAATATCTTCACCTAGTTTATGACATGTCTTTTTCTTCGTGGTGTGTTTTGTTGAACAGTGTCAATTTTAATGAAGTCACATTTATCCATCTTCCCTTCTATAAAAGTTTTGCCTTTCACTTTATTTCTTTTGTTTTTTATTTTTTTATTTATTTTTATGTTTTAATTTTTTTTTTGTATGTGGGTAGCTCCCTGGCTGGGAATCGAACCCAGGCCACAGCATTGACAGCACCAGGGCAGAAACCTTAAGCCACTACACCACCAGGGAACTCCCTCACTTTATTTCTTGAATCAACATTCTATTGGGTACTTATGGGAGACCCTCTGTAGATCTAAATTTTCTCTCTGTGTAGCTCACTCCTCTCTAATATCCTGTCCTTCAAACTCTACCCATTTTGGTCTCCCCAAACTCATCTTCTCAACCCAGGGAGTCCTCTGAGCTCCAAAAGGTGTTTTTTGGTGTCATCTGGAAATGCTCAGGGCGGTAAGCTAGGGCAGTCATGTAATTCACTTCATTTGTTTCCCATCTTTCAGAGATTACTCCTTTGTTGCCTGATGCCCAGTGTCTTAAAAACCGTTGTTTCACATATTCTGTCCAATTTTTCTTATTGTTTCTTACGGTGTAGTCAAGAGGCTAGATCTGGTGTCTGCTAACTCCATGTGACCAGGAGCAGAAGTCTGCACATCTTGTTTATTTACTCTTAGGTACTTTGTATTTTTTGCTGCTAATGCTGATAATGACATCTTTTAAAAATTATGTTTAATAACTGTTGCTGGCATATAAAAGTGCAGTTTGTTTTTGTTCATTTTATATCCAACTACCTTGCTATGTTTTCTTATTAATTATAATAATTTGTCTGTAGATCTATTTGGGTTTCCTGTATAGGCAATAATATCATTTACAAATAATGACAATTTTGTGTCATCTTCCTAATTCTTATACTGTTATCTTACTGCACTGGCTAGATCTGGTAAAGCATTGAATAGAAACAGTGATAGTTGTTAAAAGGGCTATTTCACCATTAAGAATGATGTTTGTTGTAGGCTTTTTTAGTAGATACCTTTTCTCAGGTTTAAAATTTTTCTTCTGTGAGTACCTTTATTATTGAATGGGTGTTAGATTTTTATCAAGTGATTTTTTTTTTTCTGTATTGAGATTATATTTTTTTCATCCTTTAATCTGTAAATGTGGTAAGTCTCAATAGATTTTTCTAATGTTAAACAAGTCTTGCATTCTTGGAATAAACCCAGTATATTCATGATGTATTTATTCTTTAGACATTGCCAGACTTAGTTGGCTAATGTTTTGTTTAGGATTCTTGCTTCTTTGTTCACGAGTAAAATCAGCCTGTAAATTTCCTTTCTTTTGATTTTGTATATCTAGTTTTGGTGTAATGAGTTGCAGAGTATGTCTTTTTCTGTTCCCTGGAAGAGTTTGCATAAGATGGAATGATCCTTGATTGAAAATTTGATAGAACTTGGTAAAATCATTTGGGTTTGGCATTTTCTTTGCGGGAATCTTTCAGAGTATTTATTTCATTCTTTTTGTGGGACTGTGTAAGATTTCTATATATTTATCCCTACACACATTTACACTCAGTTCTCTTACAATGCTTGTTTTGAGAATACAAATTTCTTCCAATACATTTGGTCTATTAGAGAACAGTTAGAGCATAATGTGAATTTCCTGTTGCTTATGCACCAGTTTTATCCTAAAGATACACTAGGTAAATGCAAAAAACCATACCTAGCTGAACTGAGTCCCATAGGAAGACATAAACATACACATCTCAGACATCTAGCCAGCTACTGCGTCCACTCACTCAAAGGTGTTATGAGCCACACCCATCCATATCTGGTGTTAAACTTTCTGTCCAATTTCAAATAACTTCTACCACAAGCTGCAGCCGTTTCCTTCTGTTGCTTAACCCACACTGAGTGTATGTGGGGATGAGGCGCTGGAGTGAATGGGGAGAGAAGAAACTAAGAAGACAGCAAGTTTTGGGTTTCAGTGACTGGGTAGAGGCTGACATGGTTTACGGAAAATTGAGGAGGCAGAACAGTTGTGGGGAGGAGATGAAGCATTCCGCTTTGGACCTGCCTGAAGAGCACCTGCATGACCACCTGACCTTTAAGGGCTCTGGGGATCAGCAGAGAGCTCAGGGCTGGAAACCGAGTGGTGCATAGGTGGTGGTGATGAATGCGATCACACCGTTCTGGGAAGCAAAGGGAAAGATGGAGTGAATGGTCAGTGGTGGTAGGGCAGAACCCGAGGGTCGGGTCGGCGGAGGGGCACCGGAGGGTCAGGTTGGCGGAGGGGCACCGGAGGGTCAGGTCGCGCAAGGCCGGGGAGGAGTTTGAAGGGGAGCCGTCAGTATGAACGGGCTACCAGTCATTGAGCGCTTCCGTGGTCAGGTGTTACCTCGATCCTTACAGTCATCCCAATCGTGCAGACATTTGTTCACAAAAGAAACAGAGGCTTGGATTTGTTGATTAAGCTGTTGAATCACACGTATAAAAAGATGAAAGCAGCATACAGACTCTGATGTTCCCTCCCACCGATGCTGGAGCTGCCCCTGGCAGGCCGCCCTGTGTCCTCAGCGAGGGAGTGGCGGCTGAGGATGAGGAGACAAGGCTGTAGTGGCAGTGGGTAGGGGGACAGGAAAGCGGGTTATTTGGAGAGGAGAAAGCTAAGGGGACAGGAGAAGGCTGTTTAGTTAGTCTCTGGCTGGTCTGAGGAAATGCGTCGTCAGGGATGCCCGGCTGAGGGGACAAAGCAGGTATGGGGTTCCCAGGAGGAGGGCTGGCCTCAGGTCCCATTTTACAGGCTCGATAGGCCATAAGCACTTTAATTTGCTTTTGAAAAATATATCTCAGTGGGTCTCTCTCCCCCAAAGACATAGCCTCTAGAAAACTGGGCCCTGTGCTTTCGTAAGATAACATTTCAGAAAACTCCACACAAATAAGTATTACTCATAAAAATGATCTTTGGTGGTTTGGTATCAGTCTGCGTCCACTTCTAGAAACAGTGTCCTCAAGCCCACTGCTGTCCCCATTCACTCTCTCTGGGGCCTCCTGGCCTCCCTGCATCCGTCTGTGTCTCTCCTAACCGGACACCCCCAGCATGTCCACCTGCGCCCCCTCCGCCCAGTCCCAAGGTGTCTGTCCTGCCAGGTCAGCGGGTTGCTAGTGCTCCCATGGGGAGTGTGCAGGCCAGGCCCATTGGGCTTCCTTTGTCCAGGAATAGCTGCTGCTGGGACGCCTTCCAGGTCACAGTTTGCCTGTCTCTGGTCATCAGGGGCACCGTCCTGTCTGAGATGCTCTGTGATCAACCGGCAAGAAACGGCAGGTGGAGCCCAGGGCAGTCCCTTCTGGGGAAGTCACTGAAGACTCCATACCCCAGGGAAAAGGTCATGTGTAAGCTGCAAAGTAGGGGTGCTAAACAGCTCAGAACAAAGGCGAGAAAGGGGGACTTCAAGACCAGGAAACGCTGGTTCCTGGTGCTCCGGCTCACAGAACTCTCAACCTTCAGGCTAGGCTGTAGCTGGTCCTCCTGTAAGAAGGGAAAGATGCCAAAGAGAAGAATGATTGTGGAGTAGGGGCTCTGTCCTGCCCCAGACCTCTGTGGAAGTGACAAGGGCTGTTCCTTGTCTTCCTAGGATCTCCTCCCCTTTCCCACCCCTATGAATGAAGCTCCAAAGCCTGTTTCCCCAAGTGCCATCAAGCAGTTCCTCATCCACGTGTCATTCCCTGAGGGTAACACGTGGCGTCACTGTAACAGCTGGAGTGTGAAAGCAGCCACACTGAGCAGAGGGACCGATAATGATGCCACTTCCTCCCCCCCCCATATGTGTACATGTGCTCATATGTGTAAATGTGTGAGCATCTGCAGAAACGTGCAGACGTGCTCTTGAAAGTCTGCTGGACCAGACATGTTAATACTGCAGAGCCTTGGCCTCAGGATCTGTGCTGGGCTCTTGGGACATAAAAATGAATGGGCATGACCCCAGCCTTCAAGGTCCCCAAAGCCTACTGGGAAAGCCAGACCGTGAGCAGGTTGTCCCCTACAGTGGGATCGGTGCTCTGGAAGGGAGAAGGACAAGAGTCAGAGCCACTCAGTACAGCCTGTGGGGCAAGAGTGGAAGGTGACCACTGGGTTTCAACCCCCAGGCTGGAGGCTGGTGCCATTTCCTGAGATGGGCACAGGAACAGAAACTGATTCAGGGAAGAAGGTGAATTCCATTGGGGACTCATTAAAACTGACAACCATGCTGTGGGATATCAGGCGGAGATGTCCAAATGAGAGCCAGACAAGTATGTAGGTCAGAGCTTGAAGGAAGTCCTGGGGACGGGTGGGAGGGGGCAGCTATAGGAGTCACCAAGCACACAAGGTGCTCAAGGTCAAGCACCCTGAGGTGCCCAGGATTATGAACAGCAAAAGGAACAGGCGGAGAATGGAGCCCTCCCATACCACCATCAACAGACACTGGAAGAAGGGAGAGTGAGCAGGGATGACCAGAGCAGCAAAAGAAAATCCAGAAGCAGATGGCATCACTGAAGTGAAGGAAAGCATCTCCAAAGGCAGCACCATTGAGTGGTGTACGCACTGCTGGGAGACCTGCAGGCTGGTCATTCCCCCACCGGCACACGTCTGGGTGCCTCCCTGGGTGTTGGTATCCCCGCTGTGTGTGCTCATGTGCATGGGGTGCCCACCTCTGAATGCTCAGTCGGCGGGAAGTGTCCTGGCTTGGCACCTTTAGAGCGGGGCCAACCATGAGGATGCAAAGACCGATGATGATCATGCAGGTGGGCACAGCACCGATGAGGACCTTGAGGGTCACCACCACTTGCTCTGTCTGCTTGCAGGCTCCAGCCTCATACCCTGCAAACCTGAAGAAACAGTCCCCTGTCTCTCTCTAGCTCAGATCCTCCTGAGCCTGGCTTTCTGGGCTCCACACTCTGCTGAAACTTGGATTCATTTCTTGGCCAGATCAGCCTAGCTATGGTGTAAGGGAGTGTTGAGGGAGCAGGCTGGTCAGGAGGAGTTCAGAGAGATGAGAATGTGGGGAGGTGAGGCCTCAGAGGGTTATGGCCCCCAAGAAAGGCCCCTCTCAGTCACATGCACAGAGAAACCTGGGGCAAATGGTTCCCCCACACTCTCCAAAAAGCAGAGCTTGGGCTCCAGATTCCTGAGTGGCCCCTGGCTGGCTGGAGTGGGGACCTCTGCCCTTTCCACCCACTAATCTTTTGTGCCTCTGGTACAGCCCAATTCTGGCACTCACTCCAGGCTGAGTGTAGAGATGCCCAGGGCGCCTGCACCTGAAAGCTTGGTGAAGAAGACATAGGATGAGTAGAAGATGGTCTCCATGCCTGGGCCGTGCCGATGCTGCAGCTGGAAGTCATCCACCACATCTGGAAGCATGGACCTGGGGGAGGAGGCTGCAGAGTTATCCTTTTTATCCCCAGCCTGCTAGCTCTCTGGGGACAGAGACCAAGTCAGAGTCACCCCTGGGTCTCTGCTGCCCGAGACCAGGACCAGCCCATGGAGAGCTGGCAATGTATGTGCTTATATTCCAGATCCACCTCTCCCCACCCTGGCTGCCCACAATTCCTGCCATCTGGTGCTCTTATAGGAGGGCTGGTGGCCTCCGTCTCCTGCAGATGTGACAGTGGACCCCTGCACAGGCTGGGCACAAAAGGCCTGGGACAACAGGTTGACATGAAGGTGAGCAGACCTATTAAAAAGGACACGAAGCTCCCACATTCCCTTCCCCTCACCCAGCCTACCAGGGTAGCAGCAAGGACACAGCAATGCTCACACCAGATACAAAGGCCACGACGTACGCCACGGGTGCTGTGGGCACAACAGCCAACAGGATTGTGAAAGGCACCATCACCTGGGGAGACAGACGCACCAGCTGTTCCCTCCACCAGCTCTTCTTTCTTGCTCTTTCATGCCCACACTCATCGGTCTTTACTAACAACCCCAAGCCCTGTCCTGTGCTGGGCACTGAAGATAGGAGCAAACACAGGTCCGCCCTGCTGGCCCCCAGGAGTCTCAGGCACCAAGGTCACCTCCCCGCACCCCACGCCTTGCTTCCTGCCTCACTCACACAGATCCCGAAGGCCGACATCCTCTTCCCAAATCGCTGTAGAACCCACTCCCATAGCGGGGTGCTCAGTACAGCTGAGACCTGTGAGCAGACGGAACCGTCACAGCCCAGCCATGCTGCCAGCGCCTCTGCCCAGGTTCTCAAAGTCCTGGCTTTTAGGTGGGATGCCCCACCTTAACCTTGCCCCCTGGCTGGAACCAGTGGCTCTGAACTTTATTAGCCTGGCCCCAAGTCCACCCTCTGCTGGAATGCAGGCAACTGAGACCACAGCCAAGTCCAGAATGTTGACCATCAGAACTGTATGTCAAGGACCACACATGTCCCCAGCTTGGGCTTCTGAGTGACCTTGCCTCTGCCATCCCAGGTCCCCTCACCAGGATGGTTAACACCAGGCTCTGGACGTGGTCTTGTAGCTGGGAGGCATGTGTACAGAACAGGACCAGGTAGCTCTGCTCCACCTGAGGAGTTCATATACAAGGAATAGCAGGAACTCAGAATCAAGGGCAACAATTCTCAAGTCTGGCCTCCCCTTTGGGATTTTGAATGCTGGTGCTGCTGCCATCATGCAGTCCCCGCCCATGTCACAGTTGCTTATCTTTGACACGGCTATAAACATTTCTGGTCTACTTTCCCCCTTGCACAGCTAAAATTAGGTGGACTTCACCATCTCAGACACTGTTCTAGTGTCTGGGCCCTGACCCTCACCCAAACCACTCTCTATCTAGGTCTCTCTCTTCCCAGCACCAGCTTCTCTGGGCACATGCCAGCCACTAGTCTCTCCCTGTTAAAACTCAAGTCCAACTGTGATGTGAGGACAAGAGACAACTGAACCAATAGGGATCAGCCTGGCAACAGGTACCTGAATGGCTGCTGAGATGAACAGGAAGGAGATCACCAGCTTCAGGTAGGGTGGGTGCCGGACAATGAGGCCCAGCCCCGCCAGGAAGCTCAGACCCTGGCTGGAGGCTGGAGCAGAGGGTTCTGCAACACAGTAAGGTCTCTCAGCTTGGCAGGGTTCCAAAACCAAAACTCATGCCCAAGAGGAGCTCAGCCTCCAGCTTCTGCTTCCCACACTCTGCCTGTACCCCCATACCTGGTCGCTCCTTCACCCCCAGGTAGAGCAAAGCACTGCACACAGGGTAAGTCACAGCAACCACGGCGGCTGCAATGGAGTAGAGACGAGTCTGTGGGACAGGACAAAACTGGGGTGGGGGCGATATCTCCAACCCATGGAGGTAGGGACACCCAGGGGCAGGGCAGGAGTACCTCTAAGTGGGAGGAGAGGAACCCTCAGCCCAAGCCCAAGGATGCTAGGTGCCCTTCCTCCCAATTAGCCCAGCAGGATGGAAGCTAAGTCCGGCTGACCCTGTGCCCCCTGCGTGCGTCCATGCCTCCAGCGGTCGCGCACTCTCCTCTCATTTTTAAAAACTAACATTCAGTGTTGCTGATTTCTGTATGCTAGACCCTGAGGTTAAAGCGATAAATAAGTGGCCCCTGTGCATCCACAATAAGGGACTTTGGAGTGTGAGAGGAAGACAGATCCATGAGCAGAGAGATACAGCACAGTCTGATGCACAATGACCCAGACAAATGTCAAAAACAGACAGGGGAACAGACATACGTGATAAAAAAAAAAAAAAAGTCATATAAAGACAGATGTGGGAGTCACTGTCACCCAGTTCTAGATCAAGCTGTCCTCTGGGGAGGGGAGATCAGAGGGAGGTGAGCAGGGCTCCACGTTCAGTTCAGAAGGGCCCTGTGCTTGGGGGTTGACACTTTGCTGTTGCTGTTTTGAAATTCTTTTGTTGTTGTTTCGTTGGTTGGTGCCCTGAGCGGGGATCGAACCCAGGCCGTGGCGGTGGGAGCGCGGAGGCCTGGCCCCTACACCACCAGGGAGCCCCCCTCTGTTGAAGTTCTTGATTTTTTTCTATGAATTTGTGTCTTGTAAGTGAAGTTGAGGCAGTAGCAGAGCTGGAGCTACCAAGAAGCACCCTTAACACTGCGCCTTTGGGGGTGGGTTCTCGGCCCTCTGCTTCCCTCTTCTTGGCACCCCAGACCCTAGCCGGGCTCCCCTCCCCAGCTGAAGGCCACTGCCACCCTCCAGACAGTGAAGGAAAGGAGCTTGTAGACGCCACTTGGGCGGGGACAGGCCGTTCATGTAGATCGTTGGCCTAAAACGGACAGGATTTGGCAACAGGTTGGGGTGGGGGCTGAGAGAAAGGGAGGAATAAAAGACAACTAGGCTTTTAGGGGACAGTCGTGTCATTGCTTAAGGGGAAAGGAGAAGTGAACCCGATGGCTGAAACAGACGTGTGCCCAGGCGCTGAAGAGGGACACGGGGAGCGGAAGCCGCGCTGTCGCCGGGTCGTCCCTGGCCCTTCACGCTGCGGGGCAGGGGCTGCCCGCTCAGGGGCCGGAGGAGGGGCTCTACCCAGCCCCCTGCCCCCGCCCTGGGCCCTTTGCAGCCCCCCCGCCCCCTCGGGGGTCCGACCGCCTGCGCGTCCGGGGTGCGTGTGTGCAGAAGGCGCTGGGGCGGAGAAGCCGGTCCGTTCGGGGCTCAGCTACAGCAGAAGGGAGGAATGAGCGGCGTGGTGTGCAGAGATAAGCCCCCAGACAACCACCTAGAGACCCGCGGAAGAAGCGGCCCCAGAGGACAGAGGCGACCCCCAGACGGGGTCGTAGCGGGTCACGCCGCGTGGATACTCACCGCGTCGGGGGAGACCGCGACCAGCCCCGGGAGCGCGGCGTCCGCACACCTCTGGGTCCCGTGGGCACCCGACACGATGAGTCCGTGGACCGCAGCTCCCATCAGCGTCCCCGCCATCTCCAGGGTCATCCCTGGGACAGAGCGAGCGCGCCGGTGACCGAGCTGGCGGAGGTCCGTGCCAGCGCCACCCCCACCCCCACCCGATGTCCGCACTCACGGTAGGCGGTGGCCGAGTCCCGCGCCCTCGGGCTGGGGCTCAGGAGCATGGTGAGCGCCGTGTAGGGCACCTGGAAGAACTGGGGCACCGGCCGAGCTTAGATGGCCCAACCTGGGCGCCCTGCCACATTCCTACGGGTCCCCTCAAACCGGGAGTCAGGGTCGGCGGGGCAGGAGGTGGCACCCAGCCCAGAGACCAGTGGGGTCGGTGGTAGGTGGGGGAGGCTAATGGTGGATTGCCAGACTGGTGAGCAAGTGCAGGCAGTGGGATCCTCCCAGACACCTCCTCCCACCACACACTTCAGAGTGGCCACTGGTTAGCAATGGGGTTCCAGGGGCCTAGGCCCAGGAAGCAGGGGCGCCTGCTCACCGTGCCCAGGGCCTGGAACAGGCAGTAGAAGGTCATGTACCAAAGGCCTCTCAGGCTGGTGAAGGGGGGCAGGAACCACAGGAAGAAGTAAGCCAAGGCGATGAAGGGCATGCAGCCCAGCACCCTGTGGGAGCACAGTGGAGTTAGAGTGCCCACAGCACCAGGACGGGGGACACCAAGGGCAGGTCTGGAGCAACCGCGCTCCTCTGGGCCTAAGCCCTCTGCCCCTGGCAAAGCCCTGGACTGGGACTGTCAGGGTGGGAGCCATGGAGTGGGAGAGGTTGGTGATGGCACATGGAGGAGCCAGGAGTCGGGGCTGGGGCTCTGGCTGGGACATTCCGGTGCTTGCTGGCGCCATTCCCTGTATCAGTGACCCTGGAGCACAAGAGCCATACCTACTCTGTGAGACCTCCCATGGCTTCCAGCCCACCCTGGCCACACTTAGACCTGTAGGCCAGGCCTGGGGGTCTTAGAGAGCCATCTGGTGAGGGGAAGCCCCCAAGAACGTCTCTGAACTCCTGCGTGACTCAGTCTGACCCCGTGCAGTCCCATCGCCTACTTTCTAGTCTCATCACCTGCTGTCCGATCTTGTCCTCTAACCACCCACAGTGTTTTCCAATAAGAAGCAGGACTGTGACAAACACAGTGACCTTGGGCTACAGGTGAGTGTAGATCGAAAGGACAGTGGGGCTGCTCACCAAGGCATGAGTCGTCCAGACCCTGTCCTCCTGCTTCTATTGATGAAGAACCCAGCCACAGGGTCAGCAGCTGCCCCGGACACCTTCCCTCCAAACAGGACAAGTGACGCCTGGGCAGCAGGGATCTGAAATGGACAGGGGAGGAGAAAGCCAAGGCCTGGCAGGGTCAGAGAGGGTGCCCAGGCCTGCACACCCACCAGGAGGCAGATGCGGGGACCTGGCTGGGGCCAGAGCTATCGTGTGAAGGTCTGTTCAGCCTCCTCCCCAGGACGCGCTTCCAGAAGGCTCTCAGGGCACATGTGCACTAGTGAAGAAGGGGGTGGAGGGAGCTGGCAGCCGCACACCCGCACGTTCCCGTTGTCACTAATGCCCAGTCACTCCTGGGGAGGACACAAGGGACCCTCATCTGAGGTAGCTCAGTGCAAGAAGGGTGCACCCACGCTGACAGCCAGAGGTGGACTTTTTATGCCATGATGAAAATGTTTTGTTGATTTTTCTGATGACATAAATGATACGCTCTTTCTCATATTCAAGTAGTACAGAAAAATACTGAGCAAAGCCCCTCTGACATCCCACCATCCTGAGACCATTGCCAGGAGCATTTTGGTGATCATTCTTTCACCTATTTATATACATTTGCAATTTATAATCATGTATAAATGCAACCATATCAATGTCATTTTAAAAAATCATGAATACCATATTAAAAACATATTTTTTGCTATCCTCATCATTCCCCCATGTAGCCAATAGTAACAGACTGGTGTAATTTTCTGTGCGTTTTTGCCACGCTTGTTTTCAGTCCTGTACGAATCCGCACATATACTCATGCACGTGCAGGCATGGGGCATGTCTTTGTTTTGCTAAAATGGGAACTATTACATATTCTTCTCGAAAGCTAACTTTTCTCACTTGGTAGTGCATCATGGAAGTTCCCCCATGTCCACTGGAATGTAGATCTAACCCCTTCTCTTGAATGACTACCTAACTGTCCATTATATGGATATAATGCAAGTTATGAACCACATTGTTTCCCACTTTCCACTGCAAACAGCCTGCAATAAACATCCTTGAGGAGGTCGGCCTCAGTAGCATTTGTTCTATTTTGTTGGTTTTTTCCCCTTTGGTCAGGCTTAGGTCACACGTGTTGAGGTTGGTTGGGGGTAGAGAGACCAGACACCAAGGAAGAGGGGAACGGGGCCCTGGGCTGCTGCCCACACTCACCTGTGCCACATCTAGCAGGAAGAGCTGCAGATAAAAGGCTGTGGCGCTGGAGGCCACCTGGTTGGGGACCCCGCCAATGCCATAGCACAGCTTCGTACAGAATGAGAGGCGACCAGCTCTGCTGTCCTGGGGAAGACACAGGCGCTAAGCCCTCAGCCCCGCAGACACAGTCCCCTGACTTCCGTAGGCATCCTGGGGTCCCTGTGTCTTGAGGCCTTTTCCAACAACCTCTCAGTCCTAAATTGTCCCAAATCATCTTAAAAGGAAGTGAGACAGAATTTAAAAAGTCCTAAACTATGACCTCTAAACATTTCCAGGGGGAAGTTCTTCTCTATTTCCCCCTAAGTGCTTCCTGCTGCTGTCAGCAAGCCAGAGTGAACTGGGGGTCAGGAGACCCCCACCTTTGTCTCCATCTCCCTGTGTGACCTTGAATAAACCACTTTCTAGCTCTAATTCTCATCTGTCAAATGGAATAGTCCTGCCAACGTACAGGACCATTTTGAGCAAACGAGCCAACTTTGGCAGCCGGTTGTTGAACAACTAGCAACCTGAAGTCAGCCATGAAAGCAGCAAACATGACACATCAGCTTTTTTGTTTTTTTTCTAGGGAGACTGTTTACTAGCCCACCACTGAAATGAAGTAATGCTTACGATCCCAAATATGTGTTCACACACACACACACACACACACACGTACACACACACGCACGCACGCACACACGTACACACACGCGTACACACACGCGCACACACGTACACACATGTACACGCGTACACACGTACACGCACATACACACACGTACATATGTACACACGCGCACACGTACGCACGTACACACACGCACACACACGTACATGCACACATGCACACACACGCACACACACATACACACATGGACACACGTACACACACATGTACACACACGCACACACATATACACACGTACACACACACATGTACACACACGCACACGCACACACACACACGTACACACGTACACACGCGCACACACACATGTACACACACATGTACACAGACATACGAGGGCTGTCTGGAAAGCATTCAGCCATGTAATATGAAAAGCAGAAGCATTTGTGGCAGGACTTTTTCCACCCCACACTGTCCAATGGACTCCGGTCTCAAATATTCCATTGCCTACTCACAGCCCTATGTGGTTGTCTAACAGGCATTTCAGCCTAGCATGGTCCAACACCCAACTTCTGATTTCTGTCTCATTGTTTCAACCAACTCCTAACCCAGTTGTCCCCACTGCGTTAAATGACACCAATGTCCACTCGGCAGCTCAGGCCACCAACCCAGGAGTCATCCTTGGCTCCTCTTTCCCACTTCCCCTGTCCAGGCCATCAGCAAGAGCCTCCTCAGTGGCTCCCCTGCTTCTGCTCTTGGTCCCTACTATCCACTCTCCATCCAGCAGCAGTGACCTTTTCATGACACAGAGCGTGTCTCCTCTCGACAGCTTGCCATTATCCAAGTCCTCACCGTGTCGCCTACAAGAGCCCACCCGACCTGCCCCCATTCCCCTCCCCACTTCACTTCAAATAGCTCTCCTCAGCCCCGGGAGTCTCTATTCCTCCTAACGACCATGCCTGTGCTGCCTGGCACGTCCTCTTCCTTCTGTCTGGAAGGCTCTTGCCCCAGGGCCTTGCAGAGCAGACTCCTTGTCCTTCAAGTCAGCCTACATGTCGTCTCAGAGAGGCCTTCCCTGGCCACTCAAGTCTTCTTTACAATTGTACTTACTACCTGCTATACTCTTATTTATTTCCGGCCTCTCTTCATCTGAATCTATGTTCTCTGAGAGCATGACTTTTAACTTGTGTTTACCACCTCGTCCCCGGTACCTAGAACGATGCTGGCATATAGCAGGTGCGTGGTATATATTTGTCGAAGGCATGAATGCATGAAGACGTGTGTAAAGTACAATTTCCTTGAAAGATGCTGTAAGTCCTTCTTTCTCATCCTTTGCTTGCAGATGGGAGTGGGAGTGGTGAGACTATGACTTCACCCATTTCGGTATCTTGCAGTACACCCAGATGGGCTCCTTTGAAGGGACAGTCTTCCCAGATAAGGGTTTATCATATCCTTTGCACGCTCTACCCATAGAAAGTGACACCCAAGGCAGGATGTGGTCTCCTTTTCTGACATCTGTGTGAACATTATTTCAACTCCTAGGAAACTTCAATAGGCAGGACCCACCATGATAGCCCTCGCTGTCCCACACCCCACAACGGGATTCTTGTTTCCCCTAAGTATGCCTAGCAAGTTTCTGGCACATAGATGGCACTTGACAGATAGAAAAAGAAATTCCAGCTTAAACTGGATCTATGACATGACCTTGGAACATTGACAGTCTTATGTACTTAAATCATAAACTTGACTGAACTCAAGTTTTAGTTAGACAACATCTGGGTTCAGATTCTGCGCTGCCATTACTAGAGCTGTGTGACCCGGGACAAGTTACATGACATGGCTGTTTCAGTTTCCTCACATGTTAAATGGAGATAATACAACCTCGTAGGCTTGTTATGAGAATTAAATGACACTTAATTGGCAATGCTAGTTCTCCCTCTCACCATTCATCTCACCCTGCACTTCTAAATTTCACTGGGAATGAGCATCCACAGAGACTCCTTGTCAACCTTTCTTGGGGGTCACAATCCCTTGCACTGAGGTGCCGGAGAGGAAGCACAGGGACGTGAGTTGGTGGCGAAGTGAAGCCACAGACAATGAATGTGTTGGCTGCTGGATGGAGAGTGGAGGGATGGGGTGAGGGGATGGATCTTGCACTCCACAGACAGCTCAGAGGTGCTACAGTAACTCCCTTCCAACACACCCACCCTTGTGGCCTGAGTCCCAGCACATCACCTCTGGGTTCCCACCTGCCTTCTACCCTCATTCAGGGGCCTGGTTGCCAGGAGGGTATGTCCAGGGGCAATCTCCCAAAGGAGAGCCTGGTGCCTGGACAAGGCCAGGGTTTGAGAGGGTGGCTAAGCCCACACCGCTTGCCTGCGGGTGGGGAAGGGGGCTGCTTCTTGCAGAGCAACTGCAAGTCCTGCCTGCCCAGGGCCCAGGGGATCTCAGGGGAGACCTGGCCTGTGGTGGCCAGGAGCCCTAGATGGGAATCAAGGCCACAGACTGGTCCTGGTTCTGCCTGACTAGTTGAAGGAATGCAGCAAGTTCGCGTCTGTTTAGGATTCAGTTTCTCATCGTCCTCTCTTGGGGGCTCCGGAATATCCTCAGCCTCTGGGCTCTCAACTGTCAAAACCCACTAAGGACAGTTCAAAAGCCTGCGAGCTGCGTGGGGGCCCCCGCACCGCTGGCCCTGCCTGGCCAGAGGGCTGCGATCGGACGCCCTCAAGGTCTCTGGGGCCCCGATGCCCCGCGCCCCGCTCGCCCCTAGCTTTGTGCTCACCGAGTCGGGCTCCGGGGTGAGAGCTGCCGTCCGGGCGGGCGGCGCCTCGGCTGCAGGAGCTGGGGTCCCTCCGGGGGACGCCGCCATGGCGCCCCGCTGCTCCGCCCGCGGCCGCGGCCCCCGGCAGTTCTGGTCCGCGGGGAGGGCTGCTCCTCGGGCTAGTGGGCGCGGCGAGGGGAGGGCCTGCCGGGGGCGCCCCTGCCGCCACGAGCGCGGTTTCGTTTCCCCAAAGGCAAAATCACCTACGAATTCTCGGGGGGGAAAGGGCCGGCCAGTCCCCGGGGAGCGCTCTCCGCGAGGAAACGAGAACCGGAGGCGGTTCGCGCCCGACCCCCGGCTCAGCCCTCGGGGGCCCGAGTGGCCGGCACGCGTGTGGCCCCCGGCTGAGCCCCCGGGGGCCCGAGTGGCCGGCGCGCGTGTGGCCCCCGGCTGAGCCCCCGGGGGCCCGAGTGGCCGGCGCGCGTGTGGCCCCCGGCTGAGCCCCCGGGGGCCCGAGTGGCCGGCGCGC
>PVJL010000721.1:73555-108135 GCA_004026885.1 Lyroderma lyra | reverse complement strand
AAGCGAAAAGGCATCACAGACTTAAGCGTAAAGGCGAAAGCTAGAAAACTCCTATTAGAAAACAGGAGCGAGTCTTCGTCAGGGCAGGTTGGGATTGCTTTTTAGATCGGACTCCAGAAGCACAAGTCGGACTTTATCTAAGTGAGAAACAGTGCTGCAAACTACCCAACAAGTGAAAAAACGCAAAGAACATTTGCACATCATAAGGACATGCACCGGCACATATAAAGAGCTCTGACAACCCAAAACCTGTTTAAAAATGGGCAAAGGACTTCAATAGATATTTCTCCAAAGATAGACAAATGGACAATAAGCACGTGAAAAGATGCTCATTTTATTAAATACAAAACTACAAGATACTACCTCAAAAAGGTAAACATGGAATTAGCACATGAACCAGTATTTTCACTCCTAAGTATAAAAACCCTCGAGAAATGAAAACATGTTCACACAAAAACTTGAACAAGTCTTCATAGCAACATTATTTATGAGAGCCCCAAAGTGAAACAAACCCAAATGTCCATCAATTGATGAATAAAATGTGGTAGGTATTTCCATACAATGGACTATTATTCAACAATAAAAAGGACCGAATGAACCTTGAAAACATTAGGTGAAAAGGTGCCAGTTACAAAAGACCACACATCTTATAATTCTATTTATATGAAATGTGCAGAATAGGCAAAGCTATAGACAGACTGTAGATTTGTGGTTGCTTAGAACTGAGCATGGAGAATGACTGTTAATGGGTATGGGTTTTCTTTTAGAAGGGATGAAAATGTTCTAAAATTAGATTGAGTGATGGCTGCATAATCCTGTGAATAGACAAAAAACCACTGAACTGTACACTTTAAATGGGCAAATTGTAAGGTATGTGAATTACATCCCAACAAAGCTGTTTTTGTTTTTTAAAGGGAGGGGGTGTACTTCTTCCTACTGGATGAAATGCAAAGTTGATTTTGAGACCTCACGCTCAGATTGGCAGATTAACACAAATCAATAATCCTAAAGTATGCACTACTTAGTCTAAGGCAAGTCATTTACTTTCTATACCTCAATTCTTTTTTTTAAAAATTAAAGTATAATTAACGTAACATTGTATTAGTTTCAGGTATACAACATAATGATTCAGTATTTGTATACATAGTGAATCATGCACCAATTCTTTAATCTACAAAATGGGTACCTTCTGTTTCTTGATTGCAGCCCTATCAACAGTGGAAGGATAATTAGATAATTCATATGCTAATATTTAATTTCAGGGAAACTAAACATAAACTCAAGTGGAAGCTTCTTTGGCTACTCTTTTAATTACATAATTTTATGTGCATTTTTAGCAGGTCTGGAAACACTTCATTCCCAGTATTTGTACTTTGTTGTCTATACTACTACAATTTTAATTTTGAAGTGGGTAAAAAAAAAGCAAAATCCTCCATCTTTGTTTCGCACAGAAATATAATGAAAATATAAGGCATTCGTTCCTAAAGGCTATTCTTCCACTTAAAGTAAACGATAGCATGCTCCTAATGCAATTTTTATAGACAAATAAGTTAGATTTTAATAAACAGCAAGATAAGCAAAAAGCCTGCCTTTTAATTCAAACTAAAGACTGATAACACTTAAAAATATCTGAAAAGATGCACACCAAAATGTTCTCCCTGGTTATCTTTGAATGGTGGAATAAGAGGTAATTTAAAGGTCATTTAAGCATATCTGCATTTTATAATTTTCTACAATGTATATGAATTATCTGTGCAAAAATACACTTACGACCAATGACAAAAAGTTAAATACTAGTCTACTGAATAAACCACCACTATTTGAAGATTGAGTATGATGAACACTTTTTAATCAAATGGTTTGTACTTAGACAAAGAAAAAACAAAGGAATAAACCCTACCAAGGAGTCTTCATGCTAGTTCAACTCAGGACACAAAAGGTGGTTTAAAAAAAATAAACACAACCATTGAGTTAGTTTTAAAAATGTCACATTTTAACAGTTCTGAGTATTAAATGAAAGCAATATTGGAAGTATCTGGCAAACAGAAGGCACCTAATAAGTGTTTGTGGATTCTCAAACTCAATGACTTTGCCAAATAAAAATGACAAATGTACATATGTGTAATGATTTTATAACAAACAAGTATAAATTATTTCACATTTTAATCAATAGTATTTCATTCTTATGACAACTGTTCTTTAATCATTAGCAAGATTGCTTTCAAAATACTTTAAGGCACTAAAATAGATGCATATAATACCATATTTTCAACAAAATGAAATGTAATGAAAAATGTTCTGAATGAGAGAAGTATATAAAATAAATAAGATCATTTTTATAATCTGGATAATGCATAGTAATATAACCAGTAACTTAGAACCTATAACACTAGAAATGTACTTCTATATTATCAGCCCTAACAGTGATTTTCAAGAAACTGATGACGGCTTTGTTTTTTTGTTTTTTTTTTTTGCTTTTTGGTATGTGGGTAGCTCCCTGACTGGGAATCGAACCCAGGCCGCAGCGCTGACAGTGCCAACGCTGAAGCCTTAAGCCAGATGATGACGGTTTTGAAACAACTGCTTAAGTCAAGTGACATTCCACACCTAAGATGCTTGCTTGGTTTCCAGTTTGCAGTCCCTTCCCAAATTCAGTTTATATTTTCTAAACATGTTTTGAGTATTCTACACATTTAATTAACAACTTTATAATTTTAAACTTTTTTTTTTATAATTAATTTTTTGTTGTTGTTGGTATGTGGGTAGCTCCCTGGCTGGGAATCGAACCCAGGCCGTAGCGTTGACGGCGCCAGCGCCGAAGCCTTAAGCCACTACACCACCAGGGAACTCCCTCAGGTAAAAATCTTTATCAGATGATTCTCATTTAAAATAAAACCTCTGAGAATTTTAATCACATTAGTGATAGTTTTCACAGTTACAAAAATGAAGATTATTGCTGGTGACAGGTTTTTCCCTATAGGAACTTCTCACCAGGTTGTATTCTACATGTGCACACAAGAAAACCTCCAGTATTTTCTGGTTAAATAATTATAAACTGGAAAATCCACAAAAGAGGCATTTCTATAGGTACAAGACAATGACAGGCCCCTTTATAGAAATATATGGAGAATAACATGACTATAATTATGCAAATGAAAATTATAAAATGCTTCATGATAGGCCTATATGAAACATTTTCTTACAGATTCCTGAAAATATACTAATAAGCATCTTATGTTGTTTTATATCTGTAAGTTGATTTTACCATCCCCTCATTATTGTTAAGAATGTCATTATTTTTGTTTCACTAGAGAGAGGGCTCTACCACTGCTGTAAACATTACTGACAATATTTTTAAAATTATACATCTGTTCGTTTCTGAGTAAATGACGAAAGGAAAAGGTTTTCCTTTGTGTTCCTTCTTTTTCCAATAAAAAGACAGGTCTCTACCACGTACAAGGCTGGGAGCTAGAAAAAAAAAAAAAACATTCTTAAAATGGATCTCAAACAGATTACATGGCTGGATACTTGCGGGGCAGCCTTCATATCCTATAAAACAAGTCATCTAGTTATGTATTTCCCTTTTGTTATTCCTAGGCTTGTGTCAACTGTGCTTATAGAAGATAGAGTGTAGGTTTGTCATGATTAGTTCAGAGTTGAAGGGAAACAGTTAAAAAACAAACTGTGGGACGAAGATTAAGGTCTAATAGCCCCATTTCAATGGGGTCTTCCTCTGTCCATGGTGAAGCATTCAGGTTTTATTTTTTCAGGGTAGAAGCTTGGTGTAGGACTTTCCAAAGACTGGTTCTTTGACTACATTCCTAAGAGTCACTTGAGATTAAAAATGCAGAGATCTGGGCCTCATCCCAGATACAGTGAATCAGAATGTGTACAGTAGGTAGTAGGAATAGGCATTTTGAAAACTTCCTAAGTTACTCTTACACTAAGGCTTGAGAAGCACTGCAGACCATCACTTTATAAGAATGATTCTTTGAGGGGGGTCTGTAAGGTCAAAACTATTTTCATAATCATACTAACATGTTACTTGTTTATTTATTTATTTATTTACTTTGCTTTTTGGTATGTGGGTAGCTCCCTGACTGGGAATTGAACCCAGGCCACAGGGCTGACAGTGCCAGCACTGAAGCCTTAAGCCACTACACCATCAGGGAACTCCCCTAACATGTTATTTGTTTTGTGCATTTTCTCATGAATGTACAGCACTTACTAGAGGCTACATGATATGTGATATCACAACAGACTGAATGCAGAAGCAGGTGTAAGATTCCATCCGTCTTCTTTCAGTCAGACAGGAAAGATAATTGCTACAAATGAAGTACAATGCCACTTCCTCACTAAATCTTTTCATGTTTTAGAAAATAGACATTTTTCCATTAAAATGTTAACATTAATGTGTTTCTTAAATGAATATTTTATAACTCTTAATTTTTAATATAACATATATATAATCCACATAAAAGGTCTTGAGACCAAAAAGTTTGAGAACAGCTCTTCGGGCAGTCACCCAGTCCTACGACCATGGCAGCTGACAGGTATGGTGGCCACCTAGTTCCTGGGGACACTCAGTATATATTTCACTCTAAATATAATTCAGTAGATCATTTGTGGAAAAAGCTTCCTAAATTTATTTTTGGGCAAGGGCACTTAATCTGACATGGAAATACTGAAGTCTAACCAGTTTTAAAGTCTAAGAAACAAAGCATGTTTTCCTTGGTGACATCACACTGTAATAAATACTCCTTTAACATATACTCTGGTTGACTCTAATGTATGGACTAGAAAACCATACTTTACCTGATGCATTTAAAAAATATTAATTAGCAATGTGACAACACAATATTAGATTCTAAATTGCCACAAGCGAATGGTTTACTCCAAATGTAGCTAAGAACAAATCCCTAATTTCTTTTTTCTTTTTCTTTTTTTTTGGTTGGTTTCCTGAGCGGGGATCGAGCCCAGGCTGCCGCGGTGAGAGCGCTGAAGTCTAGCCACTACACCACCAGGGAACCCTGGCAAATCCCTAATTTCTGAAGAAATAAAAGAGGTGATAACTGGGGTTCCCGGATAGAAAAAGAATTTTTTAAATTACACTTCTTGAAAATATAGCAATGTGGGTAGGCAGGTTAATACTGAAATTATACTCAGCCGCAGAATTTTATTTTTAAAATGAAAATACATCGTAGATACTGTTGCCAAATTAATACTTGTGAGTATCCTGCCAGTAGAGAATGAAAATTGAGAATACTTTGAGGCTGAGGCATAGCTGTGGCTAAAGCAATTCCTTCCAGCTTTTTGACCTCAGGTACAAAATAATTACATTGATGCCTTTCACCTGCTCTGTGTAATTTTTTTTAAATGTATTGCTATTTAAAAATTCTGAGACAGCTAACATTTAAATAAATCACTGTTGTTTGGGAATGACGTTTAAATGAAGATGCTGTGAACATATTTGTTAATTTATACCATATAAGATTCTTTTTTTCTTTCTTTTTTTTTTTTTTTTTTTTGGTATGGGGGGGTAGTTCCCTGGCTGGGAATCGAACCCAGGCCGCAGCGCTGACGGCACCAGCGCCGAAGCCTTAAGCCACTACACCACCGGGGAACTCCCCATATTAAGATTCTAAGTAATACAGCTATTTAATATATTTTATGCTGAATAATTGGTATTTGAAAATAAGTATGTTTTTCTGAGTAGCCTTTTGGAAAAAGTGCTTTGAGTATAGTTTATGAACTTGTACTTATTTAAAAATCTTCTCATCCAGAGGGAGATTAAATAGTATTCAGACCAAAAGTCCAGCAAATCTGACTTTCCCTTTCCCCCCATTCTGGTTTGCATGTCCAGTTATAACCATCATTTCTCTGCAAGCTTTCCACTTAGTGCTTCAAAAATCAACGTCATGAAAGTTCTCAAAAAGGTTCAGTGATTTTTTTTGAGTCTCTGAATGATTACAGCATTCTTTAAACCTGCTTCTTCCAATGTGAGTGCTTCATCTAGCAGTCTGAGGACAGGGCGAGCTGTTGCCAGGGAAAAGGGAGGACTTCTGTGAGATCCTTGGTATTTTTCGATGAAGTCTTTGACGTGGCTTATCCTGTAAAACAGTATCACTATTAATGTATTGTATGCAATCTTAAACTAGCTAATTGAAAGTAACAGCTTGTGAAGGCATCTGGCTGTGTTATCACATAGAATAGTCAAATTATAACGGCAGATCTAGGGAGTTCCCTGATGGTGTAGTGGCTTAAGGCTTCGGCGCTGGCGCTGTCAGTGCTGCAGCCTGGGTTCGATTCCCAGCCAGGGAGCTACCCACATACCAAAAAGCAAAATAAATAAATAAATAAATAAATAAATAAATAAATAAAAATAACGGCAGATCTAATCATTTGGGGTATCTTTTAAAGGTTGACCCTTGGTGATAGTATGGAATCACTATTAATTATCTTGGGTGTGACAAAGGTGTTATGGTTACACTTTTAAAGAGTACTTATCTTTAGTGACACACACTGAAATATTTACATGAAACTATATGAAGTCTGGGATTTGCTTAAAAATAGTTCAGTGGGAACTAAATGATGGGTCATTATCTTCTCTTTGCTTTTTTTGGTATATATCTCAAAGTTTCTGTAATAGAAAGTTTGTATATCTATGTATCTAGGTCTGAATGGATCAGTAATGGTCCAACTACCAATCCTACAAAGACACAGGTTTCTCTTAAACCCAGGTCATGCTGTGCTTCAAATCCAATTAGGAAAATTCTTAACTGAGTGCAGGTACAATCTAAATTAGCATAATGAACTCTATGTAATATAATTATTGCTATCTTGAAGGTAGCTCAAAGGTACGTTCACTGAAGTATATTTAGAGAGAACGAGCACGTATGCAGTTCGACAAAACTAAGATGTCATTGATTTTAAGGCATAATGTATTTATTACTAAAAAAAAAAAATCCAGATTATGATGAGATATTTTCTTAACACTCAGAATTTTTATGTATTGAAAGAGCACTTTTAACTTAATTTCACATAAACATTCATGTGCTTGCATAATATAAGCAGAATGAAATGGTTATGTTATTCCCAATACCTGAACACTGGTCACACTTGGATCCTTTGAATCGCTTTTGATTTGGTCATTAATGTAAATGTTTTTCCATATTACACCCACTCTCTGTATCATCAGGTGAGCAGGTAATAGAGAATCTCTTTAAAAAAGTGCTCTACTACTGTCTCTGGGATGTTTTTCTATCCGCTGACACCCATTCTGCGTGTGTTGAGGCAGATACTGAGGCAAGGACAATTGTGACATGATAGCCATAGGGCCAACAATAGACTATGGGATGCATCACTTCACAGGTGCTAAAATGTGGAAAAAATAGGGCATATAAACTAAGACAAAATTCTCCCATTCAATCAATTCACTAAAATTCACTAATTGCCACTGTATTAAACCTGTGCAGGTTACCAAAAGAGTCTAGGGCAGTGGTTCCCAATATTTTTCCACTTGTGTATCCCTTTTAAACCCATTTCTATAAATTGTACCCCTTGTTTGTAAAACAGGTGTTTTTAAATTTTACTGACACTTTTGTCCAGTGCCTATCTTAATGTAACATAGTGGAAATGAGGTAATGAGTTAGGAAAGAAAAATTACTACACGAAAGTACAAACTACATTTTTAAATTTCAAAATTTGTAACAGTTAAATATTGATAATGATGATCAAGTACTTAACAAACTTTTTATTATTAATAATATTTGCTTGAGTTATCTGAAAAGTCTGTAATAATTGTTATGCAGATCACTAGCCAATTGTTAGTGAGATTCTTGAGCTTGCTTTGATGCACTTAGTTTCTTGAAATCAGGCTCAAAAGATGCAAGATACAGTCTTAAATCCAGACTTGCATTAAGCTCGTTATAGTACTTATTTAAGAGGAAAAAGCTTTCTCTATTAGTTCAGTATTAGTGAATGGCAAGAGGTATTTAAGTGCCTTCTCACTGAGCTATTCATATTCCTCAGTGACATCTACCCAGAAGGTAATAAGATGCTTTGTTTTAAAATCAGAATTTAAAAAAAAAATTGGTTCAAAGTCCGATTAACAGCTCTTTTTCTTTCTTTCTTTTTTTTTTTTTTTTTAGCATTTTGGTATGTGGGTAGCTCCCTGACTGGGAAACGAACCCAGGCCGCAGCACTGACAGCGCCAGCTCCGAAGCCTTAAGCCACTACACCATCAGGGAACTCCAACAGCTCTTTTTCATTGGTAGTTTTAACTTCTTTGAAGAATTCCTCATTTGAAGGATCTGCAATCCAACTGTTTTCTTTCCCACATTGAGGGAAGTACTTATAAAAGGACACTTTAAGACTTTCCAGGCTGACCACTTTCAATAAGCGCTTTCCAAAAGTCCAGTTTTTAATCATTGACTCAATTTTGTCTGTTACTTTGAATATAGTGATTGAGCTGTTTTGAAGTCCCAACTTGAGTGTTTATTTCTAGAAAAATAATCTGATAAATATGTAAAACTTTGAAGCCAATCACTGTCCTGAAATTTTGGAGCAAGAGGGAAATGATGATCTTCAAAAAGTATCTGGACCTCATGTCTAAGTTCGAACATCTGTATAAGTACTCTGCCACTCTGTATGTAAAAAAGACATTTGCTATGAATGCTGTTCATTTCTTCACACAGCACTTTAAGTGATCTGGACTTTCATAGCTGTGACTTAATAAAATTTACTACTTTTATGGCCTCATCAAGAACATCTCTCAGTTCACCAGGAAGAGGCCTGGATGCAAGACTTTGTCTATGATTGCTGCAGTGACTCCACGGTACATGGGGAGCTACTTCCTTAATTTGGAGGCTTTGGCCTATAAACATCTTGACATAGGCTTGCCTCCGTCAGTGCATACACCACAACAACTGGACCAACTAATGTCCTTTTCAATGAAATAACCATCAAATGCATTAAAAATATCTTTGCCTGTGGTACCCTCTGTCAGTCAATGGGTAACAAACCAGCAGGTTTTCCTCAATTTCATTTCCTACCAAGTACCTCACAATGATGAGGAAAACAGATAAATCAGCAACATCTATACTTTCATAGTCCTGGATGGAAAAGAATTTACTTTTTCTAATTCTATCTATTACTACAGCTTCAACATTGTCAGGCATTTCCTCAATTTGTCGAGACATTGTATTGTTTGAAAAAGACATAGTATTGATTTGGTGGACATGTTCTTCCCCAAACATACAAAAAACACCATCCTTAATACAAAGAGAAATTAAATCTTCAGCTGTGGTGTGGTTTTTACCACATTTAGGTATGTGATAAGCAATACGATAGGAAGCCTCAATTGCATTCTCGTTGTCTTTCTTTCCTGACATCATGTGTGAAATAACAGTTGGATACTTTTCTAAGCACCAAAAATAATGTATTTCTTTGTTTTCATACCTACGATGTTTAGTTTGTAAGTGTCCATGATTAGAGAGGGTTTCACACGACCACTGGATAGTATTTCCCCACACACAACACACAAAGGCTTAGGACAGTCATCATCCCCCCACAAATGAAAATCCGTATTAATATACTTGTCAGAGTATTTCCTTTACTTCTGTGTAGTAGCTGAGGCACATGCCTTTTTACTATCTCCTGGTCTAGATGTGGACACATGTTGAGAAGTACTTGGAGATGGTTATTATCCGCCTCAAGTTTTGTTTTTTTTTGTTGTTTTTTTGTATGTGGGTAGTCCCCTGGCCAGGAATCGAACCCAGGCCGCAGTGTTGACAGTGCCGAAGCCTTAAGCCACTACACCACCAGGGAACTCCGAGTTTTGTTTTTATAACCATTCTTATTTTCAACCGTTGATCCATAACTGACATGCTTAAAAATCACTGAATAATAACTGAAACTATGTTAAACGTTAAATAAAAAAACTACTTGAAAAGAATCACTATTAAAGACAACATACTTACATTTACTCAGTCAATAACTAAACTGATCAAACAGTCTGGCTACAGATATATTTACATGTTTGGGGAAGTTCTAGAAACATCACGAATAGATTGTTCTGAAACTGTGTGTAATGATTAGTAGGAGAGAGGTTTGAGGGAAGGGTTGGTGGCCACGCCCTCACCAATCATCACTGACTAGTGTGATCTAATTTTGAAGTGTTTCCATTAATGGTAATTCAAACTTAATATTTATTGTTCCATAACTAACATTTTGCATTTTCTTTATTTGTTTTTTCACCATTACCGATTATTTTTCACATACCCCTGAATGGCCCAGCACATCCCCTCAGGGGTACATGTATCACTGCTTGGGAACCAACGGTCTAGGGCAGGGTCCTGTATATTATTTATTTGGGTAACTAAAGGCTAAGCTTACAGCAAAGAATATAAATATAAAAAGAAACAGTCAAGATTAAAAGAACTGTAAAGACTGAAAAATGTATACTGTGATCTCTATGATCCCCTTGAAATAATAAAGAAATGCAAACCTTAAGAGGATAAAAAATAATAAGTACCTGTTAAGCTCCAAAGGAGGCAAGAAAGGTGGAATAAAGAATAAAAAGAATAAAAAGACACGGGATAAAAGGAAATGAAGAGCAAGACAGTAGCCCTCAACCCAACTAGTTTAGGATACTATATATCACTGTAAAAAGTGGACTAAACATTCCAGTTTAAAAACAAACCCTGACTATTATCACTTAATACTGTTGGCTAGTCAAATTTTTTTAAATGCTTTAGTCATTCAGGGAAAAAAATCTAGGTGACTATTTGCTATTGGAAATGTCAGAAGTTTTTCTGTAGACAAAGAAGTTAAGATGAAAATATTTTATTTCCCTAAGAGAAATAAACTCAGACAGGAATATCAAATCCCCTCCTGTTATTTGACTATAATAAATAACATCAGGCAAAGTAAATTTCAACACCAAATTATCAGGGATTAAAAGGGACCTTTTTAGTATTAAAAAGGTCAATTAATCACAAAAAGACAACAATTTTATCTTTTTTTTGTTTGTTTGTTTT
This sequence comes from Lyroderma lyra, assembly GCA_004026885.1. Lineage (NCBI taxonomy): Eukaryota > Metazoa > Chordata > Mammalia > Chiroptera > Megadermatidae > Lyroderma > Lyroderma lyra. Next base: position 97,096 of record PVJL010000721.1, on the reverse strand, counting down.
GTTTTTTTATATGTGGGTAGTTCCCTGGCTGGGAATCGAACCCAAGCTGCAGCACTGACAGTGCCAGCGCTGAAGCCTTAAGCCAATACACCACCAGGGAACTCCCAACAATTTTATCTTGTACGAACCTAATTACATAGCTTTAACAAATAATAAAGTAAATGTTGACAAAAAGAATGGCAAAATAGATAAATCCACAATCATGGTTGGAGATTTTAGCACAATCCTCTAGGTAACTGATTTAAAAAAAGCAGTACTTCAATTTAATATAAAGTAACAATAATTAAGATAATGTGGAGTTGGCAAAAGCAAAGACAGATAGATCACTCAAATGGATGGAGAATACAGAACAGACCATCTGATTTACAAAAAAGATGCCAAGCAATTGGGTCAGGAAAGGCTAGTCTTTTCCACAAACAGTGCAGCAAACAGGACTTGGCCGTGTGACTTGCTCTGGCCAATGTGATATTAGTACAGTGACACTGAGTAAATGCTTCCTTAGGGGGACCAGCCCTCTTGTGCCTCTGCTCTAAAAAAACAAGGGCAGGAATGGATTCCATTATATAGAAAATACATATATGAAAATGAATGTATTTCACACATCAACATGGAGGGAGTCTCAAAAACATACCACTGAGCAAAAAAAAAAAAAAAAGCCAAGTTGCAGAACAGATAAAATATGATTCCATTTATATAAAGTTAAAAACAAAACAAAATTGCCTTTTCCTTTCTTTACTGAACAATTCAGTCCCAGAGTCACATTAGTAGGGCAGAACATGGGCAGCACCCAGGCCAGAAGTGACAGAGAGTTGTGGTGGCCTGGAAGAGGGAACCAGAGTCCCCTGCACAGGAAAGCTGCTCACCTGCATGGTGTCAGTGCCTGACCAACACAGGGAGGGTGCCATGGAGGGGGAGGTGAGGCGGGGCGGGGAGAGCATGAGCAGGGTGAGCAGTGTAACCACACAGAAGAGCTGTCCAGTGTGGAGTGTCAGAAACCAAGTGGGGGTGGGGGGATATATGCAAATTGAGGGGTAGGAGGAGAGGTGGCACAGAGCATTCATTGATGTCTAAGAATTTCTACTGTCATGATATATTATGTTTAGAGAACAGTTTATTAAGATCCTTGGTTTTAGTTCTTAAAGGCAACTCTTGACTAAATTGGAAAAAAAAAAAGAAATGAAATTTAAACCTAGGAAAACATCAGGCAAATCAATGAAAGAAATGAAAGACTCACCTATGAGAAATGTTAAATTTCTGAACAATCCTTTTCCCATTGGCTAACCAGATCTGTATATTAGTGATGGGTTCCAGGTTGTTTAGTGGGACAGTGGACAAATTATTTTTCTTCTCAACTTCATTACTCTTTGCTTTAGAAACAATCTTTGGTGTGGCACTAAAAAAATCCAGACAACAAAGTTAAATGCATGTTTTCTTTCTTTCTTTCTTTCTTTCTTTCTTTTAATGTGGGTAGTTCCCTGGCTGGGAATCGAACTCAGACTGCAGCATTGACAGCGCCGAAGCCTAGTCACTATACCACCAGGGAACTCCCTAAATGCATGTTTTCATTAAGCAGAACTTTATTATAAAACAATTAGTATAAACATTTTGCATTAAGTATAGCTTTTAAGATTTTAGTAAGTCACAGCTGTTTCCTCAATAACACAAAGATATTAATATTTATAGCCATCATATAGGATGATTATAGAAAATGAATGAAATTAGGCATATCCAAGTAATTTGTAAGTATGTAGAGTGCTACATAAATATACTGTTAGTAGTATTATTTGAATAATAATAGACTTTACCTTTACCTACTCCCCATGTTAAAATTCCCAAAAGAAATTATAAACTCTCTAGAGAGATTAGTCCTTGGGTTATTAAAGGAAAAGAAAGGAAATAAAATGTTTTCTGATCATTCTGAAAGTCACACCCAGATATTTTTATATGTGTGGATGGATATGTAAATATCTTACCAATTTTGATCATTAATATATGAGAATTCATAAAAATAAAAGTGATCCCTTTTCTAACTTCCTTGCATATTCTGTTGTAAGGCCTAGTTAGATATAATGAAGACTGCAAAACTTGAAACTAATTAGACTTTGACATGGATACTAACTTTATCAGGCATTTTTTCCATTTTTATGTCCTCGAAATTTGGAGAACACAATGATGAAAGCCCTGGTAGGTATAAAATGGAATCCTGTATTTGAAAGCTACCTTAAGTACTCTGTAACATTAATGGCAAAGTTCAAGAGGTGGATATAAGGGAGAAAAAAATGATTCACCCATCAATTTTGCCTGATATTCTCAACAAACCAGGCCCTTTTGATTTGATACAATAAAAAAAGCCTCCATGATTTTTTAGTGTAGTGCCAACATATGTTCATTTACACCAAGGTAAATACGATTTAGGACTCCTCATAAAAGGTACCATGAAAAATCTCATTTCCAGTGGGAGAAATGATAAGCTCTACCTATGCTGTCTATATGATAATATAACGACAGACTGACGAGGAGTCAAGCCACGGCTTACAGAAAGCACAGAGCATGAGCCTACTCACCTTCCCAGTCTATGGCCCTGTCCCGAGAAGGGCTGGAACACTGGCTTCGTTGATATACACACTTCATTTTTCTTATCTTCAACTTTAACATCCACCTCCTCTTTATCAAAAGTTCCCTGTAATTCTAAAGGTAATTGCCTTGGAAGGTAAAGAAACAAAGTGATAAAGCTCCCAATGTGTTTTTTCTTTCTCTGAAAAACGTATTTTATATGCAAAAATAACTGAAAAATATATAGAAACAAGAGGCCAACGAGAGCGGTCCAGAAAATATCAGGCCATAAATGCCTCTATTTTTCGTATTACATGACTGGATACTTTCCAACATTCTTTTTTTTGGGGGGGAGGGGTGAGGGCGAGGGGTAGTTCCCTGGCTGGGAATCGAACTCAGGCCAGCGTTGACAGCGCGGAAACTTGGCCACTACACCACCAGGGCACCCCCCCCCCCCCAACATTCTTTACAACAAAAAACTGAATGCATTTAAAATAATATAGTTAAACAGTATGAATGCCAAAAATCAAGGGGAATGTAGAGTAATTTAAGACGACAAATTCATGAACAGCTTGAGTTACTGAGCAGGACCTAGAACAGTACTAAAGTCATGAAACAGCCGATGACTATATGTTGCTAAATTTAAACAATTTGATTATTTTTATAGGCGTCTGAGCAGGACTAAAAATGTGCTAGAAATACCAAGCTCTCATTTCAATTTTTAAGTGACAAAAACATAGATTTACTCTGGAAATGGTAAAATATGAAACATGTTAGAATTTTAAAAAACATTTTTACATTTCGTTCTCCTAACGGAGACATTAAGTGACGTAGGACTCGAACTCAGCTTGGGGCTTTGTCTGGCAGACCACAAATGCCTCTCTTTCATTTTACTCACATGGTACAACCCCGAGAACAATGCCTGGTGCACAGAAGAGCCTGGACAATGTTTGTTGAACCTTATGGTATTTTAAAGCAGGTCTTGTCTTATGAGTGCTTGAAAATTTACAATGTTATAGACTATATTTGATATGTAAGCAATGAACTTACATGGTGAAATTTTTAACAAATCACTAATTTTGACAAACTTTTATAAAATTGATTTTTTTCTGATAAGTGCAATAATCTAAACTTATTAGAACATACTTGTGATTTGTGTATTTTTCTGTATGTCATATTTCAAATTTTTTAAAGAATAATACATGCTTGTTCTAAAAACATAAGGCATAAAATATATAAATACATAGCAACTTAGAAAGTGACAGTCCTTGGAGTTCCCTGGTGGTGTAGTGGCTTGGGGCTTCGGCGCTGGCGCTGTCAGCGCTGCGGCCTGGGTTCGTTTCCCAGCCAGGGAGCTACCCACATACAAAAACAAAACAAAACAAAAAAAAAAGGAAAGCGACAGTCCTTATAATACCACTTACTTTAATAAAAAACCTTGACATTACATCTCCTAGATTTTCTCTCTATATAGTAAAGCTCCATATAAGTATTTTATATTTTGCCACACTATTCTGTATTCCACAAACTGCTTTTTTTAGCAATATACCAGAGAAATATTTTCATGTTAGTACATGAATATGTCATTCATTTTTACCAAATGTACACTATTATTGTTTTAAAGCAGATCAAATGGTACAAACACATTCCTTCTTTTTTTCTTACTGATTTGTAAAACTGAGATAGGTTCCATTTTTATAACATGTGGGTAACAAGTATATAATGTCTTTTAGTGTATATATATGTTTTTAATATTTACATAATCAAATTTATCCATCTTTCTTATATTGCTTCTGGAATTCATGCCAACTATATGCAACAACATGGATTAATATCCCAAAGAAGTAAGCAAGTCGACACAAATGAATACATTCCATTTACATAATGTTCAAAAGACAGATAAAATGAAATTACAGTGTTTAGGGATCCATGCTATATGGGTAAGGCAAAAAATAAATTACTACTAAAGTCAGGATAGCATTACTTCTATGATATTCCTATTGACTATGTGTAATCTTATTCTTATCATGAAGACTAAAATCAGATAGATCTGAATTGAGAGACATTCTATATAATCCAGGTCCATAATATTCAAGTGTCAAGGTCATTAAAAAAAAAAAAAAAGATCAAACAAAACTGAGGAACTGTTGCATTGTGAAGGAGACTAAAGTGACATGACATACCAAATGAAACGTGTGAATCTGAACTGGACGCTTTGCTACAAAGGATAATAATTAAGACAAATACTGAAATCTTAAATAGTGGATTAAATGCTACCATTGAATGTATCAATACATGGTTATATTGTGGTCATGTAGGAAAAATGTCCTTGCTTATAGAGGCATCACCTTAGTGACTTACTCCCACATGAGTTTAGGAAAAAAGTTCTTTGTACTACACCTGCAACTTCTGTATAAATCTGAAAAAGATTCAAAATTAACTATATATTACGAAGCAATCTGAAATCTGTATACATGTTGTTAAATAACAACTAAGACGTGGTATTAATAGTTGGCAAATGAACTAGTTTAAGTCAGATTTTGATTGATCAGAATTCAAATTCCTATAGGTTTTTAAAATTTTTAACTGTGGCTCTCTTAAAAAAATCCATCCTTGATGGAAAGAGAAGTCACATTAGGTGGTGAACTTATTATACATCAAGTTGACAATGCACTGTAGAATTGTATGCCTGAAACCTATGTAATCCTTGCTAACAGATGTCACTCCAATAAGTCTAACAATAAAACTTAAAAAAAAAAATCCATCCTATGAAAATCTGAATTTATAAAAGAAGAAGTTGTCTGTGACTGTGTAAGGATGTATAAATAGCATTACAAAGGAGACTTCTAAATGAGCATGCCTAAAACATTCTCATATTTATAAAGTCTGCTTACCCTTTTTTGATGGAGTTCAGAAACTGCTGACTTGCACCATCAGAATAACTTCGGAAATCATCATTGACTGTAAACCCATTTTTCCATAATTTTATACTTACATCTACCTGCAAAGCAGAACAAAACAATTCATCATGTTAATAAAAAGTACGATACTTTCGTGTATTGTAGAAAAGCTTTATGTGCACTTCACACTGTCACACAGAATATTAATAAGATGTGTATTGAAGGGTTGGGATTTAATAAAATTGATGTGTCACTGCTTCATCAAGAACACTCTTAATTGAAAACAGTGTTTATTTTTTCCCTGCAGTGCAAGCAGGAATACAGCAATTACCAATACAGAGGTGCCAGCAGCTTTCTACTACCCACCACTGCTTTTGCGCAAAGCCAACAGTGATGAGGTAAATAACATGTTGTTGTTGTTGTTGTTGTTGTTATTATTATTATTATTATTATTAAAACAGTTGTGACTGAATAAAGCTCCTAAAAGGACCATATTTTGGGAAACACTGGAAGAGGAAAACATGGACATTTACCTGTTTCTTCTGTTCAGTGGGAGACAGACATTTGGCACCAACCTTCTGAGCTTCCTCAAAAAGGCTCTCAACAAAATATTCACAAGTTGTTCGTCGATTATCACTGAGAGGCTGGTTGTCAGATTCTGCTTCACAAACCCTACACACACAACATAAGAAAAATAAGCAATACTGACTATTAATTCTCTAAAAACTTACATAAATTGTTCCACTTAAGGGATGCTACACTGAGATGCTACCTCCATGCCCAGAGTTTAGACCATCTTCTAAGTTAAGGCAGTAGATATGTCACCCAGGGAAGTCACTAACACTTTTGGTCCAGAGCAGCATTTTCTCAAGTTCAGTCTACTGACCTTTGAGGAGGGATAATTTTTTGTTGTGTGGGATGTCCTATGTGATGTAGAATGTTTTGCAGCATCCGTGGCCTTGACCCATTAGATGTCAGTAGCATGCATATTCCTCCTACCCCAAGACACTCCATATTATCATCAAGTATAAAAACCAAAAATATCTCCAGACATTTTGCTCTGGGGTGGGGGTGGTAGAGTATGTGTGCAAAATCTCACCAAGTAGGAAACCACTGGGGCAGAGGTAAAAAAAAACAAGTTCTTTGTAAAGGGCTCTAAATGGCTTTAAAAGGGGTTATGATGTGCATGTTGGTAATAGAAAGCACTCATGAAACTAAAGGTGATCATCCACTAAAGGTGCACACTTCAGAATGAGATTTTCCAGGGAGCTCCCTGGTGGTGTAGTGGCTAGGCTTCGTCGCTCTCAACGCCATAGCCTGGGTTCGATTCCCAGCCAGGGAGCAACCCCATCAAAAAAAAAAAAAAAAAAAAAGAGTAAAGAATGAGATTTCCCATTGAACACTTTCATTTGTAGTGGTCTAACACTCTACTGCAGTGGTGTCCAGCCTTTTGGCTTGACTGGGTCACACTGGAAGAACTGTGCTGGGCCACACATAAAATACACTCACGAGGTGGGGTTTCCTGGTGGTCTAGTAGCTAGGTTTCAGTGCTCTCAGCCTGGGTTTGCTTCCCAGTGAGGGAACCACCAAAAAAAAATAAAACAAAACAAAATACACTCACATTAATGATAGATGATGAGCTAAAAAAAAAGTCACAAAAAAAAAATCTCATAATGCTTTGAGAATTTGTGTTGGGCCACATTCAAAGCCATTCGGGGCTACAGGTTGGACATGCTTACTCTACTGTTTTTTTTTTTCCTTTTTTAAAAAATTGAGGTATAATTGACATACAACATTATATTAGTTTCTGGAGTACAATATAACAATTTGATATTTGTATATCACAATAAGTCTAGTTAATATCTGTCATCATATAGCTACAATTTTTTTCTTTTAATGAGAACTTTTAAGATTTACTTTACCACCTTTCAAATATGCAATATAGTAACTATAGTCTCCATGCTGTATATTACCTTTTGACTCCCTTCATACATTTTGCCCATTCCCATCGACTGGTTTTTATTTTGTATTTACATTAAATAGGAAATATTACCTAAGATTTGTTTGATAGAAAAGATGGTTACTGGCTGATCTTTTTTGAAGTCATATAGAAAATCCACAAATGTACTGAGACATAATTGCTCAGATTCTATAAATAATAATAAACACTTTTTATAGTTAAGATAAGAAAAATGAGTCATAAAGAGGTTAGGTTACATGTCTAAAGTTATACAACTAGTAAGTGTCAGAGACAGAATTTAAACACTGTTAATCTGTCTTCCAAATCTATGCTCATAACCGTAAGCTAAAAAGCCTATCTTAATAGCTAAGATTTATTGAACTTTTACTAATACATATTAGGAACTATTCTAACTACTTTACATGTGTTAACTCTTTCAATTCTCAGTGATCCAAAAGCCATGTATTGTTTTTAATTTCATTTAATAGATAAAGAAAAAGCTTAAGCAACTTGCCCAAAATCACCAAGTTGTTGGGAGGCAGAGCAGGAAACTAAAACCAGGCTACTAATATCTGTACTCTGAATCACTACGCTAGACTGTTTCTCAAAAGAGCCATTTATTACATTGTTATTAAATTGCTGACACTCAGGGCAATGTTTTAATTTAAGTATATTCTTTTCACTCTTCTAGGTAACCCTCCTTTTTCTTTTTTGCCTTTTTTTTTGTATGTGGGTAGCTCTCTAGATGGGAGTCGAACCCAGGCCGCAGCACTGATAGCACCGGAGCCTTAAGTCACTGCACCACCAGAGAACTCCCCTTGTATCTATTCTTAAGACACTCCATATTATCATAAAATACTAATTATGCCTTTTCCAAGGCAATGACATGATACTTCTTACACAAAAATAATCACACCCTAAGATGATTTCTCACAATACTAATGATTTTGCCCTTTAATAGTACTGCTGTGCAGCAGTAGAGGATACCACCTAAAAGCTCAGGCTTCGGTGTTTGTTTAGGTACCTTCACTAAGTCACGTTGAAATTGGGAAAGAAACTTAGCCTCTATGTGATTTGGCTTCCTTGTCTGTAAAATGCAGATACAACCTTACATGGTTGTTGTGAAGTTTAAATGCAAATACATATGAAGGCCTATACCTGGTACACAGTATGAACCAATACACACACTGGCACATAAGTACGTGCTCAAATATAAGATAGTATCACTAAAACCACTTTATACATTTGTTTTTAATTGTTTCTTCTATTCAGAAAGCAGTTAATACTTAATTACTAAGTACAAACCCTATAAAGCTGAGCACCCTGAGTAGCTTAAGTTTTATTTATTTTATCTATTTGGTAGGTAAATTCTACTAAACATCATATGTTAATTCAAGTCATTGCAACATTTATTCAATACCTAATATATCTGGTGGTAGACAGATACAAAGATGAATAAGAAATGGTCCAGGACTAGGTTTGTAAGAGGTTCAGAGTACCATGTGTGGAAATGCACAGTATCTCTATGACCACAAATTTGGTAACTTAGATAAAATGGACCAATTCCTTAAAAGGCACAATCTACCAAAACTCACATAAGGAGGAACAGATAATATGGATAGCCCTACATGTGTTGAAGAAATTTAATCAATAATCAATAATCTTCCAAAACAGAAAGCACCAGGCATGAATAATCACTGGTGAATTCTATCAAACATTTAAGGAAGAAATGATACCAATTCTTTGTAATCCCTTCCAGAAAATAAAAGCAGAAGGGAACATTTCTAACTCATTCTATGAGGACAGCATTACTGTAATACTAAAATCAAAGACATTACAAGAAAGGAAAACTACAAACAATGTATCTCATGAACATAGATAATAAAATATTAGCATTTTGAATCCAACGATATGTAAAAAGAATCATATACCACAGCCAAATAGGATTTATTCTAGGAATCAAAGGCTGGTTCAACATTAGAAAACCAATTAATGTAACCAATCATATCAATAGATGCAGAAAAAGCATTTGACAATGTCCAATACCGACTCATGATAAAAATAGCGAGCAACTCCTTCAACTTGATAAAGAACATCTACAAAACTCTGACAGCTAACATCATAATTAATGGTGAGAAACTAGACGCTTTCCCCATAACATCAGGAACAAGAAAATGATGTCCTTTGTCACCACTCCTCTTTTTTTCCCCTCATTTATTTTTATTTTTTATTACATTTGACATACAATATAATATTGGTTTCAGGTGTACAACATAGTGATGAGACATTTATATAACTTACAAAATCCTTATTCCAATACATCTGGTTCCCACCTGGCATCATATATAATTATTACAATGTTACTGACTGTATGCTTTCTAACTATTCATCTTATATATGCCATACTGGAAATCGTAGCTAAACCAGCAAGACAAGAAAATTTAATTTAATTTCCTTTTGGAAATTAAAAATGTACAGATCAGGAAGGGAGAAATAAAATTGTATTTGTTTGCAGATGACATGACTGCCTACCTAGAAAATCCTAAAGAATCAACCACAACAAAAACTCCTGGGACTAATAAGCAATTATTGCATGATATAAGATTAATATACAAAAACGAAGTGCCTTCCTATACACCAGCAATTAATAATTGGCATATGAAATTAAAAACACAGCATTATACACTTTAGCACTATTTGTCAAACTCCATAGAACTGTACAACCCAAAGAGTAGATCCAAATGTAAACCTTAATTAATAATAATGTATCAATACTGGTTTCCAATTGAAACAAACATATCACACTAATACAAAATGTTAACAATAGAGGAAACTGTGTGTAGGGGAGGGATGGGGATATGGGAACTGTGTATTATCTGCTCAATTCTTCTGTAAGCTTGAAACTATTCTTAAAAATAAAGTTTGTTAAAAATAAAATAATTTAAAAAGAGCATGGAAGACAATCCTGGACAGATGAAAAGAAGGGAAAAGTATACCATATTTGGTATTTCTTTATAATTCAGAGACCCCGTTTATATTTTGCTATATTAAGCTATAATACAGCAAAGTCCCATGGACATACCCCTGCATGTGGACCTGCCTTAGTACTAAATTTATCCAGACTACTTTATTATTTTATCTTTGTTTCCTACTCTGTCATCTTTTTCCTTACTTGTCACTATCATTTTATGATGAAAATACTAATACTCCTTTTCATAATTGGGATACCATATTACCAAAATTGTTATGGCTAAGTAAATAGTCTTGAAGTCTCAGGAGTTCCTCTAATAATAAAAAGTACACAAGCTTCAGGAAAGATACCTTCCTGTAGGAAACATCTATTCTAATTACAGAACAGCTTCTTTTGCTCACTTTTCTCATTCACTATGGTGTTCTGTCTAAATAAGCTGCTGTCCAAATAGGCGAAGGATTGGCATCTATCTGTGTATACTTCGGTAGCACATATGGTAAACATGGATTTTCACCATTTATAGTCTTTGAGCAACTGATGCACTTAGAAAATCAGTTTTCATTTTTTACTGAACTGGTGTTTCTAACAAAATCTTTTTGTCACAAAGAAAATTATAAACTCCAATATTTCTGTATAAGATGTCTTACTAATTAATTAAATTCAAAGTACTGATATATCCTACAACACAGAAGAAGCTTGAAGAGATAATGCTAAATGAAAGAAGCCAGTCACAAAAGATAACATATTACTATATGATTCCATGTAAATGAACTATCCAGAATAGGCAAATCTCTAGAGACAAAAAGTATGTTAGTGGTTGTCAGGGACAGGGTGTAGGAGAATAGGGTATGGGGTTTCTCCTTGGAGTGATGTGAATGTTATAAAATTGACTGTGGTGACAGCTGCACAGCTCTGTGAATGTACTAAAAAAACACCAAATTGTATACTTTAAATGCATAAATTACGTGGTATGTGAATTAGGTCTCAAAAAACTGTTACAAAAATGTCACAAGTTAATTTTACTCTTTTAAATCAGTCAATTTATTTCTGTAGATAAAAGAGTTAACATAGCAGGACTGACTGCTATCCTTTGACAGGCCTGCTTACTTACCTCATGAGAGTCTGGAATTTTAGTAGTATGTGACTAGCTCCTAATAAAAAGCTTACACTTATTTTCAATGAACTTTCCTGGCAGATATTATTTTACATGTGCTGTCATAACTTGTTACTTAAGTATGTCCTGGGTGACTCCACTGGGAGAGGACTCTTGGAAGCTTGTGCCTGGTTTTCCATGGACTTTGCCTCATGAGCCTTTCCCATTGCTGATTTTGGTTTGTATCCTTTCATTGTAATAAATCAAAGTCATTAGTATGACTATGCTGAATCCTGTAAATCCTCTCAGCAAATCATCAAACTTGGGGTGATGTTAAAGCCCATGACCAATCTCAAAATTACAGTCAGTATCAAATATTTATATAAAACAATAAAAACTCTAGCAAAAAAATATCAAATTCCATATTTTGCCATGTATAATGTGCATTTTTTTGCCCAAATATGTGATAGAAAAATCAGGATGCACATTATACATGGGTAGTACTAATTCCAAATCTATATAAATGTTTTTAATTCTTTTATTTATGCTTATGAGTTAAAAGTATAACTCCAGAAATCAATAATGATATCTGTATGCAAAAATAATACCCTAAAATAGATGTTTTTTATATAAAAGATTTTATACATAAAATTTCTTGTGCCTTGTATCTGTTCTTGTGTTTTGTAATTATTTGTTATATAAACTTTCTTGTACCATAGCATGTTAAAAAATGCTAAAATTCCTTGTAATACAAAAAATAAGTACCTAAATATAAACAAATAACTATTTGCTTTAAGAAATTAAAACAAAAGATTTTTTCCTTGAAAGTGTAAGCCAAAAATGTGGGTGTGCATTATACACAGGAATGTATTATCCATAACAAAGTATGGTTAATATGTTTGGTAAAGAAGCATTTACCAAGTATTTGTAAGTACGAAATAAATCTTGTCTGTCTTACCTCAAGTTTATAAAACAAAGAGCATAACACAAGATAAATACAGAGGGTGCCAAAAAATGTATACGCATTATAAGAAAGGAAAAAGCTTCGTTAAAATTGTAATATTCAATATGTTTTATACTGATAACAAGTCATGTTTGACCTCTGCAATTACAAAGAAGTATCAGCGTCCAGACACGTCTGATTATGGCGAACTCCTGCTTGAGCAACATTGACCAACGTTTCCACGTGTGTCACTGCGCGTGCTGTTTCAGTTTCTGCCCGAAGCACCACCTGTGTAGCTGGTTATCTACGGCACACCACAGCCTTCAGGGTCCCTCATAGGTAGAAGTCAAGGGGTGTTAAGTCAGGAGAACACGGTGGAAACTCAAACAACGTTCTTGAATTTCAAATACCACTTCACAACGGTCTCCTGCTCCTCTAAGATGACCGTGCTTCTGCTATTTTCTCTGACTGTCCTGTCTGCCCCAGGGTGACACTAGCATTCATTTGATTAATGCCATCTTTTGAGTGAATGCCATACTACACATTGCTACTATATTTCAATTCAACTTTGGCCTGATATTTCACCTCGGATAAGTGAGACTGAAGTGTTCTACATTGACAAGAACCACAGACACTGCACCTACCATTTACTGAGTGCCTGCTTTGTGCCAACACAACGCCAAGTGCTTTCTATCAGTTATCCAGCTCCCCCAAATCTTTCAGGTACCAAGGTATCGCCCCAGTTTATAGATGAGATACTGAAGCTCAAAGAAATCTACCTAAGTTGCTGAAAGGCCAGAAAAGTAGTATAAGATAGAGATGGGATTTAAACGTAGGTTTATCTGACTCCAACACAAGGGGCTAACAAAGCAAGTAAGTTATGTGAATTTCTCACTTTTTTGACAGAAGCAATATGAGAACAGAGAAAAACTTAACAATTTTTTTTTATTAAGAAAAGATTTAGTAATTTTACTAAAATCCATTCAATGCAACTATGGTAAAAAAAAAAATCACTTTAAAATGTATTACTATTAGGTATTTAACTGAGATAGTCATAATGAAAACTACCTAGACCAGTCAGTGAAATGCAGTACAAACAGAGGAGACTAACAAAGGCACTAAGAACAAAACTTCATAGCTTGAAATTAACTTACCATTCTTCTTTTATATTTTCAAGATTATCTACTTCTTTCATCCTCTTTTGTCTTACTGTAAAAGTAAAAAGACACAAAAGCCAAAGTTCTCAATTTAGTATATTAAATTCATTCCTACGTAGGCATTAATATTCTTTAACGTAAGTTACTGTGTAACACCAAAAGGGTCTTAAGAACCAAGTGACCAAACTGAAAGCTGTCACCAGGATATACAGAAAAATACCTGTTTTAAAGTTACTTGAAATAATGCCTTTCTATGTGGTTTTGCCAACAACTTGATAGTTCATTTAATTTGTTTCCTAAGTGTGTAAAATATTTATATGGTTCCAAAATTGGCCTAAAAAAATGAGACATGTGCAGAGAAATCTGGCTTCTGTCCTTGCTCCTGCAACGCTGTCCTCTTTCTCCCAGCTTATAGGTAATTTTTTTTTCATTTTTTTTATATAAACAAATGTATATATATTCATATCCACTTTTTTCTTAAATATTAGTATATTATACATGTTTTTCTCCATCTTTCTTTTTCCGATATACCCTATTGATCACTGCAGCCATAAAAATTCTTTTTTACTGCTGCATCCCACTGTGTGGTTTTACCAAAGTCTATTCGACAAGTCCCTCACTGGTGGACATTTAGGTGTTTTCCTTTATTTATTGATTTATTTTTTTTTGTGCAGGCTTTTGCGAATGAATGCTGTAAACAGTACTTTATATTTTTGCTAAAGTATCCCTGGGATGGATTTTTAGATATGAGATTTCTGGGTATATATGTCAATAAAAACGCAGGGCTGGACAGTAATTAAAAAGGGGAACTGCAAAAGGGGAAGAGACCTTGGTGTGGAGCTGGGCTCAATTCTGAATACAACACGGAGAAGGGGCAGAGTGGGAGTCAGTGGGTGAAAAATGACTCCGAGGAAACTTCAAGGATAAGGAGGGATTCTTGCTAAACTGATCTAATAGGTTTCTTGTTGAAGACAGGCCAGGGTCATCACATGTCACTTAGGGAATAAGGAATTTGACCAGATACCAAACGTAGGGGATTCTGGCTAAATCTACTTAACATGATTCTTGCTAAAATTATAATTTAGAGATATATCAACTAATTACAATATATGAACTGTATTTAGGTTTTTATTTAAAGAAACTAACTGAAAAAAAGCATGGAAGAATCAAGAACACTGAACACTGGATATTTGATGATATGTGGTGTAACTGTTACCTTTAAAGGTGTGACAGTGGGATTGCAGTGACAAGAGAAAAATTTTGAGATGTTCTGAATTAAATTACAGCAGGCAGAGAGTGAGGAAAAGAGACAGAGTAGTTATCCAGTGGGCCAACTAACAAGACTGCTCATATTCTTGAATGTTATGTTGGAGCTTTGAATTGACCTCCAAGCATCTATTGTTGCCAGTAACCAATCAAAATAAGTAAATACATATTTCTTCCTGACGGAACTGAGTGCCTACCATAGACCTGCTCCCTCTTCAGCTCCTGCCCCCCCTTATCTATAGCCAGTGTAAATTCTCTCAAACCAACTTTTATCTTTCTTCCCCAAAACAGAATGTATAAAAGCCTTGTCAATCCCAGGATGCAGTATCCTTCTACCCAGCCACACTGTTACTGGTTTAGACTTCCTGTCCCAGGACCTGGTCCTTTTCTGGCTAGCATATGGCTCAATAAAACCTTTCTTTTAGAAAGTTTTTGTCAGTGAATGTTTTTTGTTGTTGTTGTTTGTCTGTCTTTTTGCTTAACAGTAGGTATAATCTTTTTTAAGTACTTATTTTAGATACATATTGAAATATCTAAATGAAATACCAAAACTGGAATTTGCTTCAAGATAATCAAGTGGAGTGGAGGGAGTGTAACTGAAACCAAAATGGCTATGACTTGCTAATTATTAAAGCTGGGTGATAAGCATACATGGGAGTTTATTATTCTTCACATCTCAGGACATATTTGAAATTTTTTATAATAAAAACTGAGATAAAAAGACTATCTTAAAATACAATCATGTGGAGTTCTATAATGCCATCTCGGTAGTTTCTTGAAAGGCAGTACTTTTCTCTCAGAATTCATATTTAAAGTGATGAACATGAGAAACAGATTTATCACAGTAGGATAAAGGTAAATTTGTAAAAAAAGGACAACTAAAAGCTCCATAAGACATTTAGTTGACTCATGGTTTGAAGGCAATGTAGGCACAGAGAGAAATTTTAGTAGTTAGTACATGGATGTGATATGTGAAGTCAACCACAGATAGTAGTTATGAACTGCCTACTGCACAAAGTTATCAGTTGGCAAAATTCAAGTTAGGAAAAATTAGGTCTGTTTTATCTACTCTGGAATGTCTGGTAATTGAACTAAGGAAAACAACCAAACTGATTACAGAGAGAAAGAAAAAATAAATCAATGACTTTTTAATGTTTTAAAATTAAATAAGCTTTAAAAAATACTAGGGTGCAATGCTTTAATGAACCTACATATTAGTTTTAATCCATGACCAGACTTTTAAAAAGTCACCCCAAACCAGACTACAACTTCTTTTTATATGTGCTTAAAACAATATAGTTAAGAAAATGTTATTATTAAGTTAAGACAGGTTGCTTATGATACAAAGTTCCCAGAGACTCTAAATTTCAAATTAAAGAAAAACACTTTACTCAAAAGAAGATATAATCAAGCTAGATTTTTATAAAGCATTAAAAATATTTCGGCTCCTGAGTCACCTTCTTTGCTCGAGCCCGCTCCTACCTCTTTGGAGTGTACTTTCCCCTCAATAAACTATCTTTTTGTTTCACCACTTAAAAAATTTTTTTTCAACTTTCAGACTATATCAAATAAGAATACATGAGGCCAGACAATTAATTTCACGAACTCACCCTGGAAAAAGTGCTACCTACCTCAGAGCTGTTGTCATATCACCCTTGCCAAGGTTCTGACACCTTACAGCACTGCCAATGTAAGCAGGCTGTGGCAAGTTCGTGAACTTAAATTCAGATTTTGGGTATAATGACAGCTCTGATGGCCATTCCAGAAAAAGAGTTCCAAAACTGCTTTGAAGGGTGGACTAGGTGCTGGTATTGGTGCACAGCTTCCCAAGGAGAGCACTTTGAAGGTGACCATAGTGATACTCAGCAATAAGGTAGGTAGCACTTTTTCTAGGATGAGTTTGCAAAATTAATTGACTGACTTTGGATTTCTTAAATTTTCTCTGGAGGGTATGTACACATAAAGCAAATACAGTACTCCTTTTTAAAAATGTAAGTTTTAAGTAGAAGGCAGATCTGCTCAGTAACAGCCACTGAAAGTCCACCAGACCCATCCCAAAGCAAGGAGAACAAGATACACGGCATTACAGGTAGCCTACTGCTCCCAATTTAAGGCTCCAAAGGATCCGCAGGCAACTTTAATCTGGGTAACTGAGGATCCAGCAACAGGCTTTCACGGGATAAAATCTGTCTGAATGGGCATAGGTCCTGACTTTCATTCCAGTTTCCTGCTGCTAATGGGACAGGCCCATAACCACAGCCAATTTGGCTGAAGCACCAATTCTCTCGGAGCCTCTGTTTTGCTAGGAATGAAAGTCAGGTAGTGGAGTCTGCTCTGAAAAATATCCTATCATTGCAAATTGTTTTAAATACCTCTATTGTTTTCATTATGAAGTGAATGTAAACTGATAATGAATGTATTTCCTAGTCTTTTCACAAGAAAACTGTGAGCAATTATGAAACACAAGGGGAAAATGAAGGGAAGGAAAAAGAAGGAAATGCAAAGGGGCAGAGGAGTAAGTACCCAACATGAAGTGGGGGGCAGTACCTTAGGCAGCGGCCCCAATTACTTCAGACTCTACCTTTGAGCTAGGCCTTAAGGTAGGAGGCACAAAAGGTGATGGCATCCAACACTCAAGGCAAACTGGATGTCTCTATTGTCTCAAGTGGGTATTTTGTATTTCTAAAGATTTCTTAATCCTTCCTGTACAGCTCTTCAAAAGTATTCCTTAAAAATGAAAACAGACCATTATTTCATTCAAAGAATCTCAGTCAGTATTTATTAAATGTAGTGGATTAGGCATAAGATTTACAAAGTAATAAATCAAATAAATGGGGAGAGATTTTTAATATCAAATTTTTATAACATCTTAAGTGGATTATATGATTAAATAAACATGCCTTAAAAATGCAGCCATTCAAAATGATTTAACCTATCAGATGTAACACTGTCGATGTTTTTTTGAGTTTGAAGTGCTTATCACAATTATTAAATAAATATAATTGGGCCAAGGATGAACCTGAAGTCCTAAGTGAAAAATAATAGTGTACAATTTTTCTTATTATATGGGAAAAAATGAGCTAAAACCACTAAAAGGATGTGAGAAGGTAAAGAGGGTAAGCATGAAAGAGCTAAGACCCCTATTTATCCTAATAGCAATACAAAAGGCAATGTTCAAAATTAATCACTCAAAATACACAGGTTGTTTAAAAATATGGATGTAACAGAAAAAGCAGCTATGAGTTGAAAATAATTGTCTTTAGGGTAAGGGAGGTGGGAGCATTTTTTAGTTTTAAGTCTTCTAACACTATTTGCCTTTTAAACTATGTATATATGTTATTTTCATTTAAAAATTAAAAAACCAGAAAACAAAAATATATTCAGAAAACCAGAATTTCATGTTCACTAATGTTTTCTAAGACTTTGTCTTTCAAATCTGGTACTTTTAAAACTATTTCATTGATTTCCTCTAAAAATTGCTTCCCTTTCAAACATACAGAAAAGGTTAGAGGAAATATATAAACATACATCTCATCTCAACCAGTCAGATTTCAGAAGTTTACATTTTGGCTTATTTGCTTCTTTTTTCTTTATTCAAGAAATAAAGCATTTTAGATACAGTTGAACACTAATATTTTAAAATATTTAATACTCATTAGTATTTAAAGAAAACATTTTAAATAACTAGTATGTCTTAACGATGTGCATATTTATTGCACATTAATTATATGTAAATGAAGTAAATAAATATTTAAAATGTATATTCAACACCTACTGTACAATCAGCATGATCCTACGTGATTGGGATACATACTGAAAATGGACAAATAAACCAACCCTTGTGGACATCACATGTTGTTGGTGCCACTTGCTTTTTCACTTGACAGTTTTCCAAACTACTCAAAAACAATCCCTTAGTTTAGATATGATCCTTACTGTATCACAAACATAACACATTCATTCCACTTCTTGGCTCTTATTGTAAGCATCCTTCTAGGCATTCAAATCCCAATTATCCTTCCAAGTCCCAACACAAGATCTACTTTTACCATAAAGGTAAAATATTAAACCCTTATTAATATTCCTCTCCTAAAGCATTTAGATTTTTGGCATTTAAATCATATTGTCTGATATTGTTTACTATTGTTTGTGTCTTTTAGCTCTCTACTCCAAGATCCTTGAGGACAGGTATCATGACTTACATGTTTCCTGTTTCTTCCATAGTGCATAGTATGTGCGAAGCAAAGAGTAGCCATCCTTAAAGCATCTCACGATATTTCCCACTAATAGGTTGTTATTCTCTAGCAAATTACTAATATTTTTCATTTCAAAGTTACAGGCTACTGATAAATTGTTTTTACTTGTCTTATGATAGTAAAAGAGAATGAAGAATAGACCTGGGATTCAAACTGAATTATACTGGAGTGCTGGCTACATGATTTTCAACTGGGTGACCTCATACATGTTACTTATGTTCTCTATATCCTAGTTGCCTAACCTGTAACATGTAGTTACCTTCCTCACAAGGTTGCTCCTGTCTCTTTTTCCACCCCTCAGTCATAACCTCTGTTATAAGGATTTGTAAGAAAAATCTTCAGACTGTCTTAAAAGTTTTAATTGTGACATGGCTATGAAATTTTACTTTTGATTTCACTAATTAAATTTTTAAAAACATTTATATACTACTGAATCTCTCACCACTGTATGTAAGGCACTGGTTTAGAATCTACGACCTAAGTTTCAATAGGACAGGCACAGTCTCTATTACCAGTGAGTTTAGGGACTAACAGGGAAAATCATACTGAAATACTAATTGCAAACATGGCACAGAATTATAAAATAAAGTAAAAACTGACTGACATGGATATAAAATCATCATTATTTTAGGTGTTTCCTATCATAAATCAGTAATGTGTAAATCACGTAAAATTTAGTTATATCATACTGAATGAGCTTCTACAATTATCACAGGCAGGTGACCTGAATGAACCTAAGTCACATTCTGCACAGTAGAGAATTTAAAAAGACATCTGACAAATACCTACGTTATCAGCATAAAGTGGGCCTCAGAACGGAGAGATGAACAATTTCTTCATTTTGCTTCAGTTTAGTTCCACTGAGTACCACTACCATCTTACACTTGCACTGTGTATCGCAGTTTACCCAACACCTTTCCGAATATTATCTGACTTACTCCCAAAACTGCAGTGATAAAATCAGTCAGGAGACAGAGTAGACTGAGCTTTTTGGAACATATCCACTAAAAGGAAAAGCCAGTCAAAATAGATTTAGACTGGAAGCATGTGAGATTTTCATCAGTTTTGGCTCCAATAAACTCTATTTGCATAATGGATTTAGACTATTAAGAAATGCAGTCTTTTAATGTATACAGTACAGTTTGAATAGAAAAATGTGCATACTACCAACTTTATTTTTATAAACATATTACAGGTTACTTTTTTTTAAGATATGGATTTGTATCAAGATATTATATGACGGGGTATGCTATCTTTATGTAGAAGCTTAAGTTCTTACTTCAGGACAATGTAAAGTCCTTAAAGGCAACATCTACAATGGTCACTATCATCCTTAGCACTCAGCACACAGCAGGTACTAAAAATTTTGAATGACAGATTAATTAACATTAAATATTAAGTAATTAAAGTATGCATGTAAAGTATTTACCACAGTGCAGTGTTAGGAGTCAGTGCTCAATATGTACTAGTTTCTATTAATACTATATATTCTGCCTAGTATCATTTTTATTTGTGAGCTTAATTACTTCCTCCATCCTGCACACAATTCTTTTTTTTTTAGAGGTGAAACAAAGAGATAGTTTATTGAAGAGAAAGTACACTCCAAAGAGGTAGGAGTGGGCTCGAGCAGGAAAATGGCTCAAGAGCCCTGCACACAATTCTTACCATTTCTGGATTTCCAGAGCCTAGCACTAACTTCAGTGTTTTATACAGGTGCTCAATATTCACTGAATTTAACTGCTTTTTAACCAAATTCGTCTTTGAGCATATTTAGATAGAAGACACAATATCATATTTTAAAGTTTTTCCCATTGCAACTAAACTATAATTTTTTGGTTTGTTTTTGGTGGTTCCCTGGCTGGGAATTGAACCCCAGCTGCAGCCTAGCCACTACACCACCAGGAAACCCTCTTAAACTATAATTTAAAAACAGATAAACACTCCAAAAAACACACTTGAGCTATGACTATGAAATAAGAAAGCTGATTTTCACGTGTCTTA
Organism: Lyroderma lyra; assembly: GCA_004026885.1. Lineage (NCBI taxonomy): Eukaryota > Metazoa > Chordata > Mammalia > Chiroptera > Megadermatidae > Lyroderma > Lyroderma lyra. The sequence continues at coordinate 75,996 of PVJL010000721.1, read as the reverse complement.
TACAATGTCATACCTGACAGTTCCACACCGACATTAATACCATCAGTTTCCTATTCTCATTTTCAATAATCCCAAATTACGCACGAAGGAAAACAACACTGAATACCATACTAACGTTCATTATTTCTCACAAGCAATGAACTGTGGGTAAAAAACCCCCCAAAAACCAAAAAACACAAACACATAGAAAAAAGCAATTAAGAAAACAGCGATTGCCCTCCCAACGCCCCCCCCCCCCAAAAAAAAAGAAAACAGCGATCATCAAACCTGAAAAAGAAAGAGTTGTGGGAGACTGGTAATGAAGTTAACTAGGAAACGTGCACCCCAAATTACCCCTGTATGTCTGTGCTGTGCTTTTGCAGTGTCGCCTTTGGAAATCGGGACATTTTGACAACACAAAACTCCAAGTTCTGAGCGTCCTCGGAGCGAGCAAACCAACCGGCGTGCTTTCAGAGTTGGCGCTCAGGCAGCAAGCGGTCAGCAGGCCGAGAGCCGCGGCTCACCCGCGCCGGGCAGGGCGCTCGCCCCGCGGCCGCCGGACGGCGCCCTTTCCGAGTCGCAGACACAGGGTCCGAAACCCTCCGGAAGCCGGGCTCACCGAGACAAAGACCGGGGCGGCGGCACGACCCGAGCCGACGATCCCCACCGCCCCGCCCGGGAAACGCCCGCCCAAGCCCGGGGCGAGCGGACCGCCCGGCCGGCCCCCAAACCCAGACGAACGCGACGCGGCCCCAAGCAACGCACCTCCGGGCGCGGCGGCTGGGGTGGGGGGGCGCGCCCCGCCGTCCCCTCGCGGCCTCGTTCTCAGTTCGCTCGGGAACTGGAGCTCCTCAGACCTGGGGCGCCGTCGCCCCCCGTGCCCCACCCCGCCCCGCAGACCCGCTCAGGCTCGCGGGCCACGCTGCTGGGCCCCAGCCCGCCTCCCTCCGTGACTGCCGCCGGGAGCCGGGCGCGCGCCTGAGCCAGCCGGGCGCGCGCCTGAGCCAGCCTGCGCCGCCCCGAGGCGCGCGCGGGGACGCGCGGGGGCGGGGCTGGGGGCGGGGTTGGCGGCGGCCGCCGCGTCCCTCCTCGGCGTGGACCGCACTCGGGCGGCCGCCTCCTTCCTGCAGTCTGTATCGCTGCTGGATTGCTCTTCTCCGCGCGCGGAAAATACAGGGCTAGGTGTAGCCTCACCCAAGGACCTAGCATCTTCTTAGCGCAGTGACCTCTTCGCCCTCTGGATCGGTGGAGGGATTCCCTTGCCGTTGACCATCTTGAACTTGAACCTGAACTCTGTGGCTGTGGAAATGCTGAACTTGAACCTGAACCCTGTTACTCAGGAAAAGGACAAGGAAATCCCCCAACCTCTTCGTGTTCCTGAAAGGGTTTACAGCAAGGAACCACCTTCCCCATGTGATTCAGTTGTGGTTCACAGATGTCCCCTTGTTTACCTATGACGAGGTCAGACACAGACCCTTCCAATTCCCTTTCTTTTTGCCTCATACATTATTAGCTGTTCTGGTTGTACTCACTGACCAATGTGGACAAAACACTGGCTCCTTGACTTGACCAAACTTTTGTTAAGCTCTCCCTCCAGCCCCCTAAACTTTGACTCACTCTCAACCGGAGCCTGCATGCAACCCCTCCTTATCCAACGCTCCTGAAAATAAGCTAACTTCCGTGTACAAGTTCGCTGCTCTGCAGTGTGATCCTTGCCACCCCCACCCGTCCCTCCCACTTGCCCACAGCCAGTTCTCTATCGCCTTTGTTCCCCGTCCTCTCCAAAAGAAAAGCGCTCTGACCATAGAGACAATTGCAGATCTTGTGCGTGGTCAGAGCTCCCCTAGCAATAGTCACTCCCTTGCCCCCAACACACCATTGCAATAGTCCCTTTCTTTTCTTGGAATAATCTCTTCCAATAAAGTCTCTCTCTATCTAAATGTAGGTGTGGGTTTTTTGTTTTGTTTTTTTTGACAGTTGAACATTTCCCCTATGGTAATTGCCTTCTTCCTTCATTACAAGACGGTAGTCGCTTTCTCCCTTGCAATAATAATCCTTTTAAAAAAAAGTCTCATTTGCCTAAATCCGGATTTGTTTTTTATTTGATAGTTTTTAATGCCAGGATTCAAATCGAGATTGGGTCTCATCTACTGTCCCCACCCAGGTAAAGTCACCTTGTGAGTCATTTGAACTCATCTTTTGTTCAGCAATTCTAGGATCCCTGGTGAGTTCAACTTTTAAACAGTGCTTCTGAAATCGTGTCTGTTGAAGCCAGTGGTAAGGAGTTACTTTGATTCCTTTGGACAAAAACTTTTCTTTGGGCCTTCTTTGAGTTTGAGGTCTCTCTCTGTCTCTGTCTCTCTCTGTTTCCCTCCGCCCCCCCCCCACTGACCCCCCCCCTACTCTCTCTCTCTCTCTCTCTCTGTCCCAGCACACCAATTGATAAAGAAAAGATTCTTCCC
>PVJL010000721.1:25217-73455 GCA_004026885.1 Lyroderma lyra | reverse complement strand
TCAGGAAGTATGAGACCTCCAACTTTTTGCTTCTTTTTTTAATATTGTTTTGGTTAGTCTAGGTTCCTTGCAATTAGGATCACATCTTCCATTTCTGTAAAAAAAAAAAAAGCCATTGGGATTTTGATACGAATTACATTGAATTGATAGATCAATTTGAAGCATATCTACATCTTAACAATGTTAAATTTTCAATCCATGATATGAATGTCTTTTCATTTACTCACATCTTTAATTTCTTTCAGCAGTGTTTTATAGTTTTCAGTGTACAAGTGTAGTTTTCTTATATCTCCTTTATTAAATTTATTTCTAAGTATTTTATTCTTTTTGATGCTGTTGTAATAGAAATTGCTTTCTTAATTTCCTTTTTAGAGTTTCCATCATTAGCAGGTAGAAATATCACTGATTTTTGTGTATTGATCTAGTGTTTAGAATCTTCATTGAATTTATTAGCTCTAATAGTTGTGTTTTTAAATAGAATCTGCAGTATTGTGTACACATAAGATTATGTTGTCGACATAAGAAATGTCCAAACCGGTAGAGATTGTTATGAGTTTATTTGAGCCAAATTGATGATAGTTGCTGGTAACCAAGATCTCAAATGTTCTGCAAAATGGTAGCTTCTTTTAGGTATTTGAAATTGAGGAAGGAGTTTAAAGAAGATTACAGGAATGTAGGAGAAGGTAAGGAGGGGACTGGATTACAGGGTAGGTAACAAGATTATGTGCTCTCTTGAGGGTATTACTTCTGGCATTCAAAGATGTGTTAACATAGATACACAGGAACAATGGACAGGTTTTTCTTAAAAACTTTTCACTGAAGAAGTTGTAGGCCTGGGGTATGACCACCCACCATGACCTGCCCAGTTAGGAATTTATGATTTTTTTACACCACCACTTTTTTGTTCACAATATCATCTCTGAAGAGAGATAGTTTTACTTCTTCCTTTCTGATTTGGATGCTTTGTACTGTTTCTCGCCTGATTGCTTTGGCAAGAACTTCCAGGATAATGTTGAATAGAATGGTGGAAGTGGGCTTCCTTGTCTTGTACCCTTAAGGGGAAAGCTTTCAGTTTTTCATCCTTGAGTATGTTAGTTGCTCGCCATCATACTGAAGAGACTCTCTCCCATTTCTAGTTTGTTGAATATTTTTTATCATGAAAATTTGTTGGATTTGGTCAAATGCTTTTTTGTGTGTGTCAGCTGAGATGATCACATGGTCTTTTTCCTTCACTCTATTGATGTAGTGTATTACATTGATTGTATGTTTTTTAAAGTGCAAATACTGCTTATTGGTTTTCTATTGATCTTTTAATTGGGGATCTGGAAGTGAGTAATAGTACATTGATATTTAACCTTCCATCCTAACCTGCTTAACTATATTCACTGAATGATATACTTTAATGTTCTTATGTCCTCTCTATTAAGAAAAACAAGTTGACATCTTGGATTTAGATCTAGGTGTAGTTGTCTAACAGCTATCTAACAGATAAAGCCCTAGGTCCCAAGACTATTTATCAAAAAGTTCTTCCCTTTCCTCACAGATTTGTAATGCTAGCCCATATATCAAATCTCTATTTCTGGGCCCTGTGTTCTGGGTCTGTATGGTGTTCTGCTTATCTATTTGTTGGCTTCTACAACAATAACATATTACTCCAAATACTGTAGATTTTTAATTGTTTTTGTTTTTAAGTGTATAATAATTCAATAATATTACGTATATTCACAATGTTGTATAACCACCATCTCTACCTACTTATTCAAGACCTTTTCATCACCCCAAACAGAAACTACCCATTTAAACAGTAACGTCCTAATCCACTCCCCCTGCTACCCACAGTCTCTGGCAATCTTCTGTCTCTATGAAGTTGCCTTATTCTAGGTACCTCACACAAGTGGAATCATAAAATATTTGTCCTTTTGCGTTTGGCTTATTTCACTTAGCCAAAATGTTTTCAAGGTTCATTTATATTGTAGCAGGCATCAGAATTTTATTCCATATGCTGAATAATGTTCCATTGTATGTATATATTTTGTTTATCCATTCATCTGTTGATTATTTTCCACCTTTTGGCTATTGCAAATAATGCTGCAATGAACATTGGTATACAGCACCTGATTAAGTCTCTGCTTTCAATTCTTTTGAATATATATCTAGATAAGGAATTGCTAGGTTATATGGTATTTCTATGTTTAACTTTTTGAGGAAATGCCAAACTGTTTTTTACAATGAGTGCACCATTTTATTTTCTCATCAGCTATGTGCAAGGGTTCCAGCCTGTTTGTATCCTCAACACAATACTTGTTATTTTCCATTTCTTTGTATCTTTGTATTTTTATAATGGCCATCCTAATGGGTATGAAGTGGTATCTTATTGTGATTTTGATCTGTATTCCCCTAGTGATTAGTAATGTTGATTATCTTTTCATGTGCTTATTGATCACTTACATGCTTTCTTTGGAGAAATATAATTAAGTCCTTGTCCCTTGTTTTTTTTTTTTTCCTTTTTGGTATGTGGGTAGCTCCCTGGCTGGGAATTGAACCCAGGCCGCAGTGCTGACAGCGCCAACACCGAAGCCTTAAGCCACTACACCACCAGGGAACTCCCAATTGTCTCATTTTTAAATAGGGTTTTTGTTTGTTGTAAGTTATAGTAATTTGTTGTTTTTTTTTTTTTTACATGTTCTGTATATTAATCCCTTATCAGATATGTGATTCGCAAATATTTTCTCCTATTCTATGGGTTGTGTTTTCACATTGTTGATAGTCTCCTTTGTAATTTTGATAAAATCCCAATTTCTCTCTTTTTTTCTTTTTTTTCCTTAGCTTTTCCTGTCATAGTCAAGAAACCATTGCCAAGTCATTTTATGAATATTTTCCCCAGTTTTCTTTTAAGTATTTTATAGTTGTAGCGTATATTAGATGTTTGATCCATTTTGAGTAAATTTTTGTATGTGGTGTAAGATAAGGGCCAACTTAATCTTTTTGCATATGGGTATCCAGTTTTCTTAACATCACTAGTTGAAGACTGTCCTTCCCCAGTTAATTTTACTTGTTGATCTGGGTTCTTGATGTGACTTAATTTTTGGTTTAAGTATTTCTTGGTATCTTGCCAGCTCTTATAGCGTGTATTTGTTTTTAGGTGTATAAAATATTTATTAAACAGACAAGGGTTACACATTTATTTCTTCTTGGACACATCCACAGTGCAGCCCGAGTGGCTGGTGACCTTGTGTGCTGGTCTAGAACCTTGCCAAAGTTACGACACCTTACCGAGTTGTTTGTACAGTGCTGCTAACATAAACTCACAGTGGCAAGTTCGTGAACTACATTGTCAGATTTTGAGTACGACGACAGCTCTGATGGCTATTCTAGAAAAAGAGTTCCCAAATTGCTTTGAAGGGTGGACTAGGTGCTGGTGTCTGTGCATAGCTTCGGAAGGGGTACTTTGAAGGTGATGGTAGTGACATTCAGAAATGAAGTAGGTAGCACTTTTTTTAGGTTGAGTTCATGAAATTAATTCACCCCACACCTTTAATTGCAGTGATGACAAAGGCTATTTTCCACTGCCCATCCACACTGATGTAGAGTACTTGCAAAATATGCTGGAACTTGTCAGAGATTACTACAGACACGGTGGCAGCCCCAGTGGCAGCCCCAGTGGCGACATGTAGGCTTCCTGTGGAAGAACTCAGGAAGTTTTATGTAAAGTTTGAAAACAGCTTTTATTAACCTTTTAGTTATTTTTCTTCAGGTCATACTGTGGAAAACAAGTAGCTCCTTCCTATCTTTTCCAAGCCTGCCTTTCTTGTGTCCATAATGTTTTCTTCATTTCGTTGTTCAAGATGCATCTCAAGAGTCATTACCTCTCAGAGGCTTTCCCTAACATCCTTGCTTGATTAGAGGTCTCTGCCTCATTCTTTCTTAAAACATATTGCAGCTAACTAGTTCCCTGTCTGTCTCCTTCATTACCTTCTTGTCTGCGAGCTCTGGGGAGGGCCAGAACTATTGTTGTTTTCAAAAAACCTCCCTATTTCCTGGCCTGGAAGGGTACTTAACACCAGTTGGGTACAGAGTAAATATTTGTTGTTAATGAATGGTATAGGTTATAGTAACCTAACTCATAACCTGGCTTTCTCACGTTAGGACTACAAAAACAAACACAGAAACAAAGGAGGCAAACACACAAAGCCTTTCTTTGTATGCTCATTTGTACACCACACATTTTTTTTTCAGGACACTCCCATACTACTTAAAGCCAAACTCTGCTGGAAATGAAACTGTTTATTCTGTTCAATGATCTCATAGCTAATTGATGCAGGAAAAACCCAGGTCTCCTTCCATTTTTAGGTCTACACACAAGATTTTAAGTGGTGGATGGTGTCCTGGGGTGTGTGTGCTATGCACAGTAGTGTAAAAGGGATTTGTCCTCTTTCCTGGAATCCATACTGCTTTCCAAACAGAAAAACGATGTCTATTCCCAGTGGTAGGGGATTGGGAACTTGGGTGGTTAGAATGCTCTAATTTTGTTGCAGCTTGGAGATTTTTTTTTTTTTTTTTTTCTTTTTGGTATGTGGATAGTTCCCTGACCAGAAATCGAACCCAGGCCGCAGCACTGACAGCGCCAGCGCCGAAGCCTTAAGCCACTACACCATCAGGGAACTCCCAGCTTGGAGATTTTTACAGGACTTTCCTTGAGTCTTCTATTTTTCTTAGTATAGCAAACAGGAAGAACTTCTGCCCAATAAAGAGTAGGCTCTCTACCGGTAATGTATCGAGAATTTTTGAAACGAACATAATTCCTACTTTACAGCAAAGCTTTTCGTATTGTGCCTTAATTGTTTTTTGAAAGTTAAAACACAAATTTAAATCTTTGTGTTCAGCTTTTTGTATTGTTAATTCTTGCGCGGGCGGGGCAGCAGTGATAAAGAAGGCTCTTAGCAGGAAGAATTCATTCTTTGTGACTCCGCCTATCTAGCTAAGGTTATAGAAAACGACCCTGCCTTGCTTTGTTTAAAGATGCAGGGTTCTGGTGTTTGTATTTTCTTAAGCTTACCTTTGCCAGATACCGCATAGAAATACTTTATCACAGCTGTCACTCTCATTTTTACAGTCATGAACATTGCGACTCAAGTTCAATGTCTTGCCTTGAGTATCTCTGAGATTCCAACTCAGGTCACCGCGCCCTCGTCCTCACCGATACCCCTCCCTCCTCCGCCCTTGACAGTCGTTTCGGGCTCCATCCAGGCCACCTGGGGTGATGGTGGGGATGCTAGGGTAGTCGGGCCTGGTTGGGTGTTAAGAATCGTCCCCCACCCCTTCTGGTATTTCACGACCCGCTTCCCAGAGGGCTGGGCCGACCTGGAAACCATAGAGCTGATACAGCCCAGAGCGTCTTTTCCCCGGCTGCCCAGCGCTGACGCCACGCCGCTGGGCGGGATCTACTGGAGGGGCGGGGGGAGAGGAGGGAACAGCCGGCAAGGGAAGGGCTGGCCGGCCTTGCAGCGCCCCGCAGCGGCCACGGCCGGGAGCGGTCTCGTCGGCCCTGCAGCGCTGGAGCCCTGACGCACGGAGCTCGAGAGCGAGAACGAGAGAAAGGGGCAGAAATGGCGGCTCCGCTTGGCTCCCGCTGAGGAGGGCGACGCCGGCAGAAGGTCTGAGCTGTCGGCCTGGAGCATAGCTCCCGCCTCCCGCTACCTGCCTTCTCACGCCGACTTCCCTTCCTCTGCCCTACTCTCTCGCCTGTCCTTGTCTGCGCTCCGCAGAGTCCCGGTGGGCTCGACTCTACCGGTCCGGCTCCACTGACCCTGACTGCCCGGCCGGCGGGCCGGCCTTCCTCGACTGTCCCGGGCGCGGCGTGCACCCCGTCCTCCTGGCTGGACCATGGTGAACACCCGGAAGAGCTCTCTGCGCCTTCTCGGGTCCAAGTCTCCTGGGCCCGGGCCTGGGCCTGGGGCCGGAGCAGAACCTGGGGCGACGGGAGGCAGCAGCCATTTCATCTCCTCTCGGACCCGCTCCTCCAAGACCCGCGCTGCCAGCTGCCCCGCCGCCAAGGCCGGGGGAAGCGGTGGCGCCGGCGTCGCTCTGGATGAGGCCCGGGTAAGAGCGCGGCGGCCCGAGTCCCGAGGCTTGCGAGTGCCGGCCCGGCCGCCGCTGGGGCTTTGTCTGGCCGGGTTGGGGCAGGAAGCCTGCAGTGGAGACCGCACGGGCGGCTGGAGACAGGTCTGCCCGTGCGGGGAAGGATGGCACCCGGCTAGGGAGGGCCGCGACAGCTTGGCTGGCCCGTGTCTTTTGTGTGAAGAACAGCACTGGAGTCCAGGGGAGAGGGCTTTGGGAGGGTCTTTTCGAAGACATTAGGACAGTCTGCTTTCCATACCCTTGTCCCGCCTTAGAAATTCTAGGGGAGCTGGAACCCGGGGCGGGAGTCCCCGGGTAGAAGGACCGGAGAAGAGAAGTGAAAGTTTTCTGCGGTGTCAAACCCTTGTAAGTGTGTCAGCTCCTGCCTGTGTCTAACTCCAGCTTACTCTCAAACTGTTTGGGGGTGGTTCAAGTTTGTGAGGAAGTGAACGGAGAGCTCCAGTTGGCAGCCAGGCAGGGATGCTGAAAAAAGTTTGTAGTTGCTCTGACACCAACTTTGAAAACAAAATCAACGCTGTCGCCTCTCCAGGCAGGGAAGATCAAACATGATACTGTAGCCGGGGAATCAGCCAGCCAGCTAACCAGGGTTGTAGTAGGGACCTAGCAGAGCTTTCTAGTAGAGCTTTCCGTCACAAATGGGTCATATCGAAAGAAACATGTGGAATGTTTTGTATAATTAGGTAGGCGCTATCATCTCCAAATTGTATGGTTTTTTGGATGTCAACATTTTTGTTATGGGAATAGTTTATAAAAGGTGAGTTAACATCATTGTTGTCATACTATTGTAAATGACATTTGAAGAACGCCTTTGATTTAGTTTTTTTTTTAAAGTGAAATTTTATTACAGTGTAAAACTCTAAGCTAGCACATATGTTTTATCACTTTAAATGAATTGATAAGTTTATGAGATTGGTTATGAATTCAGAAAAGGGAGTGTTGTTTTTGTCTAGAAAGAGGCTAATTTACCAAGGGTAATTTGGCTGGAAATTGCTACTTTAAATCCACACCATTTTATTATTCTTACGGGAGGAAAGCAGTATTTCATTTTCTATAGGGTCAAGATTATGGTTTGTGTGTGCTTTTTCTCTGTATCTCATACTGTTCTGACAGCAATCAGAATGAACTGAGGCATATACAACAGACATTTTACTGTACTACTTTGAAGTGTATTGTATCTTTGAAAATATATGTGGCTTTTATTTTGCTAAAAATCTAGAAACTATTTTCAAAATTGTCTTTATAGATTGTTTTGGGGCTTACACATTTCTTAGGTGGAAATAAAGCTAAACCTGAAAGTTGTGCAAACTCTTCAGAGTAATTATTCTGAAAACTAGGCTTTCTGTAGAAATTATTCCAAACATGTATAGGCTTACTGACTTTCTGAAGCTTACATTTATTTTAAAATAAAAGTAAATTTGAGAAAGATCTGTTCTCTACACCTGACAAATAAAATATTTATAGTATAAGCCTTTAATTGTATAATGCTATGAATGCCTCATCTATTAGAGCAGTGTCTAATTTATCTGAAGCAATTGGCTCATCTGTCACCGATCAGTTTGTGGTCCCCTTTTTGAATTCATAGATATCATGCTGTCCTTACCCCCTGAGGAATAAGGTGAAGTAATTTGTCAAGCAGCTGTTATGGGGATGTTAAAAGGCAAGGAATCAATAATCTAATGTAGAAATGAACATTTGGTAGCTTTTAAATTGCTAGAAGAATGGAAGATACTAGAGCTCTTTCTAGAAGGATAGATGCTAATGAAACTTTGTTTCAAGAATCCTTTTAAAATGTTTTAAAAGACCATAAATAACTGGTGAATGAAGATTTACTTCAAAATGTTTTTTTTTTTTTAGTTTTAAGAAGATTTGTATTCTGGCTATAGTAGATGATGGGTGATCTAATTTCTTTCTCTGAAAATTTAGGAGATTGACTAATCCTAAATTGTGATTGGTCCTCTAAAAGAGGCTATGTTATAATTCTGAATTTTTTAAATTTATGGACTGTATACATTAATGAAGCCCACAGTGTTATATATTTCTGTGCTGTACATTTCTGAAGTGCATAGATTTGAGTCTGGTAAATTCTTCCTCTGAAGTTGGTTTCATGTTACAAGAATTTAGCAGTCCTCCTGGCTCACCCTTTCTGGTGTTTTAAAAGACACCGTCTATGTCTGTGGAATCTTAGACCTTTGCTGGTTTCTGTGAGGACTTATTTGATGGGAAATGGGATTGCTCGTGCTGTTGCTTTAGGAGACCCTTATTTTTGTAGGAAGAAATGCATTCCTTTGTGTAAGATACATAATTGAGGTGGTTCCCCTTTCTCATTTTTGTGTTCTGTTCTTCACTTTATACTTGATGCTGAATTCTTTTGCCCTCCTTTTTGCTCTCTGACTAGATGATTTCATCTGTATCTAGAAACATGCCCTTTACTCTAATAAGCCACAGAGCCATGAGCTGTGTCTGTAGTTTTGCCTTTTTCCCAAGTTTGTGTAGGATGGAGGAACAAACATATGATACATTCTCTAGGTTATTGGAATGGTTTCCTTGTGCCCACACTTTTTGAATGTCAAGTTGACTTGTGCTATGCAGTTAGCTGTAATTACTCCTATGTACTTGGTTGTTTTTGTTGGTTTAGCATGTATGAAGTTTGACCTCTTTTAGGTCAGTTAATGTGACCATCAGTAATTAGCATTTATTTGCTCCACATAAGAGTCACTCTCAGCAAAAAAACTAATACTGTATTCACCAAGTTGGAGAACAGGCTTTGAAAAATATTTCAATTCTTTTTTGTCCTTCTTTTAGGCCTGTTTGCTGGTGCCTTGCTTTGGCTTTGTCACTAGCTTTTTATTTTTATTTTTTTGAGATGGTAATTGACTTTGTGAGGCCACGTGATAGTTGAGAGGATTAGAATATATTCAATAACTTTATTGGTAAACTTGCTTCATTTTAATTTTATTTTTAAAAAAATGCTCTCTTCACTCTGTACTTACTCATTTCCAACACTCACTTGCCAACATAACACAAGCAGAGTGGTCGAAGTTGAGGGTTAAACATGGAAAAGCCTAAGATGGAAATGTCATAATGTTTATAGCCTACATGATAGGGAATAATGTCAATACAAATTCCTCAGAGTAGAGCAAGTTTTTCTTTATATCGGATTCACATGGAGCACCACTTAGGTGATAGTAATGTGGTAAGCAGTGTGTTCTGTCACAAGTTGAACTAAAGCAGCTGTGTCGTTCATTGGTTTCTCTCTGGTAGCCAACTGAAAATACTACTTTAAAAATTCTATTACTGGCCATTTCTGTCGTCTGAATACTATAGAAACTTGCAGTTTTTAGGTTGTGGATGAAACTTAAAACACCTGTAGAATTGAATGCATATTAATTCCTTAAATCATTTTCCCTGGCAGTCCTTTTAACCGTCCTTTGATAGGTCCTTGATTGCATGTCTCCTACATACATAATTATAGATAAACCTATAACCTCTGGAAACCAGCTGGACAGGTGGTAGGATTACAACTTGTTATGAGAATTAAGGAGCCCAGCCCAGTGTGAGCACCTGAACAGAGTGATCCTCTCTCTTTAAGAATCCACTTCAGAAAAGTGCTGTATTATTTTGAATTGTATACTTGACATTTCTTTTCAGACATGTACAATGAAGTTTCATTTGTGTGCATTACTGAGTTGATTTCTTGATATTTGGGTTTTTGTTCTTGTACTAGGAATATTTTATATTTCTGTTACACCTCCCTGCTGGGGGAGGATTTTTGTGAAAAGTGAGTTGCTGAATAAAAAGCATATAGGATTTTGGGATAAAAAGTTCTATGAAAGTACAAAGTTAGGGAGAAAATATGTGTTAATTTTATTTAAATATAAGCTAGAGATTTTTTTTTTTTTTCTTTTTGGTATGTGGGTAGCTCCCTGGCTGGGAATCGAACCCAGGCCGCAGTGCTGACAGCATCAGCGCCGAAGCCTTAAGCCACTACACCATCAGGGAACTCCCTAGAGATTTTTTTAAGAGTTAAAAATTGTATGTAGCTTATATCAAACAATAGAAAAGATATCCACATTAAAGTTAATAGTCTGTAATTTGTATTAACTTTTAGATACTTTGAGTTTATGCTCTAACATTACAAATTTCAAATGCTTTTGAACTGTAAATATTTTGGTATTAGATTTTTTTTTTTTTTCAATTTTAGATTGTAGTTTTATCTGGAGGTAGGATACATACCCTTGGTTAAAGCATTTCTCCCCCCAAGAAATGTCTGTGAAAATCACGATGTTTGTGAAAATCACGATGATCGAATTTTGAGAATAGAGGATAAATAAAACAGTCCCTACCTTCAGGACTGTAAGTATACACATGGTATCCATATGAGAAGTTATTAACAAGAGAAATCAGTTCAAAGTAGGGGCCAAATGAATGACACAGAGGCTTATTAGCACAGTAAGAGTTGCAGTGCTTTACTCACTGGATGCTTTGAGTGGAACTCTTGATGTTCTTTAAAGAGATGGTCATGTTCACAGCTGTAGCCTGAGTGTGTACAATAGTGCCTGCCAGATATTGCTCAATAAATAGTTTTTGAATGAATGAATGGAAAGTATGCCTCATTTTTAATTATTTTCATATTGACAGTCTTTACTTTTGCTGTATTTACTTACTGCATTTTGCCCTTCTGCCCATTTGATGGTAGCCTAATAAGGAGAGGAGTAAACTAAGGTTTATTTAGCATCTCATGCCAGGTGTTAATGCTGTCGCATTTAATCTTTGCGACAACCCAGTGAAGCAGGTGATCATACTCACATTTTACAATTGAGGAATTTGAGTTGCTGAAGAGGGCAAATGGCCAGTAAAGGCCAAATTGGTAATGAGTAGTAAGGAGAGTATTTAAATCTAGTTCTATCTGTTTTGCATCTGTATTTATCACTGCTCTTTGATGCTGTTCAATTAGTAGTTTCCACAAATATCTGAAAAAGTGAATAAGGCAGCTGGTGTAGTTAGAAAATATTGTACATACTGTGTATAGACATTTTCACTAGACTCTGGAGTTTGGTGTCTAGGATTGCACCGGGACTGAAAGTGGGAACAGTAGTCTGTAGGGACATGAAATATAGGACAGCGATTTTCAGTAATTGCTTGCTGCCTGATTTCAGGGGGTGGATGTAGGGAGAGGAGCAGGCATATTGTGTAGAGATCATTTTGCAGTATTTCTGCTTCCCAATATTTTAAAGATGGCTTGGGAAAAAAATCCCTATAAAGAGACTAAGTGTGGAGCCTATTGTCTCCAATAGAGGTGTACTTGTGGTGCCATCTTTCCCTCTGCTTGGCAATATTGATTTATCACTGTGTATATTTTCTTTTATGCTCTAGGAATCTATCTCTGGGGTAGATAAATGTTTTCCATTTGAAAAAATGTTCATACTTTAAACCTCTTGAAAAGACATTATATGGTGTATTTATATATGAAGATACATACTAGCGAATTAAACACATTCAACATTATTAGTTTGTATCTGTATTCTAGGACCCAAATCAGGATATCTGAGCAGTGGTGCTTCAGATACCCATAGAATCCATGTTCTCTAAACTCCCAGATAGGCACTTGGGAGGTAGTCAAACCTAAGTCTCTGTGGCGATGCTTGCTATTTTCTTTGTTCTTATTATATTCAATCAATAAATATTTATCAAGCAACTACAACATTAAAATAAAAGTACCATGTGGGCAGGCCTTTTTGTCTCTTTGTTTCACTATTATAGGTAGTGTTGCCATGCTGCAAAAGTCAAGGAGGCACCATTCATAGTAGGTAGTCTGTGAGAATGGCACCTCCTGGAATTGAGCAGCACACTCCTTGTATGCTATATGCTGCAGTTAGCATCCTCATGCAATGCCCCCTGGGGACTTGGTGTGGGAATCCTAGATACCCTGGAATGGAATAGAGTGTGCATGTACTTAAAATAAATGTTATCTGCATACTTGCTGCTCTGGTCTCTGCTTCTTGGAGTAGTGTATGGGGGTTCCTGTCCCCACACTCCTGCCACTATTTGGCAATATCTGTCTTTTTTTGAGGGGAGGGTAGTTCCCTGGTTGGGAATTGAACCCAGGCCACGGCATTGAGAGTGCTGAAGCCTAGCCACTACACCACCAGGGAACCCCCAGCAATATCTGTCTTTTTAATTACTTTGATTACTAATGAGTGTGAGCAACTCAGTGTCCATAGTAATTTTTAAATTTCCTCATCTCAGAAATGCTTGTTATTAATATTTTTTGCTCATTTTTCTATTTTCTTCTGTATTTGCTATCTGTTGTTATTTTCTAGGAGTATTATATATTATAAATCAGTGGCTTTTAACTTTCTTTGTCCCATAGTAAGGGGTACTGTTTATATTGTGACTCTTTACACATAGAGTTTTACCTTTGCTATTTGGGTCCTTGATTTATTTTATACATCTTATTAGACAACCTGTCCTTTGTAGTGACACTTTATAGTAGACCAAATTCCCATATATGTCTTGCTCTGATCTCTCTCTCTTTTTTTTTTTTTTTTTTGGTCTGTTTATTCTTGTGGCAATACCATACTATTTCTGTGTCTGTGGTTTTGAGATATGTCTTAATATCCTAAAAGGCGAGTTCCTCCTCTTTATTTTTCAAAGTTGACTTTGGTATTCAAGGATCTTTATTTTTTTAATATACATTTCCAATTAAGATTATAGAGTTCCTCAAAAGAACCAACTAAAATTTTGGTTGGGAATGTATTTGAATTCCTATTATAGATTAATTTGCAGAGAATTGACACCTTCATAATAAGTTGTCCAAGAGCAAGTAACATCTCTCACATAACATGTTTGTGTATTTCTCTTATGGAATTTGATGTTTTCTTTGGACCTAACATTGTCAGTTTTGGTAAATGTTATTTGTGTGCTTGAGGAGATGTGTATTTTCTTTTAGATGTAGACTAATATAAGTATGATAGAAAATACTAAGAGGTAGAAAATATTGTATGGATTTATTGGTTATTCAGATAAATCTCCTTCCTATTCCATATTAAAATTCTACCTAATCTTTTTATTGTTCACATACTCTTGTGTGTGTGTGTGAGTGAGTGAGAGTGTGTGTGGGTGTGATTTTTTGTTGTTGTTGTTGTTAGTTCCCTTGCTGGGAATCGAACCCAGGCTGCAGTGTTGAGAGAGCGGAAGCCTAACCACTACACCACCAGGGAACTCCCTGATTTTTTTAAAATTAACTTTTTATTTTAGAACAGTTTCTATTTTCTTGTATTCTTTGATACACTGGCTATCTAGAAGTATATTGCTTACTTTTCCAAACAGTTGGGCATTCATTTTCTAATTATCTTTTTGTTATTTACTTCTAGTTTAATACCATTGTATTCAAAGAACATATTTCATATTCTTTTGATATTTTGAAATTTGTTCTGATTTATATTTGTCACCCTGTTTATGTTTAGTTTTGATAAATGTTCTGTGTGTGTGTGTGTGTGTGTGTGAGAGAGAGAGAGAGAGAGAGATTGCTCTTAAGACTTACAGTTTTTTAACTCCAATTTTTATTTCTTTAAAAAATTACGTTCCCTCTAACCACAGACTCTTTGACGTGTTCTTGTAATGTTCCACTTCCCTTTTTGCCCTAGATTGTCTAAAATTTTCTGCTACATTTTTTCCTATGGATATAAGTACTTTGGCTTTTTATTTTCTTTGGAGTTTTTTTCAGTAACACTAACTTTCACTAAGATACTCACTAAGGTACCAATTTTATTATACCTCATATTATCATTTTGTATTTATTTCTCTTTGTGAGTACTTCTTCTAAGAATAGGTTTCAGTCTAGGATTTTTTGTGACAAACTTTCTTAGCTGTTACATGCCTTAGAATATTTTCATTTTACTCTTTCATTTAAATTAAAAATTGGATACAAAATTCTAGGTGCGATACTTTAAAAATATTTATTGTCATCTTTCATCCTGTGTTACTCTTGATGTTTGATGTTCTGATTCTTTTTCTTTTGTAGGTGTTGTGTTCTTTTTGGAAGCTTATAGTTTTTTTTTTGGTCTATGTTTATAAATTTTACTATATTTTGGGCATGGGTTTTTCCTTGACTCCCTTGTTTGGCAATCTTAGATCTTTTAGTCTACAGTTTTTTGTTGTTGTTGTTGTTGTTTTTTTTGACTGGTAAATTCACCATTATTTCTTAATCTAAAATTATTGTTTCTTAAAATATTACTCCTCTTTTTCATTTTTTCTGGAACTGGTATTATTTAGAATGTTGGCACCTAGAAAAAGGTTGTCCCTAAAGGGACAGTGAAGCCAGATGTTTTTCAGCACTTTTGATGGCATGCTGGAGAAATGTACTGACTCTTCCTTGGGTGAACAGGACTTGGTGCTTCTTGTAGCAGACCTCTGTTGACCATTTTGGTGCTCATGTGTTAAGTGGCTTTACTTGTCAGGGGATAAAGCTTTGAAGTTGTTTAATAAAAGCTCATTTCCTTTATAACTTACTAATAATACCTGTTAACTAGAGCATACTCTATTGCTCACACTTAGGGGTGAGTGTTGTAGTTGTGTACTTGATTGTGTAAGTTAAGGGAATCTTTTTAAAAAACCAAACCAAACCCCAGTATAGAGCTATACCTTCTTAATCCATGACACATTATAAGAATTTTAAATATATGTGTAGTAATTGTAGAAGCTTCATTAAGCAATATTCATGAACAAGAGAGAAATGGGCAGCACCAATCCATGCGCTGGTGGCTGATTTCCATGTTGAAATTTTGAAAGTAAAATTTTAAATTAAAACTGAATTTTTGTTTTTTATTATTTTAAATCAGTCTTCAAATTTATGAGGGGAATTTGAGAATTGAGAGGAAGTGATAGTTGCTCAAGGCGATACAGTTATTTAGAAGCAGCAGTTCCACTGGAAATGGAAGTGTCTGTATTTAATTCTCTGGTATCTTTAATTGAGGAACTCTGGCAGACACTGAAGATGAGTGCACAAGACTCTTGACCTCAGCTCTTTGGCAAAATATTTTATTTTATTTAAAAATTATGAAATAAAATGTTCAAACAATGTGGAAGTGCACAGAGAAAAAATAAAGGACCTTTCCCAGTTTCTCCAGTTGGTTTTTTCTAGGGATAGTCACTGTTAAAACTGGTATACATCTTTCTAGACCATTGGACATGTATGTATGTGTTATTTATATGTGTATATTTTTGACAGAAATGGAATCATATCCTATATACTATTTATGATAGTAAATTTTTCTAACTTAACTATGTGTCATATACCTTTTTAAGTATTAAGTTCTTGACAGCTTTCTGATATTTTGTTGTATCATTGTATTATCACTTATTTAACTGTTCCCTATTAGTACACAGTTAGGTTGTCTCCATGTTTTTGATATTATAAATGATATAGCAGAAAATGACCTTTCTTTTTCAGGTGAAGTGGAATTATTGGGTGAAAGGTATATGTAGTTTAAATTTTTACGTGTTTTGCCAAATTGTCCTATTAACAAGCTAAATCAATATGCACACGACTCTGCAATACTCTCAGTACTAAGTTTTTATACCTTTTACTGTTTGATTTAAGGAGTTAGGCTTTAACTTCCTTGAAGGGTAGAGACTGTCTTAACATCAAGTATCTATAGTATCTAACACAAGAATATGTGCTTAATTTTGTTTATGGAAAGAATGAATCACTGAAGATAATGAATAAACTTATGAGGTTACATTAATCCTGTAAAGCCAAATAAGTATCTACTTGATACTGTATCCATTGTCAGGCTGTTTATAACTTACACTACCTCACCTGATTCTTTTAACAAATTATGAGGTAAATAGTTTTTGAATTACAGTGGTAGTGCTGCAGTATAAGATTGGTTCTGTACAACTTTAAGTCTGTGGCATTTTTCAAAATCCACATTGGCTCTCTGTCATTTTAAGTATGTATTATTTTAGATTAAAAAAATTATCTGTCTTCCAGGAAGAAAAATGCATTTTAAATTGTAGTAGACTATTTTTATCTTTTCACAGCACTTCAGCTTACTTCTGTGTATTTTTCCCCTTTCCATATTCTTTCATGATGATTGTTTTGAAATATTAAACTAGTCAGCCATTGCTCTTGGGATATTTGAGGAAAATTTAGGACATTTTGTGTGCCTGAAGTTTTAGTATTTTGTAGGGTGTATTGGCTCTAAGTAAATAAGTAGCAGTGTGAGTTTTGCTTTCTGCAGTCATGGTAACTGCTGACTGTGTATTGGTTCTACAAATGAAAGGAAAAGAAACTGACTGCCCTTCTAAGCTTTCTCCTGAAAACAGGAGTACTTATTCTAAAGGTAGAAAAAAAGGCTGTCTTACAAAGGAAATTGGAAAAGATTGATTACACCCATATACTTTTTGATCTAACCTGGGGGATAATGTTCTTCTTCTGTTTGTTTTTGTCCCTTCAAGGATCTTTTTTCCATCAGTTATCTTACTCTTTAATTTTAATTTTATTTTATTATCTTCTGTGGTTCCTTTTCTTCTATTTATAAGAAACCAGGTCATCTTATCTTAAAAAAAGAAAATCCTTCCCTGACTTTTTTAGACTCTTGTCTTCTTTCTTTCTTTCTTTCTTTTTTTGGTATTTCCCTGGCTGGGAGTTGAACCCAGGCTGCAGCGTTGATAACACCGAAGCCTAACCACTACGCCACCCGGGAACCCCTTATTTCTTTCTTAATACTGAGACTTCTTACAAGAGAAACTCTGTAGTCATCACCTACCTGTACTTACTACTTACTCAGTTCTTCACCTAATGATTTTCATGCAGCATTTCCCAGAAATTGCCCCATCAGATGTTACAGTGTCCTACTAATTCCCAGTCCACAGGTTTATCAGCTTTCTTCATGTTTAGTCTTTTTGGAGCAAACTTCTACTCCCCTTGTTTTTAGTGAGACACTGTTTTTCTTTAGTTTATATGAGATCCTTTCTGCTCATTTTTTTAAGGTTTTTGATTTCTTCCCTCTTGTTTTTTCATTTTGTATATTACCTGTGGTTTTTTTATTACCATTTTATATCTATCTCTGGTCTTCTCCTCATTCTAACTCAGAGCTGCATTTTCTACAGTCTGATAGATAACTCCCTAGATTTCTGGCTTGAATTCTAAACCTTACTTTCGAAATCAGAATTCAGCATAACACTTCTCCCTTTAGAGACTGTCCTGCCCCCCCAGCCTCTAAAAACCAACTCCCTGTTGTCTTAATGTGAATGCTGGTGTCAGTAATCTCCTAGTTGTTTTGGTTTTTGGGATCAATTTCTTATTTTCTGCTTTTACAATTCTAGATGAAGCCATTACCAAGTCTTGAATTAAGTTAGTGGTCTGCTAATTCACTCTTTTCCTTGAATTCTCATTTTTTAATGCTGTACTGGATATGTTCTTTTTGTCTTTACATTAAAGTCCAGATTCTGGATTTCTGACAGATTCTGATCTGATCAGGAAGCCTTCCTTGAAAACCGGAGCAACATAAATTCTCTTCTGAGTCATGATTCTCAAGGTTTTTTTGCATAATTTTACATGATTTGTGGCAGAATACTGGTCAGTGATGTAGTAGCTGATGAGTATGGTTTGAGAGACTTTTAAGACTTGATGAGAAAATGATTTTTGCAAATTGGAAAAATTAACTACTTTAGGAGGTTAGAATTTAGAGAAAAAAGTCACTTAGGTTGGATGGCTTTATCTTTTTATTGTACATTTACTTATTGTAGCATTGGACACGATTACTATAGTACTTCTCTTGGAAGTTATCTCATCCTTGAATTGGGCTCCTCTGACCATTCTGTTTATTCCATTGATATGTTGTTACAAAATAAAGTTCGTATGATTTATGATAACTTCCTTCATCTCTACTAATAGTTATAATTTTATATTTTTGGTTTCAGAGAATTGTATTCTTATAGTATTTACTGTAATATGCTATATATATATATCATCATTATGACTCTCAATCTAATAGATTGTGTATTTAGTTAAAATAGGTCTTCATCTATGTTACCATTGCCCCCATGTCTTAAGTACACAGTTGTTCCTCAATAAATGTTTGTTAAATGAAATTATTTCCTTAGTCTTAGATGCCTTTCCTATTCATGGATTGTAATGACTCTGTCATAGATTGCTAAATGACTGTGGGTAGATTGCATAATCTTTCTTAAAATTTTTGGTCTGAAACTGGTAACGCCTTTCCTCAAAGGGTTAGGTTATAATTAACTATTAAAATGCTTTGAAGATGTAAAAGTTAAGGTTGAACATATGATTATCCTATTAAAGGTAAACTGTTAGTATCGGGTTTGTAGGTAAAAGCTTTCCTAAGGCTTGAAGTTAATGGTGCTGAAGTAATCATTTTGCACGTATTTACATCTTGCTTATTTGCTTTACTTAAATCCCTACATTTTTTTGGAGGGAAGGATCCTCTTGTAATGCTGTTTATTCTGAAGTTTCTGTCACAGAACCAAGTCAAGATGAAAACCCTTTCATGATAAGAGAAGTGCCATAGTTTAGTGCAGCAGTAATAAGAGGATATGTCTCATATTATACTTAAAACTGTATTATGTGCCTGAGGTTCTCAAGCCTTGTTGCGAAGAATCATTTGAAGGCCCTTGTTAAAAATACCTTTCATCCAGAGATTCTAGTTTAGCTGGTTATGTTTCTTTAATGGGAAACCCAGGTGATTTCTGGTTCAGGTAGTATGTGAGTAACACTTTGAGAGACATTCTGAATGGAACTGAAAAAGCTCATAGAATATGAGAGAGGACCAGTAAACATACAAACTAATTTAAATTGATAATCAAAGAATAATCACTCAAATTATTTAAAAAATGAGCAGACTTCAAATATTTTACTGTTTTGTTTTTAATTCCCTAAGTACTTAGAACTTATTCCCAGAGTCTGTTTTTGTTTTTTTTTTTTTTTTTTTTTTTTTTTTTTTCAGAGTCTGTTTTTGAATGAAAAAAGAGAGCTTGATCAGTTAAGTTTGTGAAATTTTATATACTGACTTCCATACTTAGAGATTTACACTACATATTAACATACTGAACACTCTTAGCAGTTTTGTAGCAAAATGTTTGGATCTCATTGTTTCCCAAACTTATTTGACCATTAGCTTTCCTTTGTTTTCTCCTAATAATTCCTATT
This sequence comes from Lyroderma lyra, assembly GCA_004026885.1. Classification (NCBI taxonomy): domain Eukaryota; kingdom Metazoa; phylum Chordata; class Mammalia; order Chiroptera; family Megadermatidae; genus Lyroderma; species Lyroderma lyra. The sequence continues at coordinate 54,140 of PVJL010000721.1, read as the reverse complement.
AATAATTTATTGAACAAACTTGGGGAATTTTTTTTTTTTACTTACTGTTGTGATGAATTATAATGAAATAGGGTATTTTTAATTTAAAGAACTTAAAATCTTGCTAGAATTTCAATACTTGGATATGACACTTAAAGATGGTAAATACAAATATGTAATGCTAAATTGAATATAATGAAGTGCCAAAATGTATTATAGAGTTGTAACCAGTAGAGGGAAAAGGTTGATTTAGGTTAGATTCTTCAGATTTCAGGGAAGAAATGGGTCTTGAAGGGTAACTGGTAGGATTTGATTAGCCGGAGTAATGCTGGCTTGGACTATCTGAATTGGTAAAGTAGTTTTATAGGTATCAGTTTCTGCATTCACAAATATGTCTTAGCTTAGAACACATGCCATTACTTCTTTAGTGAGTACTTGAATGTGTTATATAATAATGCTTTTCAAATCCTAATGTGCCAAGAATCACCTGGGGATCTTGTCAGAAATGGTTTCTGATTTGGGTGGAGCATATTTAAAGTGACAAATGTAGTCTACTGAGGATAGTTTGGAAGTAGCTAACCAGTTTTTCTTGTGAACCTAAAGTAATAAATTGTGTATGTTACACAACTGACAGGTTTGTTATCTTTAATTATAGACACTTTGATGTTTGAATTTCTAAATGGTTTTCCCTGGTGCCTTTTAGTATGAGTGTGGTCTTGTGACTTTAAAACTAGCTCATGGTAAATTGTATTAAATCACAAAGTTAGAAATTAGTCTTTTTGTGAAAAAATTTTTAATGTGTGAATTAATTCTATAGTCTGTACTTAAACATATAAGTATTATGTTTGTTTGCTAGTGACTTGTTTTGACTAATTGTATAATCTAGTTGTTTTGCTTTGGGAAAATACCATATGGAAACATGCATTTATGGAATGGATAGCTTTTATATATTTTTCTTAAAAGATGTTTGTAGTATAAAAAGAGACCAAGCTCAAATATGATTATATGGTAGTATATTGAAAATGATCAGGAGTTCCCTGGTGGTGTAGTGACTAGGCTTTGGTGCTCTCAACGCTGCAGCCTGGGTTCAATTCCCAGCCAGGGAACTACCCCCCTCCCCCCGCCCAAAAATTGTCATATAGTCCTTTGAAATACTGACCTATAGTGTCAAGTGATAAGGTATTAGCATATGAATTAAGTTTCTCTAAAGAGAATGTCCTTTTGTCCACTTTCTTCTCTACCTTCCCAGTATCCAAGGAATTGGGTGATGAAGAGGAGAGCTGCTGTGCAGAGACAGTGACATTTCTGTAGTCTGAGGACATGTGGCTAGGGAGGGAATAATGGAAGTGTGATGAATGGAGGTCTCTGGTTGAGAAATTAATTACCTTAAACAAATTAATTAATTGAAAGAATAAATAAATATATATATTAAAGATGATAGAAACCAGGTTTCTCACTGAGAACGGCTTAAAACAGAAAAGAACAGAAAAGGGAGAGTCTATAAGGAAACTTAAGGTGTGGAATTAGAAGCATCGGTGTACACATATTTGGTTTATTATTATTTATGCACACTTAAATAGGTATAGATGTGTATATACAATTAAGTTTGCGAACTCATCCTAGAAAAAGTGCTACATACCTCATTGCTGAATATCACTAAGTCCCCTTTGAAGTACTCCCCTTGGGAAGCTGTGCACCAATGCCAGCACCTAGTCCACCCTTCAAAGCAATTTTGGAACTCTTTCTGGAATGGCCATCAGAGCTGTCGTCATATGACCCTTGATATCCTGAATGTCATCAAAATGTTTCTTTCAATATTTCCTTTATCTTCGCATAAAGACAAAAGTCATTGGGGGCCAGATCAGGTGAGTAGAGAAAGTGTCCCAATACAGTTGTTTGTGTACTGGGTAAAAACTCCCTCCCAGACAGTGCCCTGTGAGCTGGTGCATTGTTGTGATGCAAGAGCCATGGGTTGGTGAAAAGTTCACGTCGTTTTTATCTTTTTCATGCAGACTTTTTAGCACTTCCAAATGGTAAACTTAGTTGACTGTCCAGTTGGTTCAAATTCTTAATGAACAATCCTGCTGATATCAAAAAAGGTTAGCAACATCATTTTAACTTTTGATTTGGACTGATGGAACTATTTTGGTCGTGGAGAATTGGCTGACTTCCATTGTGCACTTTGATGCTTAGTTTCAGGGTCATATTGGTACACCCATGTTTCATCACCAGCGATAACATGGCCCAAAACATTGTCTTGCCTCTTTGAAAGGTCTTGGCAAACTCAGACTCTCCTTTGCTTTTTGTTCATTGGTAAGCTCCTTCGGGACCATTTTTGCACACACCTTTCAGTTAAGCTTTTCCTGTTTCTCTGTTGATGTTTATTTGGTCTGCTGCACTTCTCACAGTCAGTCAATAATTTTGATGCACAATTTGACGAATTTTTGCAATGTTTTTTTGTCAGTTCTGCTCATTCCTGAACGCCCTGACCTCTCTTTATCAGTGATGCTTTCTGTCCCCTCAGAAAAACGTTCAATCCATTGGTACACTGCCATTTTCTTCATGGCATTATCCCCATAAACATGCACTAACATGTCTCTGATTTCACTTCCATTCTTGCCAAGTTTAACAAGAAATTTAATGTTTGTTCATTGCTCTAATTCAAGCTCCGACATTCTCGCAACAACACACAAAAACATACATCAGCAATAATGAATGCTATGTGGCAAAACACTACCATACATTGGTACAAACATAGCTGTGAGACACTGATATATCAAGGTTATGAAACCTTACTGATTTATTTGTAGAGTGCTGCCAACATAAATACACGGTGGCAAGTTCATAAACTTAATTGTCAGATCATGTGTGTATATGTGTGTGTGTGTGTGTGTGTGTGTGTGTGTGTGTGTGTGTGTATTTTATGTAGTTCCTAGCTCTAAGAGGACTCAGTAACAGTCAAACCCTCAGTAACAGTGAGTGCATCTGTTGCCCAGATCTTGGTTTCTAAATACCATCCTTGACTAAAAGGAATCAGGGCTTCTTGGAGAACTAGCTAATTCTAAGGTCAGGGAGGAAAAGTACAAGATGAGTTTAAGAGATTTTTTTTTTGTGTGTGCTATAAAGTAAGAAAGTACTCTAAATGATGGTGACATGTCAAAAGTATACATGAACCACTTTAAAAGGTCTCCCAGTGGCCAAATCTTTTATAATTTGAGCAACAATGTAGAGTAATAGAGTATAACCCATAGAATAAAATAATGCACAAGTGTACATTGATATAAACAAACAAATTAATTGGGCAAAGGAGGGAGGACAACGCTCTTTAAAGTAGAATGTCAATTAAAAAACATTGAGCGAATGATGGGATTAGATAATCACCATGATAATGATATTGGATAAAGGCAAGAGTAGTCAATTCATGCTAAGGCTGGTGGGTAAAAGTTTGATGAGGAATAGGATATTGGTGTATCTTCAAAATAATTCCATATAATCTAATCATACACAATGGGAAAAATAGACTTCATAGTGGAGAAGCCTGGCCAGGTGTTCAGTTGATAATGATGTGTAGGTTTAGTATGCACCATATCATTTCTGTATATTCTTTCCAAGAATGTATGGCCTGAATGTGGTTATGAGGAACATCAAATAGACCCAGATTGAAGGTCATCCTAGAGAATGAAACATGAGGAAAAGATTAAAGACCTGTTCCAAATTGAGGAAGACAGAGGAGATCTGATAACTAAATGTGTTCCTGGATGGAATCCTGAATCAGAAACAAAAGAGAAACATTGTGGGGACATTTGATAAAATTTTAATGTTTCTGAGGATTGCCTCTGTGTTATATCAGTGGTGATTATCTGATTGGGATGGTTGTATGATGCTAATGTAGCAAAGTGTCCTTGTTTTGGGAGGTATACACTGGAGTATTTATGAGAGGAATGAGGAATCACATCATAAAAAGATAGTAATACTAACACATTTTCTGTAGGCTTGAAATTATTTTAAAATACAAACAAAACTAAACATACATTTCTGATTATAAATTTTATCTTTTGAACTCTGTTTCTCTATTTACAGATTATTACATTTTGCTACACTTACATGATTCAGTAAATATTTATTGGTTGAATAAATACTGCATTTTATCTAAGAATTTAAGAATTCTCTTGTTTTAATATGAATAATAAATATATTTTTAACTTTGTCTTTCAGAAATCTGAGGTTGATGGTAGTTTAAGTGATAGCCACGTGTCTCCTCCAGCCAAACGCACTTTGAAACAACCTGATTCTGTTTGCAAAGACAAATCAAAATCACGAAGTACTGGGCAGCGAGAGGAATGGAACATATCAGCTGGACAGGCCAGGTGAGAAGTGAGAACTCAGTGACTTTTTTTGGTGAATTGTTTGATGTGATTCAGGGCTTATATTAGTGCTAATTTTCTTAAAATGTAAAGTTACTAGCATCTAGAAATACTTACAAATTGTATTAAACTTTTTAATTTTTGTATGTAATTTTGTTTAAATATATATAAAACTATGTTTTATAAAACTATGTTGTATGTAATAGAAACTTATTACTAAAACAATATAGGTTTTGAAAGGTCTTAAAGATGTGTACATGTTTATAGTCCTGAAAATTTAAATAAAAACATGTGGTTAGAATTATTATTTATTTGAAAATAGGTAAAATCTCCCCTTTGAAAACAAATATTCCACTTGAATTGACATACTAAAATATAAAATCTAAATTAATTTTTAAAGAAATCTTTTCATCTCTCTGCTTGTTTTCAACTTAAATCTGCTTTGTGTTTGATTTAGTATGTAGCAGGGAAACTTAATTTTACTCACCAAAGTAAATAAATGGTAATAGTTTAATGTAGATAGGATCAACATACACACACAGAAAAGATTTAAACTTGAACTCAGAATCTTTAGCTTCTCTTTTCTTCAAAATTTGTGATACAGATGTGCTGATTGCAGACAGAAGTAAAGAGGGGATCTTTTGGTTTCTTTCCTTCTTGAAGTTATTTAAAAATACTTTGATTTACATATATATTTATATATATATGTGTGTGTAAATTCTGGATACTATTACTCTTTAATGGAAAAAAAAAATCTTTGGAATTACATAAACTTTGACAGGCGGTGTATATTAGTTATATGAGTCCCTAAAGAGTCTTTACCTATTTCAGTATGTTCCAGCAAAGGTACCACTTTACTTAAAATTTGTTTTGTTTTTTTTTGGTTTTTAAACATTAAAAAAAATTTAGGGAGTTCCCTGGTGGTGTAGTGGCTAGGCTCTGGTGCTCTCAACGCCGAGGCCTGGGTTCGATTCCCAGCCAGGGAGCTACCCCCCGCCAAAAAAGAATTAATTACAGTTAACATTCAATATTATATTAATTTCAGGTGTACAGAAGAGTGGTATTTGAAATCTTTTATTTTGCATAGTCGGGAACTAAGTATAAGTAATAGAGGAACCTTTCTCGTACTCCTTCATATGTGAGATGAAACAGATCCAGATCACTGTAATGACATTTCATAAGATGAGTACTGCCCTTTAATTACACTTCTAGACTTGATCTACCTGTTATAATCTGTGTCCTGTATTTATTTAATGAGTGAATTGGGCTGCTTTTTCTAGATAAATGTTTTTTAAAAATGTTCCTTTGCTGTTAAAGTTTGACCTTTAATAATAAGATAATTTTAACAGTTTAATTCAAGTATGAGTATGTGATACACTAGATTTCCCACATCTTACCCACTCAGAAAGCCTTTATGTAAATTGATGTCTTTCATATAAAAAGGCCTCAAATAATTTTACAGAGGAGATAGGTAGTTTTGCTTCCACTTACTTAGGTATACTTTAGACTGTTACATTCCTTTTAAAAAAACACTAACTACATTTTGAATAAAAAGCTTATGAAGTAATGAATGCTGACAAAATTTACTATTCTCTTTTGGCACAAGAATAATGTTTAGCATTTCACATTTAAAAATATTTTTTGAGTTAAGCTTTCATCTAGGAATGTTAAGTGCTACACGGTTAGAATTTTTTGGTGTTTTCTTATGACTTGAAAAGAAAATAACATTTGATTTAGTATAATAGATTCAACAGAATTGAATTTTAAGTGAAAATTGTAGTTAAATGTATTTTAGATTTTGAAATAACAAATACAAAAGTCAGAATTTATTTGAAAGCTTCTGTTTGTCTTTATGTCATGAATCTGAGAATTCTGATTTCTTTATTGTGTTATCTAAGGTCTATGAGCATCGAAGCTAAAATGATTGAATTTCCTTAACAAAAACAATGTCATATAAATATAGTTCATTTGGAGGAAAATTGAATATAGATAAGAATTAGTATTATCTATGAAAAATAATGAATCCTAAAGAATTTTGTATAGACTATTAAATTATTTTTTTAAATTTTTAAAATTTTTAATTTTATTATTTTTTATTATTTTTAAAATTTTTTAAGTTTTTAAATTTTTTTATTGCTAAATTCTTTAAAGAAATTGCAGTTTATTGCTAAAATAACTTTCGGGTGAAGAGAGAGGTAAAAGTGAGACAAGAATTTCAAAATCTTCATAAATGATTTTAGAGGAGTAATCTGGGCTGACGTATTTGAAGTCCCGCGTTTTTCAATGTAATTATGATTGATAATTTGTTGTAAAATGAGGATTTTACTTGGTCAAAAACCTTTTTTTTTTCATATTTGGTTTTACTGGGGGTCAGGGACAGAGCTTTGGCATTTGGGGTTGGCTCTCTTGGTCTCCTTGATCCACTCCAGGAAGGATAGGAGTTTGGTGAAGATGCCTGCCATATTGGGTTGGCCACACGGGGTGTGGCCCCAAGATGTGATTCCTTGAAGCACATTATTACAGATCAGCAGGTCTCCTGAGTCACCCAAACAGGTGTCCTTGCCACCCTTTAAGTGTCCAAACCACAGCATGATGTCTGTCACCTTTTGGGGGCGGGCTTTGTCACACACATTGTTAGGCAGGAGTTTGAGGTGCACACATTAGAGCCTATCTGGGAATTCAACTGCATCATAATTTTGATGTTGCCCCAGCCAGAGGCACAGTGGGTGCTCCCCAGTTGGGGCTTCTGGGTCGGCTCTGCCAGGCGGAACAGCATGAGGTCATAGCTATAGTCCTTATATGGATAGGTGGTGTGCTTCTTCAGGAGGCTCAGGTTGAATTGAGGGTGTGGGAAGCTCTTACTGACCTGGATGAACTGTGCTGTGTCTTGCTGCCCAAACAGGTTGTGGTGACCTAGCCAAAGCTGGTAATTATTGAGGAGAGGAAGGGACCAAGGGAATGAGGGGAGAGTTGGGGAAGGGAGAAGGGGCAAGGCAACATGGAGGCAGGTCCCAAAAGAGAAAGAGAAACAAGGAAGAAAACTGAGCACAAAAGGTTTAGAATCATGGAAAAATAGAGGTAGTGAGGAAATAAAAGAATGCAGTGTTGGAAAAGGCAAATCCAGAGACAGAGAAAAGGGAGTGAAAAAGAGAGAGCTTAAAAAGACACGGGATGAGAAAGGCAGAGGGGAGAACAGAGAGAGGGGGTGCAGAAGGGAGGCAGGATTCGGAAGAGAAAAGACAGATGGTGAGAAACAAATGGAAGCAGTAAGAGTGAAGGAGTAGAACAAAGGAGGAGAATGAGAAATGGGCAGAGTGGGAAAGGGCTCGTCAAAAATCTTTACTCCATACTCTTTAATGTAGAAACTCACAAATATACAAGCTTGGACAATTAATGTCGCGAGCTCATCCTAGAAAAAGTGCTAACTACCTCACTGCTGAGTATCATCACTACAGTCACCTTCGAAGTCCTCCCATTGGGAAGCCATGCACCGACGCCAGCGCCTAGTCCAACCTTCAAAGCAGTTTTGGAGCTCTTTCTCTGGAATGGCCATCAGAGCTGTTGTCGTACCCTGAAATCTGACAATTAAGTTTATGAACTTGCCACCATGTGCTTACATTGGCAGCACTGTACTAACAACTCGGGAAAGTGTCATAATCTTGGCAAGGGTAATACGATGATAACTCCGATGGCCATTCCAGAAAAAGAGTTCCAAAACTGCTCTGAAGGGTGGACTAGGCACTGGTGTCGGTGCATGGCTTTCCAAGGGGAGGACTTCGAAGGTGACCGTAGTGATGATATTCAGCAATGAGGTAGGTAGCACTTTTTGTAGGATGAGTTTGTGAAATTAATTGTCAGACCTTGTACATATTAACCTAGATAGATGTTGTGATGTACAAATATTTTGAGTACAGAATCCAATTTTATTGACTTGTCAGCTGACATTTATTTAGCTTCTAGACATTTATTTAATTTGGAGGCTTGTGTGTGCTGTGGTTGGTGGCAACCTGGGGAATGTGGCATGCGTTTGATGTCTCTAGAATAACAGAAAAGCGTACTCTAAGATACAGACAAAAATTACATCTTTGATAAGACAAACTGTACGCTTAAATGTATTATGCGTGCACAATTATTTTGTGTTCGAATGATGTGAGAGTAGTAAGGTTAGGCAGAAATGTAACCACCTCTGTTAGACAGTTGAGGCACATTGGGACTAAAGGGTGGTAGCGTGTAAGGTCTTCCAAACTGAGGCTTTTGTTGAACTGAGGTTTAAAACCCTCATAAATAATTAAATCCTTGAGTTTAAATGAGAAAGGGAAAATAAGTAAAGATTTTTAAGTCTGGTATTGCTTGGTGGTGTGTTCCAGATAATTAAAGGTATAGAAAATTCTAATGTGATAATCACCTCATATAAAGTGATACTGTCTCCACTTTAAAAATTTAAGGAACAGTCATAGGGAAATATCCCCGACCCCACTCTCCTTTCTAAAAATAAACAAAGGAGACTTTATAATCATAAAGGACTTATCAGAGGATTAATTTAAGCTGTGAACCCACCTGGTTACATTTTAAGTAATTAACTTTTGGGAACATTGATTCAAGAGTCATTTAGGCACATATAATACTGTATTGGCAGGCCAACTCAAAATCCTGGTATTCTCTCATATACACAGTATTTAATATTGTCTGCTTTTCTTAATTTCTCCTTTTTATAAAGAGTATTGGTAATGGTAAAATGGTAACAACCTATGTTGTAAGATAATTAGATTGATTGAAGAACATGTCTCCCCCTATCCCCACCCTCCTTAAAACAGATCTTTTATAAGCAAAGAAATAAAAGTAAACATTATCTTCTTCAGAGGGACATAAAGCTTACTGTGCTTTTTTCCCAGTGATATTGGTATTGTTCAGAAAAGTTTTAGATTTCTTTTGTAGAATGATTTTAGGGTTAGCATCCTATTCTTTTGACTAATTTAACTATGTGTAATTTTAACTATTTGGTTTTGCATACAGCTAAAATTCATTTGGAACCAAGACTTGTAAATAAATTGATCAAACTGAGTTAATATTATGTTGGGTTCAAAGCCAAAGTATATTTATGAAGTAATAATTTTTTTTCTATGTGATTTTAAGTGGATTTTGATATTGATTCTAGAGAATTCCGCATGTATAAGCTAAGGAATATTTTATTAATAAATCAATGTTGTTACTTTGTAATCAAATTCATACGCCAGAAGAATTGTATACTTGGTATACAAAGGTGCTAAAAATGAAGTACTTTCCAAGAGGGAGTATGTTAGAACAAGAACGTTTTGTTGTTTTCTGGGGGCTAGGGGGATTGGACTTTTTGTTTTTGTTTTTTTGACATTGTAAATACACTTAATAGTTTGAGTGTTTGTTCATGTCTTTTAGTCATCCTAGCTATGACCTTCATTAGGCAGGAGTATTTATAATTAAGAGTTATAAGATTTAACATTTATAATTGAATCAGAGTGCCAGAGTAACCAGAAACATTAGAATAATTTAGTTAAAAAATTTGTGCACACCACATAGATAGGAGACATTCATGTATATTTACTGTTTAATGAATGTTCTCCCCTTGTTTTTTTTAATCTTTGAAACTATTAATTGTTGAGTTTTTAAGAAAAATACCTCAGTAAGTTTATGCTGACAGCTCTTTTATGATGTAACAATTTAGTTCTTAACTTTCTAATTGTAGTAAAGTGTATGGGACTTTTTCTTAAGTCTTCATGGTTTGATGATTATTTAAGTATCTCTCCTTTAATATTTCTCTTCCTCCACCCAAAAGGGAGACTTGTACAATGAGAAATAAGCCAAATTTTCATTGCCTATTTAGAATGTGTAATAAAATATTTGAAGGAATTATTAAATAGTATTGGTAGTCAAATATTCTTTTCTTTTTACAATTGTTTTTGTCATTGTTTCAATTTTATTTTGTTAACCAAAGCCAGTAGTCTGTGATCATTGCTACTTATGACATCAATTAATTTATGGTAAATTAGGCTTAAACTTTATCACTGGATTTTAATTTACAGAGTTGAAGAGACAGAAAGTTCTGTTACTACAACTTTTCTTGAGTAATGAAATGACTTAGTGTGTGTTATTAGTTGGTATATTATCAGTCTTAGAGTAAAAGAATGTCTTTACTTAAAAATAATATTATTACCTACCAACACTTAAAATGATTCCACCAGGATTACATTTCTTGCTTCTTTAAATGAATGTTGATGTGTTTGCATATTAAATATAATTGTGTTCTAGGTTAACTTCTCAGCCTGGTGCTACATTACCAAACGGACACAGTAGCTTATGTAAGTATTCTGTTATGAAACTGGTTATTTAAAATTTTCATAATGTTTTTAGAGTTAAATCTTTAAAGTGGTGTAAAATAGAATGATTTACAAGTATGCTAAGCATACTGTTGGAAATGACCAGATTTCAGTAATAATAAATACTGATTGTTAAATGTTGAGAATTCAGGACAATAGAAATAATTTAAATTATTATGACAGATTGTAAACATTTATAGAAGTTTAAATTATTGGATATTAAAACCATTTAATAGGTCATATTAAACTTTTTGTAGTCTTTTAAAAGTAATTTTTTGATTTTTTTTTTTTTTTTAATACTCTGTACTTTGAAATGGAAACATCTCTTTTCTTGTAGCCCTTCGAAGCCATCCCCTTCGAGGGGAAAAGAAGGGAGATGGAGACCTTTCTTGTATAAATGGTGACATGGAAGTAAGAAAGAGTTGTCGTTCCAGGAAAAACAGATTTGAAAGTGTGAACCAGAGTTTGTTATTTGATCAACTAGTAAATAGGTATGAATGCTTATGCAGTAAGCTGTTTTATATAATTATTTGATTTTTAAGCCAGTTATGTTTTTAAAAAATAACTTAAGCATGACTTAGTAATAAATACAGTTTTATAACAATTTGAATTAACAGTGGTTAGCAGTGATTGTCAGTTTATAGTCAGTTCACTAGATTTAATAGAATTTATGTAAAATTTTCTCATCCTCTTTAAGCTCCTATACCTAGTTAGATATTATAAAAAAATTTTTATTCTGTCTTCACTACTATAGTCATTTAGTATTTTCTTATTTAACATTTGTATTTTTGACAATTTTCAAGCAAAAGTTTCATTATTACATATAATAAGTATAGTTTTGCTTAGTCAAGATTTTGAATTGAAGGTCTTTTGAGATTGGCTGTGTGGGATGTAACTAGTGAGTGAGCCTAGCTGACTGCTCAAGATCTATATGCAATGAAACGTTATTCTTCTCAGATAATAAATTATCTATGTAATCTTTGCAAAGGCCTAGAGAAGGAGATCAGTACAGTTCCTCCTTGACAGGAGAGGAAATTACATTTTTATAGTGATAAAGTTAAATTTGAGTATTATTGTTTGTTAAGTACTTAGATTAGTCTGTGGACACATATAAGTGTTAAGTGTGTTTAAAAGATAAAGTATGCTTATGTCAGCATATATTTCATGGATGTCAGTATTTTGTCATTTCTAAAATACCTGTTCGTTACCTTATTGGCTTTAAACTTTTTATAAGTCCTTTATCCTTTATAATTCTTAACACCATCTTCAAATAAAAAAATTAAATATTATTTTTTTTCAGTGCCTTGGCTCTTACAGTCAATTATTTTAGTAGTATTATAAATTTAACTATTTGGAGTCTTATAAACAAAAGTCTTCTATTTTATAAGTTTTACTTTAATAAATATATTAAGGTGGAAGATCTTGGTTCTATCTTTTTTGGGGGCATTATCTTCTGATAGATGCCAATTCAGAAAGAGATACTTAATGGGATGCTATGTACAGTTATGTGTCAGAGATGACTCAGTTATACTTTGATGAAGACCTCTTTTACGTATATGACATAGTGTACACTCCCATAATTGGCCTGAACCCTCATTTTATTATATGATTGTAGTACTGCGGAAGCTGTCCTACAAGAAATGGACAACATTAACATCAGACGGAATCGTCGATCAGGAGAAGTAGAACGACTTCGCATGTGGACAGATACAGAATTTGTGAGTACATTAACTTTAACAACCTTTGCAATTTTTTTGTTTTGACTGAGGAACAAAAAGGAAGAGTGAACAGCATTTGGGTTTTGTTGAATTAACAGAGTTGTACCTTCTTGGACTTGGGATTTTTTTTTAAAATATATTTTTATTGTTAGACTTACTGGGGTGACATCTGTTAGCAGGGATTACATATGTTTCAGGCATACAATTCTACAGTACACTGTCAACTTATAGTAAGTTCACCACCTAATGGGACTTCTCTTTCCGTCACCTTATATTTAGCTTCCCCCCTCCCTCTGCTCCCACCCCCTCCGCCTTCTCCCCTCCCTATCCCACTCGTCCCCAAATAAACATTAAACTATTTTTTTTTTTTTTTTTTTTGGTAGTTCCCTGGCTGGGAATCGAACCCAGGCTGCACCGTTGATAACATTAAACTATTGATTGCGTCCATGGGTTATTTGTTTGTTTGTTCCTTTTGTTTTTTTCTTTGTTGCTTTCAGTTTTATATTCTGCATATGAGTGTAACTTGGGATTTTATTGCTTTCTCTTTCTTCTTTTATCCGTACTCTACTTGCCACAACATTCCCCCAAAGATCCTCTACACTTTTGCCAGAAGTGTCATCTGAAAGTACAGCTCTGATTGTGTAACTTTGCTGATCTGACCTTTTTTTATTGAAATGGATTTTTTATTGTATACTGAATTAATTAAAAACACTTTGGCCTTCATAATCTTCGCACACACCATTGCCCAAATATGAACAGATCATTCTTATTCTCCTATCTTGTATTCCACTTAATACTTCTGGTTAGGGACTGATACAATCCTACCTTTGTTTCAAGGTTCATCTCCAATGTTGCCTCTCTTCCCAGCCCTTTTCAAGAGAGTGTTGTCTCTTTGAATTCTACTTTGTATCTTTATTGGCATTTAAATTGTTTTACTTTCTTTTATAGTTACCTTTGACTTACCTGTCCTACTAGCCCATAATTTGCTTGAGGGGAAAAAGTATGTTTATGGCATTATACTTTTCAATTTAAAAATTTTTGAAAGTTTTATTTATTTATTTCTCTTGTTTCTTATATTTATTGAATTCAGGAAGCTCCATTTTCACAAATCTGTGCCTTGCAAATAGGTGCTCAGTAAGTTTTTATGAGTGGACGTGTCCCATTGGATTATAAAATTTATAGTTGGGATTAAATTCCATGTTAATATTTGACAGATTTCTTTCTTTAAAAGGAAAACATGGATATGTATTCAAGGGTGAAAAGGAGAAGAAAATCACTGAGAAGAAATAGTTATGGGATACAAAATCATCATGAAGTCTCTACTGAGGGTGAAGAAGAAGGTTTGTATAGCACCTTATAAAATAAGTCTGAGAATGTTCAGATAGAAGGAAAGAAAAAATACAAATAATATATGTGTAATATTGCTGGGTAGGGGATTTTGGGCTCCAGGTCTGTATTTTGTGTAATTTGGAATAATTTTTATTTGATTGGCATTTTGAGTTATTTCCTGAACTTGGGAAAATGCCCTTAGTGTATACCCAGTATACATTGTTAAGTAATATATATATTAGTAGATATTGGTAGTCCTTAAGTGGCCTAATCTGATGTGGCATTTGCCATGGGCCGATTTGCTTGTTAGGTGAGGCCTTTTTTGTATTCAGGTACCTTCTAACTGGAAGCCTGTATCCATAGTCATCTTCATCCATATCCCCTAAATCTTGGATTATTTAGATCCCAAATTTAGTGTGGACTGAGGAGTAAATGGTGAAATTTAGAGAAAGAGGGACTGCTTCTGGTGGAGGGGGTTGTACCATTTTTTTTCAGAGGCATGTCTGGGTTTTGAAGTAAAGAACCCTGACTGAATTTGTAGGGCTAGAACTGGAAGCATGATGAAAACATATTTACCCTAAGGATTATAAATCAATGACCAGTACATACAGGATTTAATTCTATAGTAGTTAAATGTTTTTATTGAAATGGATTTTCAGAAGGTTTGGTGTATTGAAATGCAGGGTATTTGTGTTTTACCAGGAAATCTTAGTAATTCCCGCTGTTCATGTAGCTTAGATTGAGAATGGGTTTATTTCTCATATTCTGTAATAATTATATTATTAGCAAGTTTTAAAGAGTTGATATTTTTAATGAAGGTACTTTATTGAGCAAATTAGGTACTTTGTTGAGCAAATTATTATTGTTGTTACAGCTAGAACCTCTATATTGCTTCCTTTGGAGAAAATCAGTATAGGTGAGAAAGATTTATAATGTGATTTTTGCCTTTTCATTAACTGAACACTTTTGTAGAGTTTCCAAAGTCGATTTGCCATGCATAAGATTTCTTCCTGTAATAAATAGTCTGTTCCTTTGCAGATGTTTTTCAAAAGTAATTTTTTTGAAGGTTTAAGAAAAGTTATTTTGGTGCAAGTAATTTATAGTATTATTTAGTATAGTAATTTATAGTATTATTTAGATAAGTAATAATATATTTGCTGATTTTCTCTATAACCTAATAGTAAGATTTTTAGAAATTTAGAATAAGCTTTCGGATGTTATGAGTAAAATGTAAAATCCTTTGTGTTTTAGTCCGCTGTTTCACTCAGCATCACTGGCAATTTAAAAATTTTTTTCCTCTGCCTTAATATGATTGTATTATATTGATAATTTTTGTGGTTAAAAAGTTAATTATAAAGTATATTGTATTTGGGGACCATAAGCCTATGAATTTTCATCAGACTTTTAATTTAAACTGTAAATGGATGTCACATTCATAGCTATAGGCAAATGACATTTTTTTTCAAGCCACGTTTTAAAAATAAACATTTAGGATTTATATACATTATAACTTTTTTACAAGTATAGATAGGTGAATTATCAAAAGTGATCACTAATCTCAAGAAATAAACTGTCGTGTTAACAGCTCCTTGGAAATCTGCTTCATGTTCCGTCCCAATTTGTACCTCCATTTTCCTACCAAAATGTGTAATCCATGCTTACCTGTTGTCAGCAGGCCTAACACTTAAACTGTTACACTGCCAACAAAAATTGCTCTTGTTGTAAAAGTAGTAATTATCATAAGCATAGTGTTTTGAACTGCCAAGTGGTATTTGAATACTAACTTTATTCAGTAGTTAATAGGACATTGAATGAGGTTTGCTGTAGTAAAACTCTGAATCATCTTCTATTACTCCTTTGTATGA
Organism: Lyroderma lyra; assembly: GCA_004026885.1. Lineage (NCBI taxonomy): Eukaryota > Metazoa > Chordata > Mammalia > Chiroptera > Megadermatidae > Lyroderma > Lyroderma lyra. The sequence continues at coordinate 38,535 of PVJL010000721.1, read as the reverse complement.
CTCAAGAAATTGGAAGGTCATAAGTGTATCAAGATATCAAATATGATCATACAGATATTTAACAGAGAACTATATTGATTACTTGTAGGAAAGACATTTCCCTTACATCTAAGTTGATTTTTAATTATATTGATTTGTACTGTATCATATAATGTTGATACTTTTAAATGTCAAATGTGCAAAAAGAGTAAAAGATAAAATGTAAATATTCAGTTCTAGAGTGGACCAATCCTTGTGGATTAAAACAGTTTTGTGTGTGTGTGTGCGTGTGTTTGTGAAACTAGAATCTCAAGAGGAGGACGGAGATATAGAAGTTGAAGAGGCAGAAGGAGAAGAAAATGATAGACCATATAATCTGAGACAAAGAAAAACAGTGGATCGATACCAAGCACCTCCAATAGGTAGGAGACTCTAAATAACTTCTTTTTGTAGTTGAGTGGCTTATTTTGCTCCACCCCTTTAAAAAATTAGTGCTGCTGAATTTAAGAGAATGAAATCTTATAGATTCCATACAGCTTTTCCTATGTACTTCTTTTCACATACACAACAGAAATAAAATTGAAGTATATACTTGCAATATATAATAGAATTACATAGAGCAGCAGTCCCCAGCCTTTTTGGCACCAGGGACTGGTTTTATGAAAGACAGTTTTTCCACAGATTGTGGGAAGGGGTGTTGGGATGAAGGGAGAATGGTTTCAGATGATTCAAGTGCATTACATTTATTGTGCTCATCATTTCTATTATTATTATTACATTGTAATATATAATGAAATAATTACACAATTCACTTGCCACTATAAAGCCTGCCACCAGATGCAGCTTAATTGTCTCTTGCCATTCACTGATAGGATTTATTATGTAGTCTCAGTGCAGTCAAACCTTTCTGCTAATGTTAATCTGTATTTGCACCCGATCCCCAGCTCTAGCATCACTGCCTCAGCTCCACCTCAGATCATCAGGCATTTGATTCTCATAGGAACACACACCCTAGATCCCTTGCATGCACAGTTCACAATAGGATTTGTGCTCCTGTGAGAATCTAACCTGGATAGGAAGGAGGCTGAGCTCAGGTGGAAATGTGAACGATGGGGAATGGCTATAGATACAGATGAAGCTTCGCTGGCCTGCCCACCACTCATTTCCCGCTCTTTGGCCCAGATGGGGACTCTGGGCATAGAGCATGTGCTTTTTATTTAAAGAACCTTAAATTAATAAATACTGCTCATACTTTTATATTACTTTATAGTTTATTGGGTACTTTCATACGCAGCAGTTCTTTAGGGCACGTGTATCTATGTTTCCAGTGGTTAAGCAATTTAGCCCAAGGCACAGAAATGGTACACGACTGCAGCTTGGCCAATAACCTAGTTATTATTTATTTAACTTTATTTAATTTTTTCAGACAGAAACAGTTTAAATCTACTGACAAGTAGTAAGTTCCACCAGGTACTGTTTCATTGACTTTTTCCAGCTCTTGGGAGATTCTGTCACTATTGATCTCCAAGTTTTAAAAAATTGAGATGTAATTCACATCATGGAATTAACCATTTCGCTGTTTTTTTCTGATTTTTAATCTATACAATTTATTGGTTTTTAGTATATTCACAAGGGTGTGCAGTCATCACCACAATCTAATTCCAGAATATTTTATTGCTTCTATACTTCCACCCCCCAGCCCCATCCTTGGGAACCACTAATGTACTTTCTGTCTATAGAGTTGCCTATATGTGACCTTTTGTGTTTAGCTTCTTTCACTTAGCGTGATGTTTTCAAGGAAGAACCTAGAGCTTTTTACTCAGACTCTGAAACAATGATTGGATCTCTGAAAGGGATCCGAGTTATTTTAGTAGAAGCTTGTACAAATATCAGATACTTCTTTATTCCAATTAAGTAACTGTCACAGGTAGTTCTGTTAATAATGGGGGAGGTGTGTTGGGACAGATAAAAGACTGTGAACCATTTTTCTAGATTTTTTAATTGAAGCTTATTGAGGTATAACTGAAATACAGTTCATTGCTACTGCACATATTTAATGTGTACAATTTGGCACGTTTGAAATACCTTAGGTATGTATATATAAAACTGTCACCACAGTCAAGATAATGAACATATTCATCACCCTCAAAATTTCATCCTGCCTGTTTATAATCTCTTAACCTTCTTGTGCCTACTCCCCTCCCAGTCCACGGGCAGCAACTGATCTGATTTGCTTTTTGTCACTATAGATTAGTTTACTATTTTTCAAATTTTATGTACAGTACCTAGTACATGTTCTTTTTTGTCTGACTTTCACTCAGCATTATTATTGTAAGAGTCACCCATGTTGTTGAATACAAGGTTAGACAGTTCATTTCACAAACTCATCTTAGAAAAAGTGCTACATACCTCATTGGTGAATATTGCTATGGTTGCCTTCGAAGTACTCCCCTTGGGAAAGCTATGCACTGCCACCAGAGCCTAGTCCACCCCTCAGAGCAATTTTGGAACTCTTTCTGGAACAGCCATCAGAGCTGTCTTCGTCCTCAGAATCTGACAGTGAAGTTTGTGAACTTACCACCGTGTGCTTACGTTAGCACTGTGCAAACAACTCAGTAAGGTGTCGTAACCTTAGTAACTTACTGAGTTTGTTCAGAGCTGGCAACGTAAGCACACAATGGCAAGTTCACGAACTTCACTGTCAGATTTTGGGGACAAAGACAGCTCTGATGGCTGTTCCAGAAAAAGAGTTCCAAAATTGTTCTGAGGGGTGGACTAGGCTCTGGTGGCAGTGCATAGCTTCCCAAAGGGAGTACTTCATAGGAGACCATTGTGATATTCACCAATGAGGTATGTGGAACTTTTTCTAGGATGAGTTCACAAAATTAATTGTCCAACCTTGTATAACAGTAGTGTGTTTCTTTGTATTGCTGAGTAGCATTCCATTGTATGACTATATCACAATTTATTCATTTGTTTCATGGAGATTGGGATTATTGCCATTTCTAGTGTTGGCTATTATAAATAAAGTTGTTAATGAATGTTCATATGCAAGTCTTTGTTCAGACATATGTTTTTATTTTTCTTATTACCTAGGAGTGGGATGGCTGGGTTTTATGATTAGTTGTATATTTAACTTTCTAAGAAATTGCCAGTTTTTCTCCAAAATGATGGTATTGTTTACTCTAAGAGTGTATGAGAATTCTAGTTGGTTCATATTTTTACCAACACTTGATGTGGTGGTCAGTTTTAAAAATTAATTTTAATATGTATTTATTGCAGTTTTAATTTACATTTCTCTAGTGACTAAAGATATTGAGCTTATTTTTATGTGCTGATTTGCCAACATTCTGTGAAGTATCTGTTCAAATCTCTTACTCATTCAGTTGGGTTGTTTGTTTTCTCATTTAAGAGTTCTTCATGTGTTCTGGATTTTAGTTCTTTATCAGATATGTGATTTGCAGATGTTTTCTCAGTGTGTAGCTTTTAAAAAATTCTCTTAACGGTGTCTTTCAAAGAGCAGAATTTGTAGTTTTGAAGAACTTCAATTTATTAATTTTTAAAACATGGATTATGCTTTTTTAGTGTTGTGTCTAAGAAATCTTGGTTTAACCAATAGTTACAAGTATTTAATTTAACATCTTTTTAGAATATTTATTTACAACTTGTACCACAACTTTTAGTTTTGTTGTGTTCCTTCTAGACATTATTCAGAACTTGACATATGACTAGCTTCTGTTAGAAAGTTAACAGAAGTAATTTCTCCTCCTTTAATGCATCAACTTACTATATTATTGTTAGTTATTTCTGTGTTACCCTGTTTTTTTCTTTAAGTACCAGCTCATCAAAAAAAGAGAGAAAGCACGCTGTTTGATATTCACAGATCTCCAGCAAGAAGAAGCCATATCAGGTATGTTTTGTTGGTTTTAGAAAGGAGGAAACACTTACATCTGTCATTTAGATACACGAGGACTGTCCAGAAAGTATCCAACCATATACTATGAAAAATAGAGGCATTTATGGCTGGATATTGATGGCGGTAATGATAATGCCAGTGAGGGATGAAATAGCATCTTCCTTTCTTTAATTAGTGACTAGTAGTTATTCTGCATAGACTGTTAACCTTCCTAATTCAGTTTGCCTGGAGTCGTTAGTTTTAACAATTACATTCACTAAAGACACACAGCTCTCTGGTCTCTTAGAGTTCAATCTAAGTGGTTCATATTGCTTTCATTTGAAGCATTGGTTCAGTTTAGTCTTTGCTGCCTTTCCCCCACCCTTACCCCTTTCTTTTACATGTAGGTACAAAGGGGATTTTTGTTTTTGAAACTTTTGTCTATTAATGTTTTATGAAAAGGTACTGTATTCCCTGTGCCTCAAAAAAAAAAAAAAAATTAAAAGATGAACATGAAAAGCTGTTTTGTAGCCTCAGTAGTCTCTCATTCTCTCATAGTAACATTGTTATTAGTTTGTATATCCTTATAGAATATGTCCGTCTATATGTATGTGTATATGTGCAGATATATGCCAGGTCAGACAATTAATTTCACAAACTCATCCTAGAAATAGTGCTACATTCCTCGTTGCTGAATATCACTACGGTCACCTTCAAAGTACTCCCCTTGGAAAGCGATGCACCACCACTGGCGCTTAGTCCACCCTTCAAAGCAATTTGGGAACTTTCTGGAATGGCCATTAGAGCTGTCGTCATCCCCAAAATCTGGCAATGAAGTTCATGAACTTGCCACTGTGCACTTACAGTGGCAGCACTAAACAAACAACTTGGACACCTTACTATGTTGTTTGTATAGTGCCGCCAATGTAAGCCCATGATGGCAAGTTCATGAACTTCATTTTGCATGTGTACAAGTATGTTCATAGGATAAATTTGTTGCTACACTGCCTTCCTGAACTGTCCTATTGGAAAAAGTGTAGGCTCCCTAGTATCCTTCTTCTCTTTTTCTCTGTGGAACGTACTATGTTTATATTTCATTAGATGTATGAGTACAAGATCTTAATATTTATTGAATGAATGCATATATTTTCTACTAAGCTAATTATAGAAATGATGCTTACAATGTATTTTTAAAAGCTATTTGCTGCTGTAGTGATTTTAAGGATTTTACTCTAAACAGGAGAAAGAAGCATGCTATTCATAGCAGTGACACAACTTCTTCTGATGAAGAACGCTTTGAAAGAAGGAAATCAAAGAGCATGGCAAGAGCAAGAAATAGGTTAGCAAATTTTTTATTGTTATTTCCCTGGTGCAAAAAAGAAGGACTTTTTATTTTTTGAACGGGATTCTTATCTGTACTATTAATAGCATTTTGCTAACACATATTTTAGACTACAGTGATGCGCTGACTTGGTTTTTACTTAGTAATTCTTAGAGTTGACATCTGACCTTGGGAAACTTCCATAAATTATTAACTGTGTAATTGCTCATTGAAATAGTATGCAGAAGGTAAAGGAGGAAGAGCCACAGGGAGGAGACCAACCTTTATGGCGGTCTTTTTTTTCTGTACCTCTCCTCTGATCCAAATCCATTTAATGAGGCTGATTTTAGATGTTTTTAATGATTACAACCCTCAAATTAAGATTTGGCTTCTAATAGAATTATCTTAGAAGCCCTTTTATTTTTATTGGAAAATTTGTTTTATAATTTTTTTGGTTTAATGAGTGCCTGTAGTGCTCTTTTCTTAACTAGGGTAAATGATTGATTACTACATGGCTCACTAAAATTGCAGAAGTTTTCCCTAAGGGGGAGAATCAGTATTTTGTCTGGTATATAACTGAAGCATAAAATTATCATTTATTTTTTAAAATTTGAGTTAATTTTCTAGCTTATATTATACTAGTAAAAGATATATTGTACTTAGAAAATTGACATTTGGAAAGCATTTCTCAAATTTGGCATTATTTGTCTTTTGTAGAAATACCAGGTTTGCAGTTAGCATGTCTTGGGAACTTGTTTGGATTGCTGTAGATTGTATGCTGACAACTACACCAACTCATGTAGATGATGGAAAGAAAATGGAGGAGAAAAATCTAAGTTTAAATAAAGAAATTTAATGCCTGTTTAATGTGAACTTTTCTGATATTGGCTTTGGAAATACATTTTTAAGAGAAGTTAGGATTCAGAAATGTCAGTGAAGTTTCATTCATTATAGAAGCTATAAATTTTTGAGGCTGTTTGTCATTTTTTGGTGTTTATCCAAGATGAAAAGAGTAAGTAGATTATATTTTCTTAGGGATCATAAAATTGAATAATACAGTATAGCATTTTAGGTAGCTAAAGATTTATTTTAAGGTAGTTACACAAAAGAAAACTTAGTTCTTAAAATGTGGTCTAGACTTTTCTTCTTTTAATTGAAGGGTAAGAAATTTCCTCAGTCATGTAAGCTGAGGATAAATTTAAATATTATTATATTAATATAATAAAGCTTAGTTCATTTAATGCCATATATTACTATTATAGTACATAAGTCAATCTGTTTTTATTTTATATTATATAACAATGGCATGTTAGATAGGTTACATTTTCTAAGTTGGAATAGATTGGGCTTTTTGGACACATAGATTAATGATCTTGTTTGCTTTATCTAGTGAATAAATTTATTTTTGGTCTGTTAAAAAGAATTTGGAAAAAGTAAAAACATGAAATTTTTGTTATTTTCTGGGTTATGAGAAAAAGGAGAACGGTGAAATGTGTCAAAGTCGTGAACTTGTTTTGATATTAAAAATGTGACACATTTAATGCTGCCGACTTGAATTTTTATAAATTTCAGATGTTTGCCTATGAACTTACGAACAGAAGACTTGGCCAGTGGCATTCTCCGCGAACGCGTCAAAGTGGGCGCAAGTTTGGCTGATGTTGATCCGATGAACATTGATAAGTCAGTAAGTTTGTAAATGTTTTTCTAGAAGGACCTTTGTTTTTTAAGGGTTGTATCTTCTTTCTAAAGCAACACACAATAAAAATAGAAATTCCAGTTATCACCATTATTAGTGTTTTGATGTATTTTGGAACCCAGTACGCCGGCCACATGTGATGCTTCCTCAGGTTTTTCCATTTCAGTGTTGCTGGAATATGTAATGACAAATGGGTAGAAAATGAGGCTGACAAATATGGCAAGGCCCCATATACCATGCTAAGCAGTTGGGTATTCTTGAAGCTGCTTAAGTTTCATGATCACATTTACATTTAGACAGCTCACTCTGTCTATGATATGGTTAATGACTTTGAGGGAAGCAAGGCTGGCAACAGAGAGACTGATTTTGGACATAGTTGTAATTTGGAGTAATGGTCATGGTAGAAAGTAGAGTAATGGTTGAAGAAAGTAGCATATGCTTGACAGAATTCAGGAGAAAATTCAGATATGGCAGAATTTGGTGAATTAATTGCTTTTGGGGAACAAGGGAGGGAACAAGTTGAATGTATTACCTAGGTTTCTGGTTTAAGTGACTGGGTGGGATAAGGGATGGCACCATTTTCCAAGACAGGGATTGTAAGAGAAGGAAATTGTATTTCAAGTGTGAAGATGATTGAGTTGTAGGCATATTTAGGTATCTGTGGCACATCACAAACTGAAGTAACTTACAGGAAACTGGTTATTTAAGTTTGGCCTCAATATCTGGGCTAGAAATTTAGATATAAAGATAGTTGAGATCACTCTGGAAAACGGGTAAAGCACACAGGGAAAGTCATGAAAAGAGAGCTAAGATTTAGAGGACGTGATAGATTCTTACTGTTAGTGGAATCTTTTGGGGGGAGATACTTTGGATAAGGTTACTGTATAACCAAGAATGTATTTGATATTTCTTTCTTTGTTTCCAGTTATCTTTCTATTCAACATAATTTGACTGATGCTCATATGAGAGGCTTAAGTTACCAAATGGAATTGTGTCTAGATTTGAAAATGAAATGTTAGGTTCAGTGTGAAATCATTGAAGTAACTCCAGTCTGAAGCAATGGGGGAAGATTCTTTATTCATGAGGACCTAAGAAAAGTTTAGAATCTCATGTCTAATAGTTCACATTCTCAGAGGATTTTATGTAATGATCTTTGCTTATTTGGTTTCCCACCACCTTACTTTCTTGAATCTAGTTCATTTTAGGTATTTCTGCTAGTTAATTAGAGTACATTATTTCTTTAACATTTGATATCATTTACAAGAAAATTTATCTTCTCAGAATGCTTCTGTTAAACTTTGGATTTATTTTTCTAAATTAAGTTTTTTTCTGTCATAGTAATATATTCATTGTAAAACATCTTCAAGTACCATAACATGATAAAAGAAGCAGGGAAAGAAACCTCCCAGACCCTTTTGGTAATCACTGTTAACATTTTGGCGCTATTTCCTTAAAACGCTTTCTTCTATACAGTGTTTGCTTTTTGGTATGTGGGTAGCTCCCTGACTGGGAATCGAACCCAGGCCGCAGCACTGACAGCGCCAGTGCCGAAGCCTTAAGCCACTACACCATCAGGGAACTCCCTATATAGTTTTTTAATTTACAAAGTCTTTGAGATATTTAAACTGTTACAGGTGAGATGAATCATCTGTCTTGCTTGTTGTGATAGATCATTGTTCCCCAAACTTTTTTCATTTTGTTGTCTCCAAAGGAGAAAAATTAAATTTCTCTCTATGTAGATAAATTAGTATTAAAGATTAAGACTTGGTCAGGTAAACTTGAGCTTTGGAAGGTCACAGTTGTAATAGCCAAGATTTTTTTACCCTATTCCTGAATCAGTTATTGCCCCTGCTGAGAATGCATGTGATTGATGGTATTTTAAAAGGCATTTAAATTAGTAGAGTATAAATACAACATAATGTCTCATAGATACCCATTAAAGTATCAGATTGGGCATTGATCTTGATCCTTAGTTACTAAGAGATTAAAGAATGGTAGCTTTATTTGGATGGACTGAAATGTAAACTTGAATTTTATTGCTGACTTTACTTTTGCTACACTTAGTTCAAAGTGTAATTTTTGAACTTTATATTCACCATTTCCTGCTGAAAGAATGTATTTCTGAATCATAATGCTATCTCAAATATTTAAAAAATCTATAAACAATTAAAATTATTTTATTTTAAACTTTTCCCTTGCTTTCCAAGGTGCGGTTTGATAGCATAGGTGGATTGAGCCATCATATTCATGCACTAAAGGAAATGGTAGTATTCCCACTATTATATCCAGAAATTTTTGAAAAATTTAAAATTCAACCTCCAAGGTAAGTATTGTGTCAAATTCAATTAGTAAATAATTATAAATAATTTCATATGTGTTTGTTTGATGTGTTCTAGCAATGAAAATTAGGAAAGAAATTTTTTAGGACCCTAAGGCTGTGGTACTAAGTGTATTCTTGAAGTTTACATTTTTAGCTTTTAAGAGTTAGGTACAAGATGAGATTCTTTATACAGGCCTTGAATATGCAAGTGGATCACCCAAGTGGACTTTCCTTCGTTTTGCCTCCTAATAGCATTGAGTTTGATGCTATATGTTGTTGAGTTTTTGGAAGCACAATTTCAATGAAGTGTTTCCTTGACTTAACGATGGGGTATTTTTGAAATGGTAAGCTTGATAATTTATCTTTATGATCAAATTAGTTGTGTTTGATCATGAGGTGGTTAGATAAATCTTAGAAGAGACTGAAAGATTATGTTGATGGAAATTGGGAAGAATAAAATATTCTGAAGGTGTACATATATAGACTTAGATTTAAACTGTTAAATGTTCCTTTTCATTTAGTAGGAGGGTCTTTTTGTTTAGATTTGATATAATTTATTTTCCATGTGTTTAAGGATATAGAAAATCTTAGTAAAGAGTTATCTTTTATTTAAGTGGTTTAAAAAATTGGCCAAGAACCATATGACTTCACTCATATGTGGAATATAAAACTGAAAGCAACAAAGAAACAAAAACTCATGCACACAGTCAATAGTTTAGTAGTTACCTGAGGGCAAATGGGGAGACGGTGGGAGAGGAGGGAGGGGGAGTCAAATATGTGGTGATGGAGAGAGAACTGACTCTGGGGGGTGAACTAGACCTAATTCAACACATAGATGAGGCACTGTGGAATTATACACCTGGAACCTATGTAATTCTTGTTAACCAGTGTCAACCCAGTTAAGTCTAACAATTAAAAAAAAAATTGACCTATAATTCTACAGTGGCTTTTAAAAATCATCATAATAATTTATTAGTTTTTTATAAGATGTGAATTGAATTTTTAAAATAATTATTTTTTCAAAGTCATTAAAGTATTATATAGCCTTGGAGAAACTTAAAACAGAGTTATAAGGAGAAAGTGTTATAAATAGAAAGTAAACCTATTCTGTAGGGATGAATAATTTTGTATATACTTTACAGTTTCGTTTCTTTTTTTTTTTTTTTTCAATGTGGGTAGTTCCCTGGCTGGGAATCGAACCCAGGTGGCAGTGTTGAGAGCACCGAAGCCTAGCCACAATACCACCAGGGAACTCCACTGTTTCTTTTATATATAAATAAAAGTATTAAATTTATATTATGCCTATATTTTGCACATGGAAATATTCAGTGTAAATGAGATTATTAAGTAGTACTCTTATAACTGCTTTTCACTCTACACACCTTCTCATATTAATGATGTGTATATTAGTCTTTTTGATACCATACTAGGGTTTTATTTTATAGATATAATAGTGTATTTATCTGTTCTTTATTAATAGATGGCATTTAGATATTTTCAGTTTTTTTACAGTTAAAAACTATGCTTTATTGAACATCCATCTAACATTTTTAAAATAACATTCTTTTGAGTCTTTCTTTCTTTTTTTTTTTCTTTTTTGGGTGGTTTCCTGGCTGGGAATCGAACCCAGGCCGCGGCGTTGAGAGCACCAAAGCCTAGCCACTGCACCACCAGGGAACCCCCTCTTTGGAGTATTTCTATATGATACATTCTAAGATGTGAAATTTCTGGGTCATGAGGAAAACAAATTTAAGGTTTTGATATATCTTGCCAAATTACTCTTTTTTATTTTTGCCTATCAAAGCTTGGTACTTTGAGAACATCCTTGAGTACTCGCAGCACAGTGAAACTTTTGTCATATAATCAAAAGCTTTATCAGTGTCTAATAATTATAGTATAAATTAATACAAAATTATATGGGAGCTGCATCCTTTTATATTGGTTATTAGTGGTGGTGATAACATTAATTTACTTCTATTGATTTTTTTATTCCTCCAGGGGCTGTTTGTTTTATGGCCCTCCTGGCACAGGCAAAACTTTAGTTGCCAGAGCATTAGCTAATGAATGCAGTCAAGGAGACAAAAAGGTGGCTTTTTTTATGCGAAAAGGAGCAGACTGTCTGAGCAAGTGGGTTGGTGAATCTGAACGGCAACTCAGGCTTCTTTTTGATCAGGTAAGTGAAATCAGCTAATACGAAAATACCTTCTTTACAATATTTAATGCATTTAGTCTGTAAATGCAAACTATTCACGAGGAGACGTATTTTCTAATCAGTATGTTAAATCTAGTATCAGTAATCTGAATTTGAATGCCTTATAGGTATTTAATCGTTTTACTAGTACTAATTTAAGATGGCATGTAATATTATGTTAAGTGCTTTTGAAAACCCTGGTTGTAACATATATCATTAAATTATAGTCTAATTGAGGAAATAGAATGAGCATAAGAAATTTAACATATGTGCCAGAAATCTCACAAAGCAGTATGTCATTTATTTTCATCAGTTGTAGATATGGTGCTGGAAGAATTCAGTAATTAATGCTTGCTTATAAAAGACAGAGTAAGGTGAGTGAATATTTAGGCTATCTTTACTGTTCATTTTTAACAGTGACTTTAAAAATATAATTTCATATCACTTACAAAAATTAGTCCTGATACAATGTTTGAGCTGATGAATGAAATAATTTGGAAAGGCAACTTACATTTCATTGTATCTAAGGAAATTCATGTGAAGTTAAAAAAAGAAATGCTTTTAACAAGCATTTGTTTAGCACTCATTGCTGAGTTGATGTGTATCAGAGTCTTTTGTAATTGGTAAGGCACTTAAAATATTACTTATTATTAGAAAGGAATAAGGTAAAATTCTTACCTTCAAGGTGCTCAGTGTTCATGTGGAAGTCAAACATGCAATCTGCATGCTTCAAGAGAATTTAATAATAATTGAAATATATAAATATAAAATAGCATTGGTGGATGAGGGAGGAATTAGCTTGAGAATGCTGACATACTGTCCAGTGACTTAAGTTTAAATTTTTGACAGTTGTACTTTTTAACCACTTCATGTTGGAAGTAGGAGTGGCCCTTGGTTTCATTTAAAACTATAACATAAATTATGCTGGTTTAAAATCTTAATTTAATTTATTTCTATTTCATAGTTTTCTTTGTGGGTAAGAGTAATAGAAATGTTTGCTTCCTTTATTAGGAAGATTGCTGATCATTAATTACTATCCTCTTTAAATGAAAGCGTCTGCATCCTAAATTAAACACATTATCTGTGCAGTAAATAAAATGAAGGAGGTATAATATATTGGCTAAGAGTTTGGCCTTTGGTGTCAGTAAAATATTAGTTTATATGTGGTTTACTATTAAGTATATAACTTTAAGTAAACAAAAGCATCTTATCTTTAATAATACCTATTTCACTGGACTACTATGAGATTTTAGTGGGAAAAAAATATATGAAGTGCTTATCACAGTGACTGGCCTATTATATACTGTACTTGTTTTTGCAATTCTGTGAAGCTATAGTTCTAAAAAAGGTCTGTGTTTCAAGTATATAAAAGTAATTATTAAATCTTTACAGTTTTTATTATGTAATTCAAGTCTTATAAAGTTTTTTTTCAAAACCTAAGTTTTGTGGTTGAATTGTCCTTAATATCAAATTATTAGAAAACACTGGAAGTTGAATTCATATTATATCAGTCAGGGAAATATGAAGAAACCATATCCATTGTTTAATAAGCTGACCTTCCTGTGAACTATGATTTCTAGAAGTAATTTTGAAACATAAATAAACTATATTGAGTAAATTATATAATAAAGAATTTTCATTTGTAATTTAATATTCATTTACCTTAAATCAAATTAAGTTTCTCCTGGGTCTAAGATTTAAGTGAGAAAAATGACACTGTGAAAGCACCAGAAGAAAACTCAGGAGAATTTGGTTTCTCAGGATTGGGCCAGTCTAACAATGGAAGAAAAGATCCACTATAGAAAAAAAATTTTTAAGGTTCTGAATGGCAACAGTATTTTAAGCAAAACCAAAAGATAAATGAGGGAGTTCCCTGATGGTGTAGTGGCTTGGGGCTTTGGCGCTGGTGCTGTCAG